>VFFE01006972.1:286956-387771 GCA_008921705.1 Burhinus oedicnemus | reverse complement strand
CTTTTTGATTTTTTTTTTTTTTATTATTTTTTTTTCTCTTCTTAAATAAAACTGAACTGACTCTGGTGACCACAGTAAATGTTAATCATTGTTTGGGAAACTTTTAGAGAAAGTCTATTCTCTGATCCCAGTGACACAGGAATAGCAGTGAAGTGGCTCTCTAAGCCTTGGTTTAAAGCTAAAAATAATGAAGTCTATCTGCTATTTAGGAGAACTATTTGCCTGAGCATGTCTTCAGTAAAGACACTATGATTTGGCCCTTAATAACATAGCATGACTGTAGGTAGGGAATATGTTGCACTAAAAAAAGATACTTGTTTGCAATAAGGCTACAATCCTGAAGTTTATAAAACATTCTTGTGGCAGTTAGAATAATAATTATATGTATTTGGGACGGGGTTTTTTGTTCTCTGATACCTTGACAAAAAATCATTTTTTAGCCTCTGGCTCACAATATTGACAACACAAAACAAAACATCTCACATCCCATGATTAACTACAGTTCATTCCTTAACATGAATCTTTCCTTATTCAGTTGAACTTTTTGATTTGAACAATTTTAGTGCATAGCTCAAAAGTTCAAATATTTATTATAAAATGTTGGTTTGGGAAACAAAAAGTAAATATCTTGTTGTTTCTTTAGTGAGAGAACAAAATTGTTTCTACACTCAGGATAATATTTATGCTCAGCCGCTAAGTATGTGACATATGTACCTGGATGTTTTTGGAGTTGAAGAGAATAGACTACAGTGAGTCCTTATCTGGACATCCACTCCAAACGTTGAGGCGAACCAATTCGATCTCACAAATCACAGATTCGACATGAGGTAATCGGCTTTAACCTAATGATATTTAAAGATAAATAATTAATGTGTGTGTGTCTTGAGGGAAGGTAACACACATTTTACATTTTGTGTACTTTTTTTTGCTTCTGTGCAGGAGGGTTAGAAAATTCTGGAAATGAGGGAGGGAGAGAGGGAAGGAAGGAGAAAAATGATTTGTCTGTAACCATATGACTCTAAACCCTTCCATAGTAGCAAAAACATCAGACTGTGATAATAATGAAAAAAGGCACATGTTGTTTTCGATGTTATCCTTTATCCTACAATAGCGTAGTATGATTACACATAGCATTATTTGATATTTTAAAGCTATGTTTATTCAGAGAGATATTTCATCCTGTAAATCAAAAGGATTTTTAAAGAAACCTCCCAGAAAAAATATTCAGGTAGAATTTCTGTATTTTATATACTATTGCTAACATAGGAAGTATACAAACAAGATGTCCTTCAGGTATTGTACTCGGAGTCATTGACTCTAGACAAGGAGGAAGTAAAAGAGGTCACAGCACAGAAAACAGATAAATACACAGACTTTGTAATTCAACAAATACTCTTGCTGATAAAAAAGGCTTCTTTTTGTTTTTTTTTTTTTTATTATGTTCATGTATTTATGCATATGTGAATGACACAACTATATTGTGAGTTAAAAATTTAGCCAAGTTCTCAAGGATAATCACATAAGCAGGTTGCCTCTATCAGTGGAACAGGCTATGCGAGGAAAGCAGGCTACATGGAGCTATTTCTTGCATCTCTGTACAAGGGGACATTGAAAGAACAGAAAAAGGCAAGGAGAGCAAAACAACAAAGCTCAGAGGATGTCAGCATACAGGAGGAATTAATATACACCAGAGAATACTGAGAATAGTTCATTGAAAAGATATTTTTATCAGCAATAGGCAAAGAGAATCAATCTCTAACTATCATTCAAGGCTGAGAGAGTATGGACAAAAAATAGCACTTCAGGACAGATAAATCAGTACATGCTAGTGATTCATCCACCAATAAAATTACACTTGTTCATTCAGATGAAATAATAAAGGAAATAATAATAATAAAGATTGTGACATCATGGAAAAGAGGGGTGGCTGAAGAAGTAAAGAGAATGTGTTAATGTAATGCTTTAAAAATGTAAGGACAAAGAACGATATTTAAGGAAAACCAGAAAATACGCATGTTGTCCGATGGAAGCTTATAAAGAAATCTCGTGTGATTTTACTGAAGAAAAATGTCAGTTGTATTTTGGAAAGGAGTGCTGGGTAAATCCAGGTTAAAAGTCAGTATTTGGATATTATTCATTTCAGCAAATACACTTAGTGGAAGTTCTACTCCCAAGATATTTCTGAGATTAATTGGGTAGATCTAAGAGAGCTAGAAAGTTTTCAGAGTTTATAATGGATGATGTTTTAATTTGGCTTAGAGAGTTTAAATTATGCAATGAGAGATTTTGGCAAGGTTTTCAGAGAGTAAGAAGAAAGAAGTACACCAAAGACTTAGATTAATTTAACAAATGTTCTGTGCATTAGACAGAGAGGGACTAATCCTTCACTGTTTTGTGCCCTCAGTGTAACTTTGTGTAACTGCAAGGAGAACTCTGATTTAATAACATCCATGTTACACAGTTCCAAATAGCTATCATATATGAGACAGCAGAAAGCTATGCTGACTGTGAATCACTACCCCAGATCCAGGTGAAACTGAACTCTGAGATTCTCTGTAGCTCCATTATAATGTCTTTGCAATGCCCTGCTAGTACAAAGGCCATTACAGACATTTTAGGTATAATGGAGGTTTTAGAGTAATAAAATAAAGTCCTTTACATTTCACCTTTTGGGGGAAAAATCTGTCTTTCTGTGTTTGAAATACATTTTTTTTGTGTGGTAAACGGGAATGGAAAAGTCTGGAATCCATCATTAAAATCCACTTAAAACTGCATGAATTCTAGACAGCAAACAAAAAATAGTCTTTCCACAATGGGTTACAGAGAAATTATTTAAATAACTGCATGAGATGAGACAGCTCTATCTGTAAAAAAACAATTTCTTTTAAGTAAAGCATCAGTACAAATCTGATATTGCCATTTCAGCACCAAACTGCCTCTCTCCAGCTATTTACAGTGTAATTGTCATCCCAATTTAAGTGAAGTTCTGAAATACTTTTCTTTCATGCTGTTTCAAAGAGTTGTAAGGGTATTACGAAACTTCAAACACAGCTGCATTTGGGGGAGTAGGGGGTAGGAGGAAAAGCATCCAGCACCGTTGCCCAAGGCCATAGGCTGTAGGAGGCTATGTTGGATAGAAATACAATCAGTCCACCCTTGGATGGAAGGAGAAAGAGATCCATCCCATCATGTCTTCCCAGGTCTCACTGAGTTATCTCTGCCCCCAAATCTCACTTGGCTCTGGAAATCTGGGGAGAAATGCGTAATAAAGACCTTAGCATCTGTAAAGTGCTTAAAAAGGCAGTCTCCCCGTTTCCTTATGTTACAAAATATAATTTAAATAAGAAGTAAGCTAAATAATTGGTATGTGTGGAAAACAAATAGTTATCCATAATTCTGTACCATAAATATTTCCAATTAACATTTCAGCATGAAGCATATGGTTAAGAACTTAGGTTCAATTCAAGCAGAACACCATTTGGGATTTAACTGATAGGTATTCAGTAAAACTCTACAGAGTGTTTAGCAAACAGCAGCAAAAAATGTGTGACCAATTTAATCAGCGTGTGCATTGGGAGTGGCTATAAATATGTTTCTAATGAATACCCAACTACCCTTGTGAAATCAACATTTATGTGCTGCTCTTGTCTGCCTGGGCTTTTTCTTTCCCCCCCCTCTACCTGCCTTCTGAACCTTGCAGTCTGTGGGTACTCACTGGTGAAAACAAACCCAAAGAAACAAAAGCAAAACCCATACGCAAGGGCAGGAGAGGAGCCCTTGCATTTGAGCAACCTGACAGAAAGGAAAGCAGGTTACCTCCTCACTACCTTCGGCTGGATTACTGTACACGCACACATGCATGCAAGCATTTACATTTGTAAATAGGTGTGTGTTGAGTAGAATCATAGAATCATAGAATCTTATTGCTTGGAAGACACCTTTAAAACCATCAAGTCCAACCGTTAACCTAGCACTGCCAAGTCCACCACTAAAACATGTCCCTCAGCACTACATCTGCATGTCTTCTAAATACTTCCAGGGCTGGCTACTCAACCACTTCCCTGGCCAGCCTGTTCCAGTGCAATAACCCTTTCTGTGAAGAAATTTTTCCTAATATCCAATTTAGACCTCCCCTGGCACAACTTGAGGCCATTTTCTTTTGTCCTATGGCCTGTTCCCTGGGAGAATAGATCAGTCCTCACCTCACTACCACCTGCTTTCAGGTAGTTGTAGAGAGTGATAAGGTCTCCCCTGAATCTCCATTTCTCCAGGCTAAACAACCCCAGTTCCCTCAGCCACTCCTCACAAGACTTGTTCTCTGAACATGCTTCAGCACCTCAATATCTTTCTTGTAGTGAGGAGCCCAAAACAGAACAAGGTATTTGAGGCACGACCTCACCAGTACTGAGTACAGGGGGACAATCACTTCCCTGCTCCTGCTGCCTACACTGTTCCTGATACAAGTCAGGATGCTGTTGGCCTTCTTGGCCACCTGGGCACGCTGCTGGCTCATGTTCAGCCGGCTGTCGACTAATACCCCCAGGTCCTTTTCTGCTGGGCAGCTTTCCAGTCACTCTTCCCCAAGCATGTAATGCCACATGGGGTTGTTGTGAACCAAGTGCAGGACCTGGCACTTGGTCTTGTTGAACCTCATACCATTGGCCTCGGCCCATTGATCCAGCCTGTCCAGATCCCTCTGCAGAACCTTTCTACCCTTAAGCAGATCAACACTCCTACCCAATTTGATGTTGCCAGAAAACTTACTGAGGGTGCACTCAATCCCCTTGTCCAGGTCGTTGATAAAGACATTAAACAGAACTGGCCCCAATACTGAGCCCTGGGGAACACCACTTGTGACTGGCTGCCAGCTGGATTTAACTCCATTCACCACCACTGCTTGGGCCCTGCCATCCAGCCAGTTTTTCACCCAGTGAAGTGTACGGCCATCCAAGCCATAGCACCTTCTCTTTCCTCTGGAGTTTTCCAAACCTTTGTTCTGACCTGTGGATTAGACTCATGATGGGACAAGCATCAGGGAAATGGTCCACAGGCTCTGTTCCTGTGAGTCAAACAGGGTCAGAATACAGCTGTGATCCTACGGGGGAGGGATTTATGTCACCACTCCTTGCTAGATCTCTTCAGAAGAGGACAGCTGTCTGTAGACTGATTTCTTATGCTGACTATTGTGAAAGATTTGTCCTGGATCTATTGCCAAAATGCCAACATCCTTTTCATGTACCGAGGTGTGTTTCTACAGTTTTGTTAATAGAGCAGTATTTCATTTACTTTGAAAAGCAGAACACTGTTTTGAAGGTCTTCTGTCTTAGCAATGCCACAGCAAAAGCTGGTGGTGCTGGAGTGGTTTCTGGTACGCAGAAAACACAGCCTAACAGTCGCTGTGTAGCTGCGTGCTGGAGTAGGGAAAGAAGAGGACTAAGTAGCTGTTCAGAAATGAGCCTGTGCTTTTCATATGCACTGGCATTAAGGAAAATGTTCTTGCTCGGGAGAAGAACTTAATCAATCAAGAAATGATTTTAAGTACCTTTAAAATTGCTTGTTGTCTCAATTCTATATGCTAATGCAATGATTCATGTGGCTTCAGTACTGCAGGTTGCAATCAGTCTTTCCAGCAACTAAACACGATACTTTGAACTAGCATCCTGTAAAATCCACATTAAGAGGCTGCAAGCCTACTTCATTAATCTTTTCATTAATCTACCACTCACCCATCAAACAAGAGGGGTACTAGGCATCTGTGGACCATTTTATGCAGATTTTACCCCTTAAATTTCTAGGACAGATCGTACTAATAGCTTGGCGTGCATTGTTGCAAACATGTCTGACAGCATTTCTAGCTTCATCTGATCAAAAAAGGAATATAAACCAACAAAAAGTTCTATTCTGGGGATTGGTTCACATCTAAAAATTTTCTGAAGTATTTAAACCATTTTCTTTTAGGAAAAAATATGAGATATGGATTGACAGCTTGTATGACAAGTTTTAACCCAATGGGATTTTAAAAAGCTGATAAATTAATCCTGAAAATCCAGGTTTATAACAGAAAGCCTTATAGGCTCTTACTTGTATTGCTAGTGAGAGCTGTTAGAATACTAACACTTTTTTAAAAAGGCCTTTCAAAATGTTTTATTTTCAAAATTCAAACTTTAAAATAGTTTAGTTTTAACCAAGTGCCAAAGCTATAGCATTAGGAATGAGAAAAATCCCTGTATTAGATTTTTTTGTATAATTCCTTTTATTCATCAGAAACATTTTCAACCCATTTTTTAAATATAATTCTGCATTAAAAAGAATTCTTTTGCTTCTGTGCAACATTCCAACAAAAGATCTTGGGAGTGTTTGCAAACACTATCCATTTCAGTACTTACTTATTCATTACCCCAGAATTCACATGAAAATTATTTATATTCCTATTCTTCTAGGAGATTAATTTATCTACTACTTTTATCTGGAAGATTTGGTCTCCATTCCATGTTTCAGAGGAGATGCAGGAATGTACCATCCATAATAGACACCAGGGAGCATTAAGGGTCTTAACTAAACAGAGATTTCAACCAACAGACATTCGAAACCCAAGGTTCATTCCACCTCGGTTGTGAGCTGTCCAAGCTAGGAGCTTAACTGGCTTGCATTTCTATAGGTAGCAGAGGAAGATGATGATTCAAGTCATAAGTGAAGAAGCTCTTCAGCCACAAAGTGAACGTTTAAAAGGAAACCAGTTTCTTTTTTTTTTTTTTTCTTTTTTCCCTATTGGGTAGGTTACGTAGCATCTCAGTGTGCCCAAGTACAGTGGTTTTCAGTTTATCACATTGTTTTTGTCGATAGAAAACTAGAATGTTTTTTCTGCCTATAAACTTATGCAAAGAAGCCCAAGCATCTCACGGAGGGTTCTAGACTCTTTCCATGGCCCTGGTATTTCTCAGTGGTATGATACCTTTGCTCAGACCTTAAGCTAATATCATACACGGAGAAGTGGCAACATAAAGGATGAGGAGAGGAGAGGAGAGGAGAGGAGAGGAGAGGAGAGGAGAGGAGAGGAGAGGAGAGGAAGGATAACTCATATTATTTATTTCTAGTTTCGTCTTACTTCTAAAAGACATGAATCGGCTTTGACTGTGGTAGCTGTCATTTTGAACGTCACATTTACTTCCTAATCTTACTAGTGATATAGTGTAAGAGTCTACTGTCTACTCTCCATTTCATCCCTTTCTGCCCATTACCTCATCTCCATCATTCCCAAAGACTCTATCTTTACCACTAAATCAGAGTCAAATGACTTACTCAAGATTTGTTCCTTGACTCAAAAGACTTGAACCTTCTTAAGTAGCTGCAAAGACTTGAACTTTATTAAGTAACTGGAATCAAGCAGAAAACAGAGAAATCTGATCTCCCTACACACCTCTGGGGGTACAAATATAGTTAACAGCATAAACTTGGCTCATCTTCACTGTCCAGAAAGGCAGTACTGCCAGATTAATTCCATCTATACACTGCAGAGCTGTGCTCATGTTAAGTGGGTATTTGATTGTATTCAGCAATTGGTGCCTGATCATCAATGTCTTTGAATCCATTTGTGGCACCACATAAAATTCTCCCTCACTACCAGCATTTCCAGCTATTGTAATTTCCCCGAAGAGATAGGAGATTTATTTTACCCAGCTACAGTACTTGAGAGATTTATCAGTGCTGGACATTGTGCAACTGCTAAATGACCCTCCTGGAATACATGACAAACCAAATCTTTTCTCCCTTCCTCTCTCCCTCCCTCCCTCACTTTCTTTAATTTCTTTCTTTTGTTTCTCTCTCTCTCTTTCTCTCTCTTTCTTTCTTTCTTTCTTTCTTTCTTTCTTTCTTTCTTTCTTTCTTTCTTTTCTTTTCTCTTTTTTCTTTCTCTTTCTCTCTCTCTTTCTCTCTTTCTCTCTCTCTTTCTGTCTTCTTTCTTTCTTTCTTCCTCCATCTTTCTCTCTCTCATTTTCTGTTTTCAATTTTTGCTTGCTTTTTGAGAAAGACTTAAGAAAAATGGGAATGTATGAGAGTCTAAATAAATGTTCAAAACATCACACTTAGCCATTATGTTCCTTCAGTACTCCATTGTGTTGACATTCAGGTGCATATTGTCATTTACAATGCACTCAGGCATTCAGTGGATCATACGATGATCTGAATCTCATGACTCACAGTCCATGTGTCAGTTGCTCCAGTCGACAGGGATTTTTTCTAAAGTGGAATGTCAGCCAGTGAGGGATGTCAAAGTGTTAGAAAGACTATGTCATTGTTCCAGTCACATTAAACAAAAATGTTTTCAGAGTTCCCGTGGCTCCTCTGCTGTCACCAGCCAGCGTCTACCTGTCGAACGGCTGAGAACTTGAGGAAAGGCAAGATGAGAGCACAAAAAAAGGCATTTCTAAAGACTATGGGACTAATGTACTTGCTCATGGTTGTTTGAAGGGGACAATTATTGATTTTCAGGTCATGTTTTACTATTGTATGAGGGTTTCTCCTTTTGTGAAACATTAGAGAGAGACAAAAAATGTTCAGCAATCTAAATATATGCATTGAGTAGTCATTTTTAAAACCATCTAGAAGAAGGGCTTATATCAGCAGTCTCCCATTAATGCATCACTAAGCATTGAGAAATTTGCATTTGTGACTTTTTCACAAGAAATATCATTATGTTACTCAGCATCCCTTCCACAATTGCAAAATGCCACTCTTCCATCCCCTTTTTTCCAATGATTGTTTCATGCTGTCCAGAAAGTTTTCAAGCTGGTTTAAATTGATTTACAAATGCAGCTGAATGCTCACACTAGCTCTTTATACTATATGTTATGCTCAAACTCTTGTTTATGGACAAAGATGAAGCATACTGTATAAGTACATATATCAAGTCAAGAATTTATTGTTAGTATAACTGATATTTTAACAGTCTAATCCAAGAATCATTTTTATTCTAAGTCTAATTTTACAGAAAAAGAAAGAAGGAATATTAATGCACCTAGAATACTTGTATAGAGAAAAAGAGTCTCAATAATATTAATAATACAATTAAAATTGTAGCACACACTTCTTAATTTCTATCCCTTTTTCTGGTGTTATGCCTACCTTTCCACTGCTTTTCTGGATCTTAAAGTACTGACTACTTAAAGTAACTACTTAAAATAGCTTTGGACTGCTTGAGAGGGTAACACCACAAGTAGTCAACTTGTCCACCTCGCTCTGGCAGGAATATATTGTTGATGTTGGTGGTGTCTTCCTCATGGTAGGATCTACCTGGGGTCATTTTTATATGTTTAATATTACGCTTTAACACCTTTACACTGTCGTCATTGGTCAGCAGCTCCATTTTATATCCAAATTTACTGTATATGGTGGCTTTTCTGTATCAGATACTATTTTTTGTTCTCTGTGTTACCCCTAAACCAGTTTTGCCCAGATCTGGGTCTGTGTTGCTATACCTGACCATGAGTGAGTTGTTAATACCTGTGAGATGTTTATAGCTGTGGGGTCGTCAGTGTCAGCCTTTGCTCCATCTCTTATCCTTCACCAGTGCACATCTGCAATGGTCTTCCAAGGCCTTGCTGTCATTCGCTGAGGAGACCAGCTCAGTGCAGGTGAGCCCGTGCTGGGGAAAGGAATCGAGGTGGGAAAGGCTGACAAGAGGCTCTTTTTGGGGCTTTTCGAAGCCGGGAAAAGTGGCTAGCTCGTGCCGGAACTGGCAGCTTGAGGGCAGGCTGCTGACGTGGCTGGGGCTGGAGCCAACAACACACACAGCAGTTCTAAGCAAGTGTTCCTGAAGTGTGGTGGCTTGACTTCAGCAAGGCTTTTGACACTGTCTCCCATAACATCCTCATTAGGAAGCTGAGGAGGTGTGGGCTAGGCGAGGAGACAGCGAGGTGGATTGAGAGCTGGCTGTGTGACAGAACTCAGAGGGTTGTGATTAATGGAGCAGTGTCAAGTTGGAGGCCTGTAACCAGCGGTGTCCCCCAGGGGTCAATACTTGGCCCAATCTTGTTCAATCTATTCGTCAATGACCTGGATGAGGGGACAGAGTGTACCCTCAGCAAGTTCGCTGATGATACCAAACTGGGAGGGGTGGCTGACACTCCAGAGGGCCGCGCTGCCATCCAGCGTGACCTGGACAGGCTGGAGTGCTGGGCAGAGAAGAACCTCATGAGGTTCAACAAGAGCAAGTGTAGGGTCCTGCACCTGGGGAGGAAGAATTCTAGGCACCACTGTAGGTTAGGGGTGGACCTGCTGGGAAGCAGTTCTGAGGAGAAGGATCTGGGGGGTCCTGGTAGATAGGAAATTATCCATGAGCCAGCAATGTGCCCTTGTTGCCAGGAAGGCCAGTGGAATCCTGGGCTGCATAGGGAAGAGGGTGGCCAGTAGGTCGAGGGAGGTCATTCTCCCCTCTCTGCTCGGCACTGGTGAGGCCACATCTGGCATACTGTGTCCAGTTCTGGGCTCCCCAGCTCAAGCGGGACAGGGAACTTCTGGAGAGAGTCCAGTGTAGGGCAACAAAGATGACTGGGGGATTGGAGCACCTCCCTTATGAGGAAAGGCTGAGAGAGCTGGGACTCTTTAGCCTGGAGAAGAGAAGGCTGAGGGGAGACCTTCTTCTTGCTTCTAAGTATCTAAAGGGTGGGTTGAAGGAGGATGGAGGCAGACTCTTTCCAGTGGTTCCCAGTGACAGGACGAGGGGCAACGGGCACAAGTTGGAACATCGGAAGTTCCATTCAAACCTAAGAAAAAACTTCTTTACGGTGAGGGTGCCAGAGCACTGGACCAGGCTGCCCAGGGAGGTTGTGGAGTCCCCTTCTCTGGAGATTTTCAAGACCCGCCTGGATGCAGTCCTGAGTAATGTGCTCTAGGCATTCCTGCTTTAGCAGGGGACTTGGACTAGATGATCTCTAGAGGTCCCTTCCAACTCTGAAAATTCCGTGTTTCCATGATTCCGTGATTCCATGATACCAGAACTGTATTTCTCTACATCATTATGTTAGAGTCAAACATCTCCTTCTGCATAAAGTAACTGCTCATTACTGCTATCTAGATATACCTAAGGATGTACTACACAAAGATAAAGAAAAGTAAAACAAATTAGCCGTATACCCCTGGTCAGTTAGAGAAATTGTGGTCACAGTTAACCAAGAGAAACAAGCAGGCAGGTCAAGAAAAGCTCAAGCAGAACGGGTCTGACAAACCTCAGTCCTGAGGCCATACAAAGTCACTGGAAAACATACGACCTGTTACTAGCAATGACACCACCATATTACAGGGCGACACAGGGCAGCAAGAGGAAGTCAGGCATTGTTTCAGGCAGATGAACTTGAGTGTGCAGCAACATCAAATCCAGTTAATTTTCACCTGTTTCAGTCTCCCCAGTGTGAGGTTCCTGAGGAGACTGATGGAGAATTTGCAACTGATTCAGGTTAGTGCAAGGATCAAAATTCCAAGTACAAACCTTTACAATTATGCATGTGTTTAAAATCTTCCTACTAAACTATGTAATGAAATCTTTTGTAAAACAAACTCAGAGATGTTGATGTAAATGTTCTAAAATATTTTTCTTTATGTTTTGAGTGAAATGCACTGCTTCAAAATCTGATACATTGTACCAGGGCTGTGATCTGATTGAAGAAGCCTCATTTCTGGTCATTTTATATAGCATAATAACACCATTATTTCAGAGAAACAGGGACCATCTGGTAGCATTTCAACTATGGAGGAGCTGTCTTTTTCTAAAACAAAATAAAAAAAGACTTCTTTTTGCATCAGTTATGAGAATGATGGGGGCTCTTTCTGACTTTTTTTCATTCTCTCTCTTTCTCTCTTTCTGCCTTTCTTATTCTCTTTTTCTTTCCTGAGTGCAGCAATTGATGTAATAAATAATAAAAGAACCTGTGGATTGGAAGATGGCCCTGTGCATCCATGGTTCCTGATGAAACATTTGTGGCATTTCTTGTTTCTGCTTAATGTATGAATTCATCCTGATCCCTGATGATATTCTACATAGCATAAAAACATCCATCTTAAATAAGGGTTTTATGGAAACACCTCATATCTCCTATCTAGTTGTTGTTAGGTTTTATCAGTTGTGAGTGAGCTCCCTAAGGATGTAAACATATGACTTGAATTAATTTAATGCACTAAAAATGAATATTCCTTATTTATACGCCCTCTCCATCTCTGAATAAACCTGCAGTTACTGGTAGAGGTGAGACACATTGAGATTACCTCTTTCTCAACATTAAACAAAACCTGCTATAGAACATTTAAATGCTTTTGTCACAACCTTATTCTGTGTTGGTTTTTTTAATTTTTTTTTGTTTGTTTTCATGCTAGTTAAAATTGCAAAATAATAGGAAAGAGCAAGAAGAATATTATTCTTAAACCTGGCAGAGGTGAATCAGCCAAATCTGAGGCTGAAATGACAAACACATCACTCACTGACACAAACCAGCTGCCAGGCCTCTTTATATGCAAGTCATTCTGTAAGATATCAAAACCTGGAAAATATAATACTCCTACCAACATTTCTTGTTGAATTAATGCCCAGGTGAGTTCTTCTGAAATGCTGCAGTTGTATCTTAGTAAAAACAAGAAGCAGTAAAGCATCATACTTATTAGGACCCAATTTGCCACAGCAGCAGTCAAGTGCTTCAGCCTCTCCCAGTGGCAATGGGGAGGGAGGACTGGGGATAGGGAAACTTAGATTAAATTCATAGTGCAATGCACATTTAGAATTCAATATTGACAGCTCTAATTACACACACCTTTCCATCACAAGTTCATTAACTAAGAGGAAAACGCTAGAAACAGCAGTATCAACTTCTTGCGGAAATAAATAAACAAGTGCAGAGCCAAGCACTCCAGAGTTTCTGACCTTTCCCCTTTCTTTCTGGCAAAGCCCCATATGTTATTCCCTGCACTTTTGTTTATTTTTCAGACTGCAAGAAAAGAAAAAGCTGGTTTGATATTAATCCTTCATTCAAAATATAACCTTAAAATGTTACAGTCAGAGTGTAGGTTATGATGTACTCTTAGGGTATTTGCCTTCCAGCAACTTTTTAAAAACAAGAAATCTCAGCTACTCTTCAGGCTTCCTCTAAAACAGAGGAAGAGAAATAAGCACCCTGAGAAGGCAAATATTTCAGAATAGGCTGAACTCTTGCATGAAAATATTTAATTCTCTCCATCAGCAAAAGAAAGAGATTGCATGGCTATAGGGTAGTTGAGGTGAATCCTGCTCCTTCAGAAGATACTACTAAGAACACAAGAAGTACATTACTTAGCACAAGATCAAAGGAAGACCGACCTGTAGGACATTAGCCATACTTATGACCTCTGTGCAATTACATGTGTCAGCCATAGTCCAAATGCAGCATTTTGCAGAATTGGAACAGGATGCTACAATCAGTTAATTTTAACTATGGTTTCCACCAGCATAGAAGCTGATAGAAGTAATTCATCAGCATATCCCAAGTCAAGTAAATGACACACCTCACTCAGTCTAGTTACAATTCACAATTTAAAAATAATGAGGGATGGGGTTTTCTTGTACAAGGTACTGTTCCATCATATTCACCATAAATTCTCAGTAAGACCAGCTTATACATTGTATCAACAAACACAGTTTTTATAAGTGATTACATGTTGATAATTCTAAACTTCACCAGTGCAGGCACAGATTTTTGTCTCTGAGTTTTGTTCTGTATATTTAGTTTGGTAAGATTTGTTGGATTTTGAACAGTTACAAGGTACGGATATCTCTTTTCTTTGAGCATCATGTCTCCAGAGAGACTAAAGCTGTATTTTGAGCTAGGCTATGAATTAACTACTGCAAAATCTGGTTTGGTTTTAGCATCAATTCAAGGGTGTGTAATTCATATGAGCTATAAGGTCACAGACAGTCCTCATGTCATAAATTACTTGTGATAAGAAGTGTGCCAGGAAGTTGGAGGAAAGGATCACTGATGCATCCTTCTCATGATCATGTGAGACCATTGGTGGGGAGCCCAAACAGGACTGACACATGCCTAGCTTAGGACAAGTAAGATGACCACAGTAAGTAAAGAATTTCTTGTTTGATTTTCCATTTAATAACCATTTATTTAAAAAAAAAATCATAAAATGCTGAAGTATTCTAAAACTGCCACAGGTAAACGCTTCAGTCATTCAATTTTTAAATAATTTGGACACATGAATGATAGTGGGACACAAACTCCTTCCATACATTCATGAAAACCATGATGCATTTTCCTTATTCGTTTTACAATATTACTTCTCTAGTGCATGAGTCAGTTTGAAAGATTTGTTTAGTAACACTAGTAACATGAATAATGTCTTAAAAGGAGAAATATGAATCAATCCTTATTGAGATGCAAATCAGTATTTTATCTACAGATCCGGCATGAAATGTATATGACATTTTTCTCTTTATACAAACAGTAGACTGTAGAATTTCGCAAGCTAGCAGAAGTTTCTACCTTCAAAGACGTCCAAGACTTCGCTATATCTTAAGAAAAAATAATCCTTTTATACGTATTATAAATGTTTTAATATGCATATGATTCAGCTCCTCACACTTAGTTGCAGTATTTAGCTGCTACCATGCAGACTGCTGTAAAGATTACTACAGTATTTGCAGTATCTCCTACAGAAAATTTCTTTTTGTTGTCATTCCAGATATTACTAATTACAAAGCACTTTTTCTCAATAGATGTGTTAGTGTTCTGACATGCCAAAGACTATTCTGTTAAGACAGTCTGATACTTGGAGAAAGGATGTTATATTTTATTAAAAAGATTAAGCATTACCCATCTAGCATGGTTCCATATTTTGTTTATCTGCCAGTCTTTCTGTTATCTAACAGGCACAAAGTACTTGACAAGGAGCATTCAAACAATTTTTATCAATTACTCTTCAAGTTAGATTGTCTGAGGTTTTGGAGGTTTTTTTGAATAACAGTATCCATGAATGAATGTCTGGCAGATAAGAAACTGTCATATGTTCTGGCCATTTACAAATGCTGGGGAAATGCTGCACTCTTTCTAGGAGCAGTAAGTTAACAGAATTATGTACTCAGTCTTCTACGTAAGTGCAAGTACGGTTAGTCTACACTGTTGCTTGTTTCCAGAAAAAAAGATCTTTAATCAGTAAATTTCCCATAGCACTATAGTACCAGTTAGTATTTTTCAGATGAAAGCACTAGTCATCATTTTCTTCTTCAAACTGAGTAAGTGCCACAGGTCTAAAAAGCCATCTGATTTCTTTAGCTCATATGTAATAATAAAAGTCCCTAAATGTTAGACAGACAGCCTAACTGGTTTCCTCATTCCATGTCTATCCAGGGCTATGAGGAATATGAGTACTTGCCATTTCTGGTTTAAGTGAACATGTTGGCTGCATGGTATGGAGCTGTTCTCTGGTGGGATGTCACCTGTCTCCAAAGTAATACGATCATAATTCAGAATTGCTTTTAAAGAAGTATTGTTTGAAATGTCTGCTTTTGAGTGATTTTTTTTTTTTTAATTTTCTGTTTACTAGAACAGAAAATGCAAAACAGAACTGCAAGTTGTGGAATGCATTCAAAAAAAGTTTTTTGTAATATTTACAGTTTTGTTTATTTATATGCAATTTGACTTTTAAAGAAGTTAGCTGAAGTGCGGGCAAGTCCCAGATTCAAACCTGCAGCAGCTTTATATTTATCCCCAGGTTAGATTTTGTTTCAGCAAATCTTCATATGGTTTGTATGTGCTCTTATAATTACATCACTAGTGCCTCTAAAAGCTATTTCCCCTTTTAAATATGCAAAATTTATTGGTGATTACTAAACATCTGTTACCAGGTCTGTTGCAGAATATTGTCTCTTCATCAAGCTAGAAGGATTGCATTTAATCTGTTCTAATAGCTCAAAAGATTAAAGGTATAAGAACTTTAAGAAAAGATTTTCAGTTTTCTTGTTTACAAGTTTTTTCATCATGTAAAATAGTTCCTCAGTAGATCAAATCTTCAAATATTTAAATTGACATGTTATTATGTTGACAAATGCTAGCTGACGATTCCTCTAATCTTTCAGTAACAGTGGAGTGATGCTTTTACTCTGTACAAGAAATTAGTTGAAGTGAGAAAGAGTGTTATTGATCCTGTATTAGCAATACCTGACGGAGTGTGTTTTCCATGTCACAGAATGCCCCTATGACCCTGATAGCGCTACCCAGATTGGCAGTGTTTTGTTAGAACTGTGTCTGGGATAAACGCACAGACAGGTCTAAAAAATATATTTTCAAAAGCTGTCTATGAAGGAGCAGAAGACCTCAAGAAAAATGCAAGATTGGATAAATCAATTCACATTGGTTGCTCTAGTGATACAGCCCAGCAGTAAATGCTGTTCAAACAAATGACTGAAATAGGTTCATAGTTGTTTAACTGTGAACCTGTTCCCCACAATCACAGCATTTCAAGTTTTGAAGTGAACCATATGTTGATAAATGCTCAGATACTTGGTCTCTTTGCAGCATAACAGCCACACCAGCTGTATGGGGTTTCATTTTGCTCCAGTGAGGAACTACGTGTCCCAATTTAGCTAAGCATTTAAGCGCGGTCTTATATCTTCTTTAAGCTTCTTGTTGAATTTAAGTAATGAATTCAAAACTGAAATTCTCAGCTGCCATGTGCACTCCCCCGGAGGCCCTGATGAAGTTCGAGAATTATTGTTGGGCTGCAGATTTCACAGAAGCAGTGGACTGTAACACCCCTGCCTCGATCTTACTGAAGGACCTGTTGTTACAACCCCTTATAGCCATGGGATGTCCCACTACTAGATTCCAGATTTATCTAGCATGCTTAGCACATGTTTGATCCCTGCATGGAAGCCAATATCACTCTATTTGGATGAAGGTAATTGCTTCTGAAAATTCCTGTAAAATATGAGTGCTTTGAGTTCTGTTTCTATGATCTACTAAATGTGTGAACTTTTTTTTCATTCTTTCAAATACTGTGAGTTTACTTCCTTCAACTTTATATGTAATTCCCTTACAGTCTAAGAGTATGTGTGCATAGGTCCACAAATATAGCTCAGTTCCCTATGCCTTCCTTATCCTTCATTTTAAAGTCACATTTCTTTCAGTCACTCCAATAGCACCCCCACTTTTCCTTGAGGCTAAATACATATAATTACGTGTATTTCAATAGAATATACTTACCCTTACCAATCTCTTTAATGCCATGTGAAGTAGAAATATCTTTTTTTTTTTTTTCCCTAGGTGTGGCAATGATGAACAGAGGTTGATTCACTTTGACTTCATCCATAAGGTCTTTCTAATTCATGCCAGACAGATAACTTGATCTCTGTGCCAAGAGGTATTGACTGAATCATGTCTTAACATTTTGCTGGCTACAGGCCTTTAGAGATCTTCCAATTGTACTTTCCAAGGGAACTAGCTGATTCACTTGTACTTGAAAATCCAGAAAATAATATGGAGGACAAATGGACTAGGACTCTGGATAAAAAAGGGGGACTGAATACTTATCAGTGAAGTTGTACCTTTGGGAACTTCAGAAGTCCAATTCCAACATTTATGTGTTATTTGGTATCCAAGTATCTTAGGATGTAAGCTGAGTGTGTTTAGGTTGCATGTCTCTCTGTCTACCCTACTTTTATAATCTGAACACCTAGATGTCAAATTTCAATGTCAAAACACCTAGATATTCCCAGAGACTGGCCACTAGAAAAGGCTTTACAGTAAAGACAGCTGGACTATAACAAAGTACGTATATTCATTTCCAAGCTAAGTAATGGACATAGAAATCACTTGGCATTTGGAGAACCCCAATCAAACCTCAATTCTATTTGATAGGTAATTATTTAAGCAAAACAGAGTAAGTTTAGCATAAAACAGATTGAGAGACACTTATCTCAGAGTACCCAATAAATTGGGATCAGATGAGACTAAAATTTAGTCTTTGGTTCACATAAGGTATTTTACAGATACCTTTTTTTAAGTCTTCTAGATTCAAATTTTCAGATCATTTGTCTGGTCAGTAAAGTGGGATGTACTAGAGAAGGAAAAGATACCTGTCTTGTCTTTCAGGAGAAGGTAGTTTTGTGTCTCAGCTACCTAATTTACATCTGAGAAGGCTGAGCACAGATAAGCAGTTCTCTCCAGCCTCAAGTTAAGAGACCATGTATCTTCAAAGACCAGAACTTAAGACCTGGACCCTGAGCATTCTGGAGTGTATAACTTGATGCCTACCTGCTCATGATCAAAACTTTTACATGTTTCATATTCAGATCCCAAATTTGGTATCTGAAAGTCAGATATTACAACATCTGTTTCTTTCAGCATTTAGCCAAGCAAGCATGTTCACAAAGACTGCTGTAACAGCAATAACCAAATTAATCTCTTATGTTTGAGGTCACTGTCTTGATAATTTTGTAGATTTTTTTCTACTTTGTATGCTTCTGTCTCTGAAACAGAGCTAGCAAATGCATCTACGCTAGCTACAATTTCAAGAGTTTATTTCTGTTCTGGTATCTTTCTTGCAAGTGCTCTTCAAACAAAATAATAGGTTGTTGACCTTCTTATGTTTGTGCATGTGCAAAGCACATGAACAGTAACAAAAACTCTGTGGTCTGTTTGGATTATAAAAGTGAAGATTACTTCTCTGGTTTGTAAAAAAAGCAGTCACACATGCACATTTTTGACAGGGATCTTATTCCTGCTAATTAAATTTCATTTTGAAAACACTAACTTAAGGTAACAGTCACAGCCAAGAATTACATCCTTATTCCATTTTAATTGTTTGATGTTTAGAAATAGATTCGGCTGTTTCATTCATCTCTACTAAAATTTCAACTTCATAGATCTATGCAGCTAAAAAATAAAGAGTATTTCCTTTGTGTCCACATGTAAATATAACAATTTATAATACATATACGTACGCTCATGCAAACACAGGTTTATCTGACTTAGTTTCAGGCTAATTTGCTTTCTCCTTCATTCTGAAAATGTCATAACCTTCTCTTATTAGCACACCATGAGCCCTTTTCCTCTGGTATATGTTCTTTTCTTGAGGTCATGACAGGTCATACATTTCCCTCACAAGATAAGACTATCAAAGCACCACTCATCTAACAGAGATATGTTGTAACCACAGAACAATTCAAGTGTGTCACTGTCATAATCCATTGATGAAGGTCACCAACACCATGATTTGCCTTGTATCAAGATCAGAGTCCCTGAGTACTCCATCAGCAGTCGCGTGATTTGGCTTTCATGGTCCCTGGCAGTGCACCTAATAGCAGTAATTACCTACACTGTCAGAAAGTCCCTCTGCATGCTTTTACTTTAAATGTTCAGGTTCAGTAGTACCAATATTTTTTCTGTTGATATTTAACAATAAAAATACTTTGTCTGAAATAAGCAGTATAAGATTCTTCAGCTTCTCAGTAAAGGTCATTTTGAGCAATTACATTACAAAAAAGAAGAAAAAAGAATGAAATAACACTTATCATAAATCCTAATTGTAGTTCATCATAAAATAGGTTGCATGTGTGAATGTCATTTTGCTTACTATCTTTACTTATGAGAATAGTTTTATATGTGGAATTGTGCTATTTCTCTATAACACATCCAGGTGCAAACGGAAATAAAGGTAGCTAATTAGGTGGAAGTGTTTTTTCTTGAGGCAATTAAGTATCAGTAAGTTGGGTTTTTTCCTTCTTCACTTCTTTTAATAATTACAGATTTCAAGTTGCATTCTTCTTGAGCTTTATCACATTAAAAAGGATTTCAGCATGAATTCTTGCAAAAAACTGAAATTCACTAGAAAATAACCATCCAACAAATTTTTTTCGTTGTTGAAAGTAAGTTCTTTACAAAGTTCATGCAATCTATCTGGATTGGTCAGACTTTGGATGAGAAAGCTAGAACACATTGAATAATAGATTTTATACACAATTAATTGGGTGTTTTAGCATAGAAAAAAACCCTTTTGGTAGAAACAAATTATTCTAAATCAGATCTAAAAATAATATGTTGTAAATTTTTTACCCTCTGAAGAGTTGATAACAATTTTCCAAATAGTTTAAAAGCTATTCTTGCTACCTTTAAATATTTAAATGAAAGTAAATTCTACATACTAGACCCTGTCTGCTTTACTCTTTGGAAGGATTTTATTCTCTGCTTGTCAATTATATTCCTCTTCAGGAGGGGAAAGATATAACACTATGTAATAGGAGTAGCACTCCTGCTGATGTGTTGGTGTTGAACAGCTGCCATAGTCCATAGCAGAGGTGTTTGCATTTCAAAGCTGAGTGGATTGAACAAGATAACAAATACAGTCACTTTAATTTGCGCACTTGTATGTCTGTGTGTGGTTAGTCAAAACTGGTGAGGACATATTGCAGTTCCTAGGTAATTTTGTTTTTTTAAGAGAAGAACATATTTGAAAACTCAGGAAAGTCAGAAGTACAGAATGGTATGAAAAGTGGAGGAAGGGGAGGTGGAGGTGATTTTTAGGTAGAATACTGATGTGTAATACACTGGTGGTGAAGATGAAGAGTCTGAGCAGCCCAGGTGCTCATCTGTTTCTGTGGTTTTTTTGTTACACAGAAGCTTGTGTTTCTTGTAGATCATAGAATCATAGGATGTTCAGAATTGGAAGAGACCTTAAAAATTAGCTAGTTCCAACCCCCCTGCCATGGGCAGGAACACCTTCCACTACACCAGGTTGCTCAAAGCACCATCCAACCTGGCCTTGAACATCTCTGGGGATGGGGCATCCACAACTTCCCTGGGTAACCTGTTTCAGTGTCTCACCGCCCTCACAGTAAAGAATTTCTTCCTAATATCTAATCTAAATCTGTCCTCTTTCAGTTTAAAGCCATTACCCCTTTTCTTATCACCATACTCCCTGATAAAGAGTCCCTCTCCACCTTTCCTGTAGGCTCCCTTTCAGATACTGGAAGGCTGCTCTAAGGTGTCCCCAGAGCCTTCTCTTCTCTAGGCTGAACAATCCCAACTCTCTCAGTCAGTCTTCATAGGAGAGGTTGTCCAGCCCTCTGATCATCTTCATGGCCCTCCTCTGGACTTGCTCCAACAGGTCCATGTCCTTCTTTTGTTGGGGGCCTCAGAGCTGGACGCAGTACTCCAGGTAGGGTCTCACGAGAGCAGAGTAGAGAGCCAGAATCACCTCCCTGGACCTGCTGGCCACGCTTCTTTTGATGTAGATCTGTTAATAGCACAAAAATGGCAAAAATGTGTATCTTCAATATGCCTTAGGAGAACAACTTTCGGAGATAAAGTGTTCTAAGTAATAAATATGTCAGTCACTTTGAGACTGCAAATGGATCTTGCTCATATTTTGCTATTCTTCCCTTCTGCTTACTGAGCTCTGAGTTCTAAATCACTGTGAACAGTATGTTGTGTTTGAGCTGGGAATATATGCATATACTCCACAGTAAGCATAGCCCCTTTCTCTAATTTTTTTCTATAGCATACAGCATCTGGGATTCAATCTGTAGTCTTTTACAGTATAAAGCTCTCATATGGCAGGGTGGCCAAGTTAGTGTCATTTTATTGTACTGTCTTCCAACAGAAACATTCAGAAATTTTTACTTCAACCTGAGGATGTCACAACTTTTAGGATGGCTTTTTGACTGATTGGAATTGTTAGTTCATGTCTTTAAGCTCTCCATCAATTTTGAAGACTGTGAATTTGCTTACTGAGAAATTAAAATATAGTATCTGCTATAATCACTTGATTCCAGGAGCTGAGGTTATACAAAAAAACCCCAAACCATACACCCACATCCCCCCACATCATTCCCAAAAGAACTTGTGAAAAGAGGTGAAGTTGCATCATAGGATATTCTGATTGCTGTCAATGCCAATCACGGAGTTTCATTTTTTTCTGGTTTTCTCTTCAGCACCCCTCAAAACATTACACTATAAAACCATCCTCACAGCCATAAGGGAACTTAAGGATTGTCTGTTTCTTATATCTTTATCCCTAAAATGAAAAATGAGAAAAAAAAACTGTGTCGAACAAAAGTAGGCTTGATGCCTTGTATAATTTTTAGGTCTTTGCACATATTAATATTAATGCATTACTGGAACATAAAACGCTAGAATCATAGAATCAGAGTACCAGATTGGAAGGGACCTCAAGGATCACCTGGTCCAACCTGTCTTGGCAAAAGCATGGTCTAGACAAGGTGGCCCAGCACCATGTCCAGCTGAATCTTAAGTGTCCAGTGATGGGGAATCCACCACTTCCCTGGGGAGATTATTCCAATGGCTCACTGTTCTCATTGTGAAAAATTTTCGTCTTGTGTCTAATTGGAATCTCCTGAGGAGTAACTTGTACCCATTACCCCTTGTCTTTTCCATGTAACTCCTTGTAAAAAGGGAGTCTCCAACTTTTTTGTAGCCACCCTTTAATTACTGGAACATGATTATAAGGTCTCCCCTATATGTTCCTGTCTCAAGGCTGAACAAACCCAGTTCTCTCGGCCTTTCCTCATATGGCAGCTGCCCAGTCCTTTGATCATCTTGGTAGCCCTTCTCTGGACCTCCTCCAGCCTGTCCACACCTTTTTTTATAGTGAGGACTAAAACTGCACACAGTATTCCAGGTGTGGCCTGACGAGCCCTGAGTAGAGTGGGACGATGACTTCTTTGTCTCTGCTGGTTATGCCCTTGTTGGTGCAGCCCAGCATCCTGTTGGCTTTCTTTGCCTCAGCAGCACACTGTTCACTCATACTGAGCTTGTTGTCCACCAGGACAGCCAGGTCCCTTTCCACAGAGCTGTTTCCCATCCAGGTAGATCCGAGCCTGTGCTGCATTCCTGGATTGTGTTTTCCCAGGTGCAAGACCTTGCCCTTGTTGAACTTCATAAGGTTCATGTTAGCCCACTCTTCCAGCCTATCCAGGTCTTCCTGCAGGGTGGCTCTCCCTTCTGATGTGTCCACTTTCCCACTCAGTTTGGTATCATCGGCAAACTTCAACAGGGTACACTTGATCCCGTCATCCAGATCACTTCTGAAGATATTAAACACAATAACTAACATAAAATAAATAATATTCACATACAGGAAAAGAAAAACTGAAAAACGTTTGGAATTAAAATGGAGAACAAGATAATTCTGCATCTTTTTCCTTCATGAGGAAACACTAGATTTGCTTCATTTTAAAGGAAAGATTCATGAAGATCACCCTGATTTTCAGGATGGTTAGAGTAAGAAATATTGTTTCCCTTTTTTATGCTAGACAAATAAATCAATATTCATTTTTTATTTTAACAGAACTTACTTCAATTGAAGGGATGTCTATACATCAGAACCGAAGAGCACATCCCATTTCCCAGGTCTCTGTGCCTGTGCTGGGCATGTCCTGAATCCACACTAGGATGGTGCATACATATGAATCACTCCTCTGTGCTGTGGTTTCAACATAAAGAAAAAGTATGCACAGGGGTTAGGCTGGAACTGTAACGTACAGTGGCCATGTCGATACTACTGATTAAAAGAGGATTACAAACCACACCATGTGGCTGAAGATTGTTTGGTATCCACGCTGCTTAAACCTACCCCCTTTTGTTAGCAGATGTGTCTTGGAGAGACGTTCAAAACAATGAGCAATCCAACAATTCAGCGGTGTGGATGAGTAAGGATCTACGGCTCAGGTTCACCCCCTGGACTGTTTTTATTTAACAAATGCAAGTGTACCTCTCTGCCTGTTCTGGATGCTCAGTGAACCCAAGACGGGTCACAGCAGGTATCAGCAAATATAGTCAGAGGTGAAGATGTGGCCATACAGAAGAAGGAACAGCAGTCTGTTTCAAAGTTCTGAGTGTAAACAACAGAAATATAATTAGTTTGGACTCCAGCATGTGCAGAGCGAACACACGGTTTCTCTATTTTGTATTGCATCCACATCCGAAAGTCCTGGCTTAAAGATCGCCTGAATGAGGAGCCACTGGCCTGCACCTCCGAATGCTGTTGGATAGGGGCAGTGTGATGGGCATGTGGGGAGAAAAGGAGATGTGAGATGAAAGCTTGGACTCTTAAGGTATTCTTATTCTCACTTATCTTGAGACACACTTGGGACCTGAGCTGTCAAGAAACTGAAATCATGGTCTCTGAAGAAATCAGCCTGAAGTTGAACCCCCTCTGCATCTGCTTAAAATACACTTAAGTTTCAATAGCTCCACAAAACTCAACTGAAAATGTTCTACTCCTGCGGGTAGCTACATGGCTTGTTGAATTCATTTTTTGAATAGTTTCAATGAGCCTGAATATAAGGTTTACAAGCCTGATCTATCAAATCTTTCTGTCTGACCTGGTTCTATGTACTCAGGTGTGTGATAGGTGGATGTTTTGGGAAATTGCAGCTTTGCTGAGCTTGCAGGCAGATCCCTGTCAGAATTTTTCCAATATGCCTCAGTTTTGCCTAGTTCTTGTCCCACTTGCCTCTGTGCTCGTAACACTGCTTAGAAAATAAAAATGGTAAGGCAAGCTCTCTGGAAAAGGGAGCCAAAGCATCCATTCCTGGGCGAGTAATGATGTACAATGTAAAGATAGCACCAGTGTACTCCCTGCCATTGCTCCTTTGCCCTGAGCAAAATGAGAGCATCTTGTGAATGTAGGGAAAAGCTGCTTCAAATTATGTGTTAAATTATGCTCTAAATTACACACATTTATTAGATATTGCTGGAGGCCTGTTCTCCCACTTCTTCCGAGATACAATCTGCGCACAGGTCAGTCAGACCTAAAATTTGCTCCTGTAAACTGAGTTCATCTCAGTATAATTCCCTGAGTACTGAGTGAGCTAAATAGCTTAGTTTTTTTACAATGCCAATGATTTTTCTGTGGTTTTTTTGTTTTGTTTTGGGTTGGGTTTTTGTGCAGGGGTTTTGTGTGGTTTTTTTGTTTGTTTGTTTGTTTGTTTGTTTTTTAATAAAGAGAGCTAGTAGCATTTACTTTTTTGTGGTTGGAGACCATGGGAATTTTCATTGCTTGATCCATTCAATTTTATTTTTAGCAACAGAGCAACACTATGAAATCTGAACTCAGTATAAATCAACATAGTTAATTTTATGAGACACTTAAAGGAAGTAGTTACACTGCTTGTAATCTCTATGTGTATATGTCAGCTGTGATTTTCAATGCTCCCATGTAAAACATTTCTTGGCTTAAATTTAGTCATTACTTCATGTAATAAAGTATTTTGAATTTACAGATGAAGTAAAGTCTGAATTTTTAGAACAATGGTTATACAATGATATTAACTTACTTAAGAGTCTCTCCCTTAGCAATCTGGGATTTCTCCAGGCTAGGATGTGTGTTATCAACTTGAATCATCACAGCAGTGGGTTGTTGCAGTCATTCAGTGAGTAGCTCTGGACTCTCTAGTGAAGATGATGCTATCGTTGTGCTTGACACCTGCAAAACAAGGATTACTTACTTGTTTGTAAGCAGTTAGAACATTAAAAGGCACAGAAACATCTTACGTGCCAGTATCATAACGAAGAAGAGTTTTTTTCTTACACTGCAATTCTGAAAGCCAACATGCTATTCTTAGCTATCTACAAAGATCACTATACATGATTTGAACATTTTTTTTTTTTGCTGAGCTTTCAAATTAAAATGTTTTCTCTGAAAGATAAATATAATCTCCTTTGTAATTTAAAGTCCTGGATGATATCATTAGGCCCAATAACAGCTGTGATTTCTTCAGGGAGAGTTTAATCAGTTTGTTGTGACATGGTACCAGGAACTCAATTGTGATTGATCACTCCTGCTCAAGAACTGGCCAGAAGGGAGCCTGAGCAAATCATTTCAACAGTGCCTCAGAGCTGCAAAACCTCAGACAATAAGAGGCCTCTCGAAGCTGGCAGAAATATTAGCAGGCTGCAGGAATGGAAGGGTTCCCAGTGACTCTGTAAATACTGCCTTCAGCATGGCCAGGGGAACTTCTGTTATCCCATTACTCAGTGCATTGGTTCTCAAGATTGGATGAAGGGTAAAATAGATCGCTCTCTGAGGCCACCTTACTACTAGTAGTAAAGTGTCAGTAAATTATCAGGAAATTTAAAAAACTTTTTTTCTATGAAAAGTATATATTCTGTGGTTCTGCTGATCTGTACCAGGTTTTCTTTTTCGTTTTCATAGGCTCAGGTAACCAAAGAGGTCCTTACGCTTATCTACATGTAACTAACGTGTATCCTGGCCATAAAATTTCGTCAACAATGCTTATATTAAATCAATATGTCATGGCTGATCTAGAAAACAACCTTTAAAACAACATTGAATCCAAGGAATCAAGTAATTGAACAAATCAATAGTCCACCAAATCCCAATGTAAACTATTTTAGTGACTATGCCTTTTTATTGGTTACACAGTGGCTCCCACTTTCAGTCACTAGATCTTGTTATACTTCTTGCCTTCTACATCATGCCTTTGGTATAAGAAATCTTCTTTGATGTAATGACTCATAACAACCAAGATCCTTGAAGGGTTTTCCTCTGCTTGCTAGCACATACCATTTGTGCCATCATGCCTTAACCAGTATTGTTACCAGTGCTCTAAAATGGTTT
The DNA here is from genome assembly GCA_008921705.1 of Burhinus oedicnemus. Lineage (NCBI taxonomy): Eukaryota > Metazoa > Chordata > Aves > Charadriiformes > Burhinidae > Burhinus > Burhinus oedicnemus. The sequence goes on along the minus strand of VFFE01006972.1, from coordinate 361,149 downwards.
GCTGCAGGCTCCTTCTTTTGAGATGTCCCAAAATCATTATACTGTAAAACATCCTAATACAGAGAGAGAATTGTAACATCAACATTTGCCTAATGCCTCTCAGAACCTCTTTATGTCCCAACAGGTTGTCAGCACAGTTGTGTCACCATTTTGCTGGCAGTGATCAAATCTGCCTTTTTCAGATAATTTAACTGAATTGAGTCCTTTAATAACTGATTGAAAACATGTTTCCCGGAAATATTTTTTCTAAGCCCTAATTTTCAATTTCTACTTCTTTTTTTTTTTTTCATATGGACACTAGAATCACGTATAATATTCTGTTAATAGCTTTTCTAGGGCTGCAGAACAGTTTTCTACTTCTATTCAGTATTCCTTTGCTTATGAATCCAAGGATCACAGCTGCTTATCCAGATGTCATAGTAAAGTAAGAACTCATCACCATGAGCTATTTAGTTTTCCCAATTACCTGTTTCCCAAGTCATTTATTTCCAAAATAATGTCCTTTATGGTGTATATTCTTTGTCTTGAAATGGTAAAATGAAAAGACAGGAACAGATAAAGGGTGAGAAAAAATCACCGCAAAGAATAAATATTGAAAAATTTTAAAGGTCAATTTAAAAAAAAAAAAAAGAGTGGGGGAAAAAAGTGTTTTCATACATAAGAGATAAAACTGCTTAGGTGGTCACCTTTCCAAAAGACAGAGGCAAGAAGCTGTAGGCTTGCACTTCTTTGCGAAAGGATTTAGTATAAGTGTTTGGAAAGCTAAAAAACCCTGCAGGAGTAGGATACCTACAATCTTCTATTCTATTTTCTGTAGAACAAATATTTAGCTCCCTCCACCAGTTTCATCTTCTCCTAGGTTGTTAATTTTACATAATACAATTTGGATTTTATATATTCAAAATAGATAATTTTGTATGTATTGTAAAAACTTTCACATCTTGGCAAACATCATGACTGGTCTGAAATGAAATGCCTCAATATATTCCAGCCAGGTCTAACTGGAGAGGAGCAGCTTTCTAACTCCCCACTGGAAGCACTTATACAAGTGGAAAACAGAGGACAAGAGGAAGCTGTAAGTTAGGAGAACTGCTGGCAGCAGATGTAGAACTGAAAACATGGTCAGGATGAAAGAAAATTCTGGTCACTCATATAAAAAAAAACAACAGGCGTCAATGAGAGCATGCCAGGGACATGCTCAAAAAGGTATTACCAGAGTAACAATATGGCACACTGTATTCTGAAGCTATGGTAACAACTGCTTCAGACAACCCTACAGAGATACAGAGAAAAAGAGGAAGAAATAGGAAAGGAAAAGATATTAGCCAAAATTTTCAGAATAGTTGAGATGAAGGAAAAAATACAGAAAAAATTGATTGAACTTGGAGAAGGGCAAAAAAATATCAATATTGCAGACATCTATTTTTCATTAGATTAATCCAATTCTTTTATTTCTCCTGTTAAATTTGGATGCTACTCTATTCACAGATTACTTTGGTAGCTTTCTGCCATTTATTTCTATGATATTCAAAATTACATTTCTTGGAAACTATTGATTAGATGACTCTTCATGTTTCCTGACTGAATGAAGTAATACTTTTGTTGAGGGTTTGCTTAACGAACAAATGCAGAATTTTCTCTTTTATAGTTTGACAGGAAAATCTCGCTTTTGAGAACACTTCTTTGTAAGTACCCTACTACTCCTAAAAAGTGAGCTCAACATTTGGTATAACCTTTTCCAGGTTGTGAAGTGGTGATTGTGAAGACAGAGAAATAGAACAGAGATGGGCATGTAGGTGAGTTTATGGGACAACGCACATGCACGTGTGTTTGGCAACTACCAAAACTATTGGCAACAGGAGTCTGTGTCACAGTCTATGTCAGAATTCAAATGAGTACCTAGGAAAATGTTTTCCATTATGGACAAGATCCAAAGCCCACTGAAGCTGATTTAGTGGTTTTCTTGTGACTTCACAGAGCTAAGGAAGCACCTTATATGCTTAGTTTATTGAAAAATAAAGATAACCAACTTCCTGTGCAGCTAGATGTGATATGACACACATGGTTTCAACACACTTTGGATCTCCTTCAGATGAAAGGAGATAATTAAACTATCTTCATTGCTGTCATCATTATTAAGTTACTTGAAGTGAGACTGGCAGCTTTTCAATAATTTGATTCTTAAAATATGCATTTCCTAGAAAAAACACAATAGACAAACAAGTGGCTGGCATGGAAGAGACATATGGTAGAATATGTCATAAATAAAGTCTTGTAAGGAACCAGAGAAAATGGATTAGAAAAAAGAAGTCATCCTCTTTACTCGTACTGGAAGTGATTTGAACCACATGGAGTAAAAGGACAAAAGGTCCCAAAGAACAGATTAAAAAAAATGCTATTGCTGATAGAATGGGCAGATTAGAAAGTGATGACCTTCAGATAGATAGAGAGAAAGAGAGAGAGAGAGAGAAGGGAAAAGTTATCACGTTTTTGAGGTAATTCATATTTGTTTGGCAACTAACAAAAATATTGGCAATCGTAAGTAGAACTCTGAAGCTGAGGCTGGCAAAAAAGAAGCAAAAAAGATTAGCTCTTGGCAGAGAAGAGAAAAGGAAACTGAGCCTGTCATCTGAGAATGGACTGGCAGAGAAAGACAAATGCATTATGTCAACAAGCATGGCTTGATGCCTGAAGGAACAAGTACGGGTTTGAAAAGATGAAAGACATGGATAGATGTACCTGATCAGAAGGATGTGAGGCCTACAGTAAGGTATGGAGATTAGAGCAGAATAAGAAAGTTTATCATTTTAAAACAGCTAGCTAGGAAGTTGTTTGACGTGAAGCAGAAATAGACTATAACTCTTTAGAAAGGAAAATGTTAACTGAATAGGGAGAAGGGCGGTGTGTGGTGAGAAGTAACCAGTGAAACTGTGAGAGAAGACTAAAGACTGGCAGACAGGAGAGACCTAAAAAGCAGAAACCTGAAAAACAAAAGCTAGGGAAAAGCCTGAAAAGCTGAAAAACCCTCAAATTTTGTTACCTGGTCCTAGGCCAAAACTAGTTGGAATGCTCAAAAATAGAAAGAATCCTCAGGTAATGAAGCTGTAAGATACAGACTCTTAAATAGTTTGGTTAAAAGAGACATGCCAGCCCACAGGAGGGGGAGAATCCTTGGGATATGGTCATTGCTGAAAAAGGAGAAAACCAGGAAATATCACAGTGAAATACTCGATATATCTTCACCAATCTGTTTTATAATCTACTATAGAAATTGCAAAATGTCAGTCATGTGGTTTCAAGAAGAAAGCACGACTCATATGCTTATGAGCTCATCCAACTCTCTTACACAATATCTAGTCCCTGTAAGAAAGTAACCCTTTACTACCCAAAGGTTAACTTTCTGAAATCATCTTTCTGAAGTCATCTATCCGTTATTATTATTTTAATATATGAGCCAGAGAGTGTTATTTATATCTCCCAGGAGCACTGGGAAAAAAAATGGTCTTACGTAGGCATATTGTGACTTGGAATATGTCCAAAATTAGCTGACTGAGGGCATGAAAGTACCAGCATGATTTATCATTCTCATAGTGAGGCTGAGCTTTTTGTGTATGTTATTCTTGCACCAAGCATTACAGCATTTTCCCACTGCATAATGAAATGTACCTTTGCAGTCACGATGAAGTGATTTCTAAGGAGCTTAGCTCTTAAGTGCTGCCTTTTCAGACTTGAGAAGATACTTGGAATTTTGAAGTGACTTAAACAAACATTTCTTAAAGAAATCAGTTTAACGACAATTGCTGTCTCTCTCATGCTGTGTAATTGTTCAGACACTTTCATCCATGTCAGGAGGGATGCAGTATACGTAACATACAGACCTAATCAACTATCAGGATCCACTGGAGACCACGTTCTCCTAGAGCAGGTGCTCAAGGCTGCACATTTAAAATAGTAAGAGAGACCTCTATCTGGACAAATGAACTGAGGCTTCTTTCAGCAGCTAGTGATGTCTGGAGAGCTGAAGATCTGACCAAATCTAAGTGACTATGTTGGGGGAGACCACATAACTCAGCAGTCTTTACAAACACTAATCACTAGATCTCCACTGCCTATAGTAGAAGTTTAAATGCTACAGCTGACAAGTAGATATCTATATTGAGACACCTAAAGTGTCTAAAGTCTGCAGATGAATCTGGAGACTGCCTGACCACAGCATCTAATGCCCTTTGAGATATCCCAGCGTATCCCAGCTGTGCTTCAGCTGCTGTTTCAGAAAGTGGCCTATGGGCATCTCTCATATGTCCTATTTCCCCTTTCTCTTCATTTTAGGGTGAATCTACATTAAAATCTTAGCTTGGATCAGTACTGCACCTTTGGAATGTGTCTCCTGGCTATGCCCAACTCCTGTGTCTGGAGTTGTTTATGAAGCTGTCCTAGAGTACATGAACCCGTTCCCTTTTGGATTAAATTTAACCAGAATATGCCTTCAGTAAGTGTACTTAATGCTTTCTAGCCACAAATGTGAATTTTGTCACCATACCAGATTATAAAATTCTGAAATGAGTGCACACGACCCATTGTTTCACTCTACAGGCCTGCCCCTATAAGCTGGGACTGTATCCTGGGCTGCATCAAAAGAAGCGTGATCAGTAGGTGAAAGGAGGTGATTCTGCCCCTCTACTCCACTCTGGTGAGACCTCATCGGGAGCACTGCATCCATCTTTGAGTTCCCAGCACAAGAAAGACATGAACCTGTTAAAGCAGGTCCAGAGGAGGGCCACAAAACTGTCTAAAACATTGACACAGTGATGGCAGGCATGACAGAAGACCATCAAGGGTATCTGCTCCTTTCTGAAGGAGCAGCTAGAGGTTGTAGGAGTTACTCTAGGAAATTTAGAGTGGCACTAGATGCCTCTTTTTAGGTGAGAGACTTTTGGCTGCCCCTGTCATATTCATTGCTTACACTACGTCTGAAGTCTATATAGGTTATTCAGGCACATATGAGCATGGTTAGTACCTCTGTATATAACTTTGTGAAAAATTCCACTAAATACAACTAATAGCTTGATAATGCTAAATGAACAGGGTCAGGCTTTAACTGTTCTGGTCTCTTTGTTTTTTGTTTCCCTCCTTTGTTTCTTCTGTAGTCATTTGCAATGCCTTAATTATCCATTCCTTCTCTTCAGTTCATTGCACTGTGTTGATGGAGACATCTAAGCAATAATGCATATTTCTAGATATTTGCTTCTGTTGCTTCTTGTTGTTCTTCCAACTATGTCTAACTCATTCATTTCTACTGCAGCAATGAAGATTACAAAATAAATATATAATCTTCAGTGTAAGGAGACCTTCAGCAAAGACCCATGTTTATCATTTTCTTAACAAAAATTGCTTGTGTTACTTTAAAACCTAAAGTGCAATTTTCCCTCACTAATCAAGCACACATTGTCTTTGCTGGAGGTAATTTCTGTTGCCTGCTACTTCCTATCAGTATCTTGATCTACTGAGCAGTGGGATCCTGCTACTACAGAAAAGCAAAACGAGTTTTCATATTGTAGTTTTTTTTTCCTGTAAGTTTCCTACTTTTGAAGAAATAGTGTGCTGGTATCCTTGCCGAGAAGTGTATTAGTGATTAAAAGCCAAACATGTGCTAGTGCTCATATAATGCACATAGTTTACAGTACCTGAGGGTTTTTGCACTTTATAGACTCACTATGTCTTCAGGCATTTAGTTCCTGATTCAGTAAAATAATTATTCAAACTTAGAATATAACATATAATTAAGTGTATCGAGTTTGCCAAAACTAATGCACAGTAAGGGAAATGTGTACTGGTCAGGACTCTTGATTCAACAGGTTAGTCATATGTGTTGCCATACACTTGTATGACTTTAAACAATATAAACTAAAAGTACCTGTAAAGCAAATGTGAAGATTTTAATTAATTAACAGCAGTTTTTCAGTTTCAGAAACAGAGATTGGTTCACCGTTGCTGAAAACAACATGGTAGTGTTCTGACCTTTTTTTACTCATATTAATCTTCTGTGCAAAAATATAGTGGTGGCAGGTGGACACCTAAGTTGCAGGCTCTCTTTGGCTTGCCTTTTTCTACTTTACATCTCCCAAGATGCCACTTTCATTAAAAGGTTATGGAAAAGACTGGGATTCTTTCTTAAGCTGGCCAGAAAAAGGTCATATTCGTAGTGCCAATGCCTAGATCTTATTCAGAAATGCAGTCGGATTATGGCTAGGCATTCCACAGGAGTGATGAATTTAGAAATGCAGCCGTGTCTCATATCACAGACTTCGTAGGTCCACTTAAAAAGTGTGAGTGATAATCATTTCCAACCCTAAAGGAGCATTGTGAGGACAACTATCTTAAAATGGTTATTCATTGATGCTAGCATAGTTGAAGGGGTATAAATGTCTAAGAAAGATATGTATTTGAGTGCTAATATAAACATAATCTTAAATGTCAATGTAAAGTGACTGTAAACGTTTAAAATCAGAAGGTAGTGTCTTACCTTCAGTTTATGTTTAGAGTGTTTAAGACTGCAGAAGATATAATGCAGTTGAGATATGAGGTCCATAGAGCCATGATGTTACAGCACTTTTATGCCACCGATTTACACAGGCAGAATAGCAGATGAAATGAAAATGTCATTCAATATCTAGAGAAAAAATTGTTTGGTTGTTCATTTTGGGTTTTTTAATACTGTTATTTCTCATTGAATGTTTACTTTGTAACCTAAAAGGATGATTCACCACAGAACACCTTTGGTTTTCTGCTAGTATCTCTTGTTGATATCACAAGGTAAAGGCAAAGACTTTGGTCTCGACCTTTGAAAATCTTACATATATACTTAATATTAGTGTGAAGCTAAGCATTTCATTGATTAAAGTGCTGTAGTTTTCCTTTTGGGGCTGTATGTCTAAGGTGGGGGAAAAGCTACTCAAAGAAGAAATCGTAATAAGTAGGTTTGTTAAGTGTACTGACGTATAATCAGTGGAGAAGTATACTGATCACCCTGGACCTTGGTTCCATCCTCAGCTAGGGCTGTTGGCTGCTCTTGAGCAGTTTTTCCCTCTGCAAAAGAAAGGAAATGTCTCCTACGTTGGCGTGCAAAGCACTTTTCAGTGAACTGAAAAAAAATACCTGTAAAAACTAGGCATTATCAAGTACATATATTTTGGGGGTTTTATAGTACACTCAATCTTCCTTTTTTTATCCACATGATGGTCATGGATTTAGAAAACTTTTCATTAAGCAGCTATGTAGTCAGAATTGTACTTTGTTTATTAACATGCATGCCTCTGCCAAACTACTTCTCTCATTTTGTATTATATAAACCGTTTCTCACAGCTTATTTCCCCTTATTCAAACAAACAATGACCTTTGCAACAATGAAAATATTAGCAGGAGAAAAGTTATTTTAGGACACAAAGGACCAATTTTTTAATAAGTGTATGACTAATGTTTTTTCTCCTCTAATTCCTCACAAATAAGTTATGGGGTTTTTGTTCACTCAGCAGTATTTTCTGTTCATTCAAAAGATGAAAAAATTAGGTCTTTGCCAGTGTATTTCAGACTTTTCAGGATGTATAGTAACGTACGAAACACTGGATTTTATATAGATGGGTTTAGCAATCTCTCCATACTGATTTGGACTTTGAGAAAGAAGTGCATTTGTTTGTGTCTGTCTCAAACCATTTTTTTGGGGAATAACAATTCATGACTAATTTACAGGAGGAGTATTGCTCCTTTGGTAACCAGATGAACAAGTGAGTGTAAGAAAATCCTTTCTCATTTGCTTTCACAGACATGGTAAGGAATCAGAAATTCTGGTCCAAGCCTATTAAAAAATATTTTAATTTGTGTTTTTAGCTTTGCTGTTTTGTAATTTTTATAGAGAAGATCTGACCTGATGTTTAACTGATGCAATAGGTGGGTTTCCTTCAATTCCATTCCAGTAGAGCTTTGCCCACTAGCTACAAGAAAGGAACTCAAGTTCTCTGTTAAAAGGAATAAACAAACACTTTCCCAGTAAAGAAGTAGCTGAACACTCATCCACTGATAAAATATGCTATTATTGGCATATTCTATAAGTACAGCTTCTGTTTTCTAGGTTCTTTCATGAGAAAACCTATCTCTGTGAAAAAAAAACCAAACAAAAAAACCAAAAAACCAACCAACCAAACAACAAACTCAATTTAAGTATGGCATTTTAGTGCGAAGACCTGAAGAGCTTGCAGCTTTCCAGGAAGCTCAGAGCTAAATTATCCCCTCTGAGGTTAATATTTTGATTATAGCAACTGCATTTAAATATACACATTAAGTCAATTATATGACTGTTTTTATGGACTCTTAGAGTGTGTGACTGACATTACCAGTTGATGTTTGTCATAATACTGTTGTGCACCATATAGATCCACACTCACAAATCACCTGTCATTGATGACCTGAATTCTTTCTAAAGGATGCTGTGAGTAAGGTGAAACCTATTTGTCATAAGCTGTGAATTTTGCTCTAGCTAAGCCTTCCTGAGAATAAATGCAGAAGTGAGCCATTTGGAATATGCCCGTAGATAATTTGTTAGGCAGCAATTTTAAAGCTTTCATAGCTTTAATATGAATTTAAAATGAATTTTGGTAAACATACTGAGGTTATGTGAAAATTAATGCATTTTTAGCAGATAATTCTGCCTTCCTGAACAGAACATCACTTGTTGGAAAGTGAAAGAGAAATTGGTTTCGTACTTTTCTCCTTGTTTTTCTTGAGTACAATATACTGTAAAAAAGTTATAATAATGTAGTCTGAAAGAAAATGACAGGGGATGTCATGAGTAGGCCAGATTATACTTGTTCACTCATATAGAGGAAAATAAAAAAAAAAATAGGCAAAATACTTCCAAGCATTTCAGTAGTTCTTCTCTTGAAAATTTGTTATCCGTAAATTTATAATTTTCCCACAGTAAGCACCAGTGAAAATCGGCATAAACTCATGCTCATTAAATGGTCAAATGAAGTTAGGTAGCTCCAAATCGTCAAGTAGTGTAATAATGTATTAACTTCTAAATCTAAACTGGATCTAAATTGGAGATTGGCCCTGTTTTGAGCTGGGATTTGGACCATTTCCCTTCTAACCTGAATTATTCTACTGAAAAAAACCCAACCCTAAAGTACAGCACCTTGAAAAGATGATTTTTTTTTTTTTTTAATGTGCCACTAAGAGTTATTTAGCTACAGTGCCTAAATGATGCTTGGAAAAAGGTAAGACAATTGTTCCTTTGGTAGAAGCAGGAGGCACAACAGATTTCTTCAATACTATATCCATTAAACAAAATAGGTCTCCTTTAAACTGAGTTGTCTTTCCACTAGTGACAGGTGTGTTTTTTACACAAGAGTAGTTACCACTGTGTGAAATCCTGTAGGAAAAAAGGCAATACATTTTGTAAGTTAGATGCAGCTATTGTTCTAGCTTTTACTCAATATCTATGGTTATTCTACTGAGTTAAGTCATATGTGCTCCAGTCTGGCATTTGCAGGCAGAACTCTTGCAAATTGTGGAAGATTAGCGTATTTTCTAATTGGAGTGAGTTAACTGATGGGTCTGACATAAAAGTGCCCTAAAAAGGGTTACATATATTTAGCTGAATCTGTTTCTAAATGACTTCAAGCTGTGTGATTTAACTGGCATGAATTTTTTAAATTAATCTAGGGTATCTCCCATTATAAACATTCTCACAGACATTTTTAAGAATATATTAAACTGGTATGTAATCAGCCTAGGCTACACTGAAATGAACCTGGTTTCAGTGAAAATTGTTCACTTTCTTATTATTCATAAAATTAAAAAAAAAAGTGGGAAAAACATCATGGTGTACTTCATAGATCATAAAGGAGTAGAAAGGGAATGAAAAATTTCCTGGTGATTACCTCTGATAGAGCAGGTCTGTGCAAAACCTATGCTAAAAACACAATGTAAAGAAAGGCAACTATACTTTCTTTTTCAGTGTTCTGAAGCTGTAATTGTATTAAAATAATCCTAGGACACCAAATTCAACTGAGAACATATGAACGCTATACACATGGGCTTCTGTACTTAACTTTATAGATGAATTATTAGATTCAGAGAATTCAGATTCATGGCACGGCTTCAAAAAGAAAAGTAATGACTACAAAGACCTAGAAAAATGGGTGCTCTATCTTTCGCTTCAGTTGCTTAATAAATCAAATATTGCTCTGAAGAATGGAAGATGTTGTGACAGCCAGTGGGTTGAGGAACATAGACCAAAGACCAAATATCCATTTTATGCAAGAGCTGCAGCCGTGAAGCTATCATTGGAGGTGGACGTCTTGTCCTTCCTCTGTTCTTCTGAATGGAAGCTGACTGCAGCTTCCACGTGTAGCACAGACCTTAATACAGGCACCTTGGATGTTTTAAACACAAGAGTCTCATTATTTTAGTCCTTAATGAAGTTAGGACAAACTTATCAGCCAAGTGGCACTTCAGGACAAGCGTAGTAGCAGAACTTTACTGGAAAGAAGTTTGTTTCAGTAAAAATCTTCAGCACCAAAGCCATCAAAAAAAGTTTGGGGCAAACCAAAACCTATGGGACTAATTACATAAAGAATAATCAGTTGAAACAGTATCTCAGAAAGACACTAACCTTCCAGACTTAAAGCCTTGTATGATAGGTAAAGCCTCAAGATTAGTTTCTTCAAAATATTTCTCTGTCCCTTACCTTGCCCCTACTACTCAGCATCTTTGAGGAAGGCAGAATTACTTATCTCCTCCCAGACATGGTCCACAGCTGAATCAAAGGCACAACTTGTAAATGAAAGGTTCCAGTCCTCTGTACTAACTCGAAATTCACAGCAACGAGTTTTAAAAATACTTCTTTTTTTTCTGATTACCAGTTTCCTGTTTATTTAGAGGTGATCAGTCTCCTCAGGACCATTTACTGGATTAGCTTTGTTCCTCTAATCTGTGAAGTTTCAAACACCTTACAAATGCATGTGATTATTAAATCATGGGGAAGAGGTAAGGGTTTTTTTGGTGTTTTTGACAAAGTTGATGAAAGCAGTGAAATGTTCTAGTGATTCCACTTGATTTTCATTAATATTTCTGCTGCATTTTAGTACAAAGCAATCATCCCATTTCATATGGACAATCCGCATTTTGAATGAGCCTAAAGATTTGATAGTTTCGATCAGAGTTTAACATACATCCTTCTTATCTGAAAATACTGTTAAAAACATTATTTGGATTATAAGCAAAGCTTTCATTTGTACAGCCCATGGCTGTCTGTGTCATAAATATGCACATATCACTGCCTCAGCAAGACTTTTCTAAGCACGTTTCATGGTACTTTTCATATGCATTGGATTTGATTTGTTTTAGGGTATAATATAAATTCTTGCTGTGATATAGGATTAAAAAAAAATCCTTTAAAAAAACTGGCTTAGTTACAAGGCTGCACTCATCCTACAGAACCCTAAGTTTTATTAACTGTCCAAATAACCTGTTATCGTTGCTTATGCACAGAGCTCTCATTCGGTTCTGAGTATTGTATCTACCTTTTCTTGAAATATCTTCAAACCCATGCGTTTGCCCTGTTAGTAGTATGAATTCCTTCAGCACATAATGATAGCATTTCACATTCTGAGCCATGAGCCTACGCTACATGCCACAGAATACAAATGTGCACAAGGTGGTAGTTTCATTATCTTAGGGTCAGTAGAATTTCAAGAGCTCCGAAATTACCTCTATCAGTGATGCAAGTGTCAACTTAGTTTTAATAAATCTTTGGAAACAACCGTGAGTTACTTCTAGGACATCTTCCCATTTCCGGAAATACATCATTCAGCTGCCAAACCCGCTATCAGTTTGTAGCAAATAGAATTTCATCCATTAAATGCAAAGTCTCACTTCAGCTTCTGCATGCCATCATTCTATGATAGCTAAAAGTGTGATTAACCTGAAGTTTAGCTGATATCAAGCCAAATGTATGCTATTCCACTTAAACTGGAACAAGGTCTTGAAAAATATTATTTTCTGCAGCATATGCATAGGGAATGTTATATTTACCATACTTCTGATTATTCCACAGTACCAGCTCTGGATGCCATTAACATTGTGTAAAGAGATTTTGATGATTTCTCAGTTTTCATTTATTCTTTTTTTTTTTTTGGCTTTTAGAAAGCGACACAGAAACATCAAATCAAACCAAAAAGAAAATCCTGCCTCCCATTAATAGGAGAATCAAAATATAGCGAATATCTTGTTTCATGATAATAAAATAATATTGCATTATGTATTCAAGCAAAAATCCAACTGAAGTTAATGAGACAGCTACGGTATTTTACTTAATGTTGACTTAAAATAACAAAGTCTTTTTAGACCTGGTATCTACACTAATAAATCCTGACAACAGCTCGAGTGAAAAAAATATTACTGTACTTCTTTTGTAATTGTGAAAACTGATACGTATGGATATTAAGTGGTTTTCCTAAAATGGTAGAGTAAACCTGAAAAAAAAAAGTCTGTATGGAGAATAACAAAATGAAAAAAGATCTTAACGTTGAGTGTGACATGCCAACCACCAGAGTATTTTACAAGCCTGATATATGAAGTCGATGTAAATCAAGAGATATTTCTATTAACTTTAATGAATTTTTTTTATGTGAAGTTTCTTTATTTTGAAAAAGACTGTCTTTTGGCCTGTTTATAAGTTTCTGAAAGAGCAGGGGCAAGCCTTAAGTAGTGTAAACATATCAGGTCTAACATCTACTTATAAACAAAACCTTTCTAAAGTTCCTTGTGGTAAATTAAATACTGTTCATGTTTGATTTTCTATTTCGCAAGGATTTTAGTGACTATTCTCTTATTGTATGTTGCACTTATTTACCAAACATTTTATTTACTTCTATTGAGTAACTAATGACAATGAATATGGGGATTTCTTGAAGTCGTGGAGTCCCACCTCCCTTTAAGAAGGAATATTGCTGGCAACAGATCACATCAGCTGTGGCTTTGTTCGTCCAAATCTTGAAACTCCCTTAGGATGGAAATTCCACGGTGTCTCCAGGTAACATCTCACAAGAAGTCATGTTAGACTGAGACAATAAATTTCTTTATTGAAAAACAAAATGCTTCACAAAATACACTATTTTCAATGATCTATTGCAAAGTGTTTTGTAATGAGAGAGAAAAAAAACAAGGATTTGTTAACTTTGTTAATATTTTTAAGTGGAACATTGTATAAACTCAGTGGACATGTTTTAACCTTGAGTCATAATATTACAACTATGAGGGATATAAATAACCATTAATATTTAAATTAATATGGTTTCTTATCATATTTATTATGTACTTAGTAATTACTATTTTTAAGTTTTTGTGATACGTGCTAGCTCTACATTTACCTTACCGTAAACATTATATGTGAGGATTTTTTCAGGGAAAATCCTCAGTTTAGAATGGGCAAATATTCAAGTTGTCAGACAGGTATTCCATGTTACCTTGTAAAGATCTGCATACCTCTGTCTTACCTTCTTCATCCTTATCATGACCTAGGTGGCCACTATTCCAGATTGTAGAGGGGTGTGTTTCAGGTCTTATTTTCCTTCCCCCTCTCTCTCCAAAGATTGCAATGTGTTAAACACCTCTAAACAATCATTACCATCCTGGTTCAAAATAGGACACATTCAACTTCAAGAATTAGGCTAAACTGTCTCCAGTATTTCAGTGTTTTCTTATATAAAAGTGCCCTTTGTTTCGTAACGAACAGTCTTAATAAACTTTTTACTGTATTTCTCTAGCATAATTTAATTACTTAGCAGTAAGACCACTATTTTACCACTATTTTTATTACTACCAGACTGTCTAATGTCACAAAGGGCAGACTGCAGACTGCATGTGGTCTAAGAAAAATTTTAAGCAGCTTACAAAGGGACTTCTCAATTGTGGTCCCTTCTGGCCAGAACTAGTTGATTGTTAATGTTGCGATAATTAGAGGACCCTTTTCAGCTCAGCTGCAACGGGCAGCTGTTCAGGTCCAAAAGCTGCAGGAGCTGCCAATCATGCTGAGCCTGGGACTGTCTCTTGTCAGGGGATTTGTCAGCTGGTGAAAGACCCCACTTCGCACTCCACAACATGCTCTTCTGCCCTTCCAATTCAACCTACGCAGTGGACAAAAGTTCCTGAAATTACTATTCCAGCAGTGCCAAATAGCTGGAATCATAGATAAGTATATTTTGGACTCCAGGAACATCAAAGCAAGTGTGCTCACTGTATTAAGGATATGAAGAATTGCAGTTCTGAGGTATTCAAAATCTAACCAGATATGCTGTGAAAAAGAAAAATATAAAAAATATGGATTGCTGAGACTGAAGTAAACGAACCTCTCATATTTTAAGTCAGTTGTGTATCTATGTTTTTGGGGACATTTGATGTTAGTTTATGCCAATGGGTTACAATAAGAAAGAGGAAAAAAAAGTTCTGTATATTTGAAGCAATTGGTTTGGAGTTATACCCTAGTGGGGTTTTCTTTGTTATTTTTTAAGGCAACTTACCAGTTGTCTCAAGACCTAAAATTAAATATTTAAATATCACCTAGTGAAAGGTAAAGATATTGCCAAATTATGTTGAATTCTTCTTCCATATTTGTTTTAATTGAGAGAAGAATTATACATAGTGTAATAAATTAGCTGTGATTTTAATTAGACCTTGAATGTGTGAGTCCCTGACATGAACTACTATAACATATACAGTTTTATATTTTTGACCTTTACATTAAATTACTGACTACCAAGAACTGCAATAACGAAATATTAGTATCTTTCTTTTTCATTAACTGGAAAAATATAGGAGACATATGTTGAGAATAAAATAATGTATCTATAAATTCTAAAAAATGGCACGCAAAGACTAGGAGGAATTATGCATGAATGTCAGTACCATAGCTGAAAGACAGTGGAGTGTTCAAATCCTGTTAAGGTTGTAGTTATTAAATGTGAGTGTCTCCATCAAGGCAATTATAGATTAATCCTTTCTAATTCTGTAGAAAAAAGAAATATCAGATTAGAACATTTCATATGGAAAGAAGCTAAGCAAGAATACGATCTCTGAGACCATTTAAATAGGTTGTATCTATACAAAGTGTTATGTTCAAAAGAATGGACTGGCTCTTTAGGTAATATAGCCTGCTTAAAATTTCAGGTCAACTTCCTTTATGACCTCTGCATGAAGTTGAAGAAACTGATTCCTCCAGAATTTATATGGAACTGAAGACAGTATTGCCCTGTTAAATGGTCCAGCCTGAGTTCATAGCCATGTGGCAGATTATGCATCATCATGTCTGGAGCTAACATAGGAGTTATACCGTACAGTATGAGACAATTCCGGCAGACTGCAAAGCATCTATATCTTTACCTTTGTGGTGGGTTGACCTTAGCTAGCCACTAGGTGCCCACCAAGCTGCTCTATCACTCCTCTTCCCACAACTGGACAGGAGAGAGAAAATATGATGAAAGCCTCGTGGGTCGAAATAAAGACAGGGAGATCACTCAGCAATTACTGTCACAGGCAAAACAGACTCAACTTAGAAAAACTAATTTAATTTATTACCAGTCAAATCAGAGGAGGATAATGAGAACTAAAACCAAATCTTAAAACATCTTCACCCCACCCCTCCCTTCTTCCCAGACTTAACTTTGCTCCTGATTTCTCTACTTCCTCCCCTCGAGCAGCACAGGGGGGTGGGGAATGGAGGTTGTGGTCAGTTTTCTCTGCCACTCCTTTGTCTTTGCTCTCTTCCACTGCTCCAGCATGGCATCCCACCCACAGGAGACAGTCCTTCACTAACTTCTCCAGCGTGAGTCTTTCCAAAGGGCTATAGTGCTTCCCAAGGGGTACAGTCCTTCAGGAACAGACTGCTCCAGCATAGATTCCCTGTGAAGTCACAGGTACTGTCAGAAAACCTGCTCCAGCTTGGGCTGCTCTCCACAGGGCCACAGGTCTTGCCAGGAGACTGCAGCAGTGCATGGGGTCACAGACTCTTTCAGGCATCTACCTGGTCAGGCATTGGGTCATCCACGGGCTGCACGTGGATATCTGCTCTGCCATGGACCTCCATGGGCTGCAGGGGGACAACTTGTCTCACCATGGTCTTCACCATGGGCTGCAGAGGAATCTCTGCTCCAGCACCTGGAGCATCTCCTCCCCCTCCGTCTTCATGGACCTTGGTTGTTTCTCTCACACATTCTCATTTCTCTCTCCCAGCTGCTGTTGTGCAGCCATTTTTTCCCCTTCTTAAATATTTTATCACAAAGGTGCCACCACTATCACTGATTGGCTCAGCCTTGGCCAGCAACAGGTCCGTTTTGGAGCCGGCTGGCATTGGCTCTATCAGACATAGGGGAAGCTTCTAGCAGCTACTCACAGAAGCCATCCCTGTAGCCCCCCAGCTACCAAACCCTTGCTACATAAACCAAATACAACCTTGAAGAGTGACTAGTGCTGTTGACAGCTGCATGTGAGATAGGACACTCTTCTATATGATCTGATATAAGACACTGTTCATTAAGACCCTGGAAGGAAGAGTGGTCCAGGAATGATTCAAGGATCACCTCCTCCAAGCTCAACAGCAGTTCACCCCAAAGAGCAGAAGTCAGGCAAAAATGCCAGGAGGCCTAGATGGATGAACAAGGAACTCCTTCCCACACTCAAACACAAAACGGAAGTTAAAATAAGGTGGAAGCAGGGATGGATAACCTGGGAGGAATACAGGGATACCATCTGCCCATGAAGAAACGCAGTTAGGAAAGCCAAAGCCCAACTGGAATTCAATCTGGCTAGAGCTGTCAAAGATAACAATGAAAGGCTCTTATGAGTACATAAGAGACAAAAAGATTAGAGAAAATGTGGGCCCATTGGTTGATGAGATGGGGGACCTTGTTCCACAGGACACGGAAAAGGTTGGAGTACTGAACGCCGCCTTCGCCTCAGTCTTTTACAGCAAGGCTAGCCTTCAGGAATCCCAGGCCCCAGAGACCAGGGGGAAAGGCTGGAACAAGAAAGACTTATCTTTGGTGGAAGAGGATCAGGTTAGAGAATACCTAAGCAAACTGGACATACATAATTCCATGGACCCTGATGGGATGCACCCATTTTTTATAATCTTTGATTGATCATGTCAACTGGGAGAAGTGTCTGAGGACTGGAGGTGAGCAAACGGCACTTCTATCTTGAAAAAGAACAAAAGGAGGACCCCATGAACTGCAGGTGAGTCACCTTCACCTTGATCCCTGGGAAGGTGATGGAGCAGCTAACTCTGGAAAACACTTCCAGGCACATTAAGGACAAGAAAATAATCAGTTGTAGACAGCATTGGCTTCACCAAGTGGAAGTCATGGCTGATCAACTTGACAGCCTCATATGAGGAAATGACAGGCTTGATAGCTGAAGGGAGAGCAGTAGCTGTTGACTACATAGGCTTCAGCAAGACTTTCAACACTCTCTCCTCTAAGATCCTCATAGAGAAGCCAAGGAAGTATGGCCTGGATGCACAGTCAGTGAGGTAGATTGAAAACTGGCTAAATGGCCAGGCCCAGAGGTGGCGATGTGGGGAACAAAGCCTAGTTGGAGGCAAGCTACCAGCAGTGTACCCCAGGAGTCAATACTAGTTTCAGTCCTGTTTACCATCTTCATTAATGAGCCAGTTGATGGGGCAGAGTGTAACCTCAGTGCTTTGTTCAGGATTTCCCTAGCTCTACTGTAGCACACAAAACTGGGACAAGTGGCTAATACACCAGAGGTTTGTGCTGCCATCCAGAGGGACCTGGACAGGCTGGAGAAATTCACTGACAGGAGCCTCATGGAATTCAACAAGGGGAAGTACAAAGTCCTGCACCTGGGGAGGAACAACCCCAATGCACGAATATATGCTGGCAGCTACCCAGGTGGAAAGTAGCTCTGCAAAAAGGCCCTGGTGGTCCTGGTGGACAACAAATTGAACATGAGCCAGCAATATGCCCTTGACACAAAGAAGGTGAATTGTATCCTGGGTTGCATTAGGAGGAGTGCTGCCAGCGGGTTGAGGAAGGTGATCCTTCCCCTCTACTCAGCACTGATGAGGTCACATCTGGAGTACTGTGTCCAGTTCTGGGCTTCCTGGTACAACAGAAACATGGACATACTGGAGAGAGTCCAGCGAAGGGCCATGAAAATGATGAAGGGATTAGAGTTTCTCTCCTATACAGAAAGGCTGAAAGACAGTTCAGCCTAGAGCACAGAAGGCTCAGGGGGATTTTGTCAGTTTATATAAATACCCGAGGAGGGGGTTGAAAGAATATGGAGCCAGGCTTTTTTAGTGGTGTCCAGTGACAGGACCAGAGGCAACGGGTACAAACTGAAACACAGGACGTTGCCCCTGAGCACCAGAAAACATTCCTTCAGGGGTCTCTTCCAACCTCAACCATTCTTTGATTCTGTGATTCTGTGATTTATTCTTTGCACCTAAATAAGGAAGCCTAAGTATCCTGAATAGATTAGGAGGCTGTGTGACCGGGATATACAGTCTGCTTCATTTAATATACTTCACTTTCTAATTAGTTGATTTTGTAATCTTTATGGTCAAATGAAATGATACCCAGTTATGATTGTCTAATATGAATAGTGTTGAGATAATTAGCTCCGATTCTCTCCTTTTGTTTTCATTTATTATAATTAAGAGCACTCGCACAGCTTACATGCCTTCTATGTGAGAGAAAGATACGATAACATAACTGAATTTATTATCTGTTATTAATTTGTTGTCTGCCCAATAGTTCAGGGTTTTCATATCAGAAAAAATTAACTATGATATTCTTATACTTTCATTGCAACTGGAGGAGAAATTTCAGACTCTGTAGAGGGTAATGGAGCTACCTTTGCCTTTGGGACAGGTAGCACACAGCCATTGCAGCATAAACTTCAATACACAGTGTATTTTGAAGCCTGGGTTTAAGCCAGTGGCAAGACATTTTCATCACTGAGGGTCTCTGAACTAGTTAAAGGAAAAGTAACGGAGGCATGTTTGACCCTGTTTCATATTCATGTCTCTGACTGCTATGTAGATGCGCCCATAGAGAATTACGGACCCAGTCGGTATCACACTTACCAACTACAATAATTTCCAAATACAGCTAAGCAAATGACTCTCTGTATTTACAAACACGTATTATTTTCTGTTCATAGTCTCTGTATCTCTATCCCTTGATGAGCTGGAAATCCATCTCAGAATTTGATAGTTCAGTTCCATGGAAAGTAAATGAAAAAAATCTGGTTATTGTGGTGTTGAGTAAAAAGAAAAAGTAAAAAGTTTAAAAATTGCCATAGCATGGTCATATGCTTATTTTATATAAGCATTTATTACTGTAATTAAATTATTTTTATTTTTATGAAGGATTTTGATTTTTTTTTCCTGTCATTTTGTAGACAAACAAGCAAACTAACAAAGAAGCTAAGGAACAACACCTATGGAAGATAGTAAAATAGTTTTTAAACATGAAGAATTTGATCCTGATAGAAGTTAATGTGTGTGAATAGATGATCTGGTTTAGGTTTGTTTAAATCCTGTACAATGTGTTTGACAAATGGAGTACAAATGAAGAGAGCTACTGTAGTAACAGAACAGCATTCTTTGGAGTTTGTAATGTCTTCAAGTTCTAACAGATCTTATCTGCCAGACAAATGCAACAAATACATTTGTTATATCTGACAAGCATAAATCTTCAAGTAAAAGCACACCTTTAATTTGCCACTGAGCTATGACAGAACATTGCACCAGGAAATTTCACGATAGCTTGAATTTCAAATTGATATTAAGGTTGAAAAGATTTTAGGGTCTCAAAGATATTACTTCAGGGATGAATTTATGTTCTGGAATGCAGATACTTTACTGTATGAATTAACGTTGATTGTCTAACCTTGTGATGTGACTGGCAGAGCGGGGCAGGAGAGCTGTAATTCTCATGCACTACAGAAGGCATGGTGTTATCCAAATCCCAATGGTACTCCGCTGAATTGATGAAATGACCGGGAAGGCCTAATTAAAGCTGTTCAGCTCAAATGTATTGATGTATTACATCTATTACGGTTTGGTTCAATAGGTCTACCCTATGAATGCTGCCATGCCTGTAAAGCAAACTAACAGACTGCATAAATAATGCTGGAAGGAAAAGAGACGCCCATGGAATCAAAGCTGAATCATGCAAAATGCAACAGGCTGTCCTGTGAGCTTATTTTCACATAATTTCGCATAAATAAGAATATTGCTTATATTCTATCAAGTGAGAAAAGAGACAAGTACTGAAATTGAAAACTGGTATGTATTTGGCAAGTATCAAGTTTTTGACTCTGTTATTCAAAATGTGATTCTTTAAAATTAAAATGTTTTTCAGAGATAACTTCTCTTTCTATGATTAAAATATCTCTGAATAGTAAATTCATTATAATGAACAGGAATTCTAGTTACACTGTGTTTCATTTATGTCTGATTTCTTTGGATAATAGGTTGTTAAAATTTTATATTGTGTTAACCATTTCCACAGGAATATGCAACTTTAAAATTATAGTTCTGCTGCACAGTTTTAGCAGAAACCTGATGTAGAAAATAAGTTTACATATTCTGTTGCTGAGTAGCAAATTCAGCAAAATATATAGAGTGAGAAAGACCAGTACTGTTCACAAAATGAGATTAAATTCATCTGCTTGTCTTTGTGTATAGGAAGTTGGATAGGACTCATCAAGAAAATGTCAAATATCAAACTTCATTTTGAGATTTAGACTTCTAGAAATGTTAAATCATTCCTGTTTGTTGTTTAAAATAAGTATGAGAAATTTTTTCCTTTTTTTTACTTTGGCATATATCTAGAAAAAGAAAAATATTATAAAAATAGTTAGCCTGCAAATGAAAAAAAAAAAGCATTTCCTTTAAAACAGACCAAACCAGTAGTGACACTTTCAGCCTTAAATTTTGTATTCATTAATTTTTTAAAAAAATATACACTAAAATAAGTATTTCTTGCCTTTTTTTGGCCTGTCAAACTGAAAAATTCATGATTTTCCTAGCTCTGCTGGACAACATATTAAAAAATTGTAAGTATGAATACTTATATCTAATTTGGGCAGGATGCATAAAATACCTGAGAGGAAATTAACAAAATAAAAGTAATGAAATAAATTAATAAAATATATGATTTAATTTTTCCCCCTTCTGAGGTATGGCTTTCTTACATAAAAAAAAGAAATGTCCCAGATATCTAAGGTCTTGAGTCTTTTGGGGTTTGTACTTGGAGTAAAAAGGAAGTTATAGTAAAACCATGGCTCTATAATACACTGGGACTACCGATTTTCCGTAATTCATTCCAACCTGTCATACACAGAAATTATAGCCCTATGTACTGGCAGTTTAGGATCAGTTTATAGATAATAGAACATTACAAGTTAGGGTCTGTAAAAAAATGAAGACCTAGCAACATGGCTAGATTCTGTGGTGTTTAGGAGCCCAAAGTAATATATGATATCACCATCTTGAACTCAAATGTAAAATATGGCCCCTTGTGAGCGCAGTGATATTCTCCCTTTTGCTTCCTGAGAAGTTCAGCTTTCTGATAAGTCATGTTCCCTTTCACTTAATGGCAATGGTGTTAGCAATTATCTCTTTTAGTCTTTCACTTGAAAAATCCTGTGAATGGAAGGTGGGCTTTCAAAGGTCAACCCACTGAACCAGTGAACCACAGGATTGCTGAGGTTGGAAGATACCTCAAAAAATCACCTAGTCCAACCCCTCTGCTCAAAGCAGGGTCAGCTGCAGGAGGTTGCTCAGGGCCCATATCAGGAATTTTACATTTATCACATTCTTTTGGCTACTGTGTGCAGATTTAGAAGTTGTAGAGTTTGTGTAAGATTGAAGAAAGCCTCTGTAAATACAGTATAACTGTCTTCTGTTTTCTGTAAATAAAATAGCTACTTGAAAAGCTATATGCAATTCAGTTGTGTTACTTGGAGCAGGCCAATTACAGTGCTCACTTTGTGGAGGACAAAGAAAGGAGGTTATTTCTAAGTAAAACAATCAAATCAGAGGATGCTAAAAATAAATAAATTAATTATGATCTGGATTAAAACAAAACACAAAAAAATCCCCAACACACACACGAAGTAAGAAACGTCAGTTTATTTAAAAATTCAAAATCATTCCAGATAAAACTTATTGCGTCATATTAGGAACATGAGATGATTTTTTATTATTATGTGAATGAATACAATTTGGTAAATCTAATACATATGTCTCTTTTGAATCAGTTTCAGTCTTGTCTGAAATTATATCAGCCTGCTTTGGATAGGTGCACTTGTGTAAACTGAGTACAGGAAACTCATAACAACACAACAATGACAAACTTTGGTGGTGTAATATATAGTGCTGTGAGTCTTATCTTTTGTTTTCTTCACCGAATTTATTAATTGTCTCGAAGAAGCAGTAAACAAGAGGTTTATGAGATGATGAAACACAGAAATGATACTAAAATGGGTAAGAGGTAGTGGGCACAAACTTGAACGTAGGAAGTTCCATCTGAACACAAGGAAGAACTTCTTTATTTTGAGGGTGACAGAGCACTGGAACAGGCTGCCTGGAGAGGTGATAGAGTCTCTGACTCTGGAGACATTCCAAACCCACGGGGATGCCATCCTGTGCAACCTGCTCTAGGTGAACCTGCTCTGTCAGGGGGTTTGGACTAGATGATCTCCAGAGGTCCCTTCCAACCCCGCTGATTCTGTGATTCTGTGAAGAGTGATTAATGTCACGGAGATCAGATAGGAGAGAGACAAAGTTTATTGTTGGACACAAAAGAGCTAAACAGGCTGAAGAGAAACTAAAACATGTTTATAGAATACACAGGAAAGGAAAAGGAAAATTCTTAATGACTATAGTGAAAGTGACCTTGGAATGACAGTGAATAGCCATGCCCATTTACAGATATTGCAATGCACACTCAATATGTGTTTGAGCTGTATATTTCACTAAGATAGGACACCTCTTAAGTATGTCTTCAGTTTTATGCAGAAGAGCTGACCTGAGCTCCTGTCACTCAAGTGAGATGTAATTCTTTCTTTGTAGAATACCAGATTCACCTCTTTAAAAAGCAGTGGGAACCTTTAACTTTTTTTTTTTTTTAATGATTGGCTCAAGATTACATTTCTTGTACATAAAATGTCAATTTGAATTTTAGTGGGCTGCAGGCTCTGGTAATTTATAAGGTTTACAGTATTGAAGTATGTCTTTATAGTCATGACAAAGGCTTTTAGAAGGGGTTACCAATTTTGAGTGTTTCAATATTTGAGTATCTAACCTAACCTATTTAAAGGAAGTGATTTTCATATGAGATTGCTTGGAATCTTTCTGGATAAAAGGCTCCTTAAAATCACTTCAAAATGGGACCAAGCTCATACACAGTACCTGCCTTCTAAAGAGCTTACATTTTCATTTGGCTCCCTGCCTCCTCCCTGCTTTCCTTGCCTGCTTCCTCTCCTCCCTTTACCATGGCAGTGGTGGTGACAAACACTATTCCACTATTGCAGTATCCAGTGGGTGCTTCCATCTTGGAGTCCTGTCTGTGTTATGAATGGAAATAATAGCTTACTTTATTTCAACATTCTTCTAAAAAAACATCCGCTCTTCGACACAACTTGATGGATCCATTCTTCATTCAGCAGTGCACGTGGAAATACACTTATAACACATTTTGTTTTGAAAAGTTTCCTAAATGGCTCAGTAGGGGTCAGGACTCTTAGAATTACACACATAATTATTAATAAAACTGATTGCTAATTTTTCAGTTCTGTTAGCTGGATGTTATAATTGTATTTGTATCAATATTCAAGCTGCGCCAGTTCTGAACAATCCTACCTCCAGCTGAGATCACAGAAAATGATGCACAACTTCAAGCTAACATATTCTTCATCTCCGTATCAAGTACAATGACACTACAGTACATGCTAATGTTGAATTACTCAATAACATTTTGAAAGGTACCATCTGCCTTTAAACCTTTCAAGATGTACTGGTACAGAAGGGTGGCAGGGAAGGAAAAGGAGAGGCAGTACTAGAATTTTATTTTATTCAAAGGTTGTTTTTTTAAATTTCAGTCAGAGGGATTGCATGCTTCTATCCTTGTCTAAAAAGCCACTCACCACATAACCCAAATTTAATTCAAGCTATTCATTTAAGCTCTAATCAATATGTCACTTGGAGGTGTTATGCTGTGATGTTTATATATTCAGTTTGAACTGTTTTCCACTTCTATGTAATAATGCTTGGAAAATAGGGCTGTTTATGAACATCATAGCTGTCACTTGTCATGGACAAATAGCTTCCAAAGTGTGGCCAATTAGATTAATATTTATGTTTATTCACACTTATTAGGATCTCATAAAACTAACCAGAAAGTTGTTTCCTTGTGTGTTTCTCCTTCACAAAACGTGAGTCAGGAAGTCACTCTCATTGCCCAGCTGCTCAGCTCATTCCCTGAGGATCCTCTTCAAAAAAGGGAAATAAAAGACCACTCTATCAGGCAGAATAAACCACCAAAGCACCACGCGAAAGTCTGATAAAAATGTCTTTCAAATAACCACAGCTGCGCATTTTATATTGACAGTGATTTGGTAATGATCACAGAACAAGAATTAACCTTGCTTTGACCATAGATTTTTCTTATTTGCATTACAGGTCAGTAACTGAATGATATCTGTCAAACTGTATAGAATCACATCTGAGTAAATAATGATTTCTGCATGTCAGGCTTTGCTTAACAGTATTTTTGTCTGAGAAATGCCAGCAGCAAAATGTCCATTAACTGCTTCCACCCACTGTTCTTAGATAATTATCTGTGTCTTTGCTTTCTGGGGTGATGGGGAGCAGCAGGGACATAAGCCATTTGTTCTGGTTTTGTTAGAGGCTTCACATTGCTGTGGGATAGAGTCTGCTTGGTCACATCCCATGGCACAATGCAACCTAAGACATTAGAGCATGCCATGGATTCATCTTGTTCAAGAAATATAAGGTGACATCATGGCAATTTTTTATTTATTGAAACAGGCAGCCACTTCTGCACGATGCAAAACTGAACTACAAAAGTAAATTAGAAAATAAAATCAGCACCTCTGAGCTCCCAACAGCTGTGCTATGGATTTTTCTAATATTATAAAGACACTTCGTGCTAGAATAACGATGAGAAATTACTGGTTGCCTAGACGTGGATGCTTCTACAAGTCTCATTTTCGTTAACAGGCAATGTGTGCCTCTGGCTTACGGTAAATCCATGTGGGGAACAATCACATCCCTGTCACATTGGTACCCACAAGAACTTAGAGAATACATGTGAATTTCCAACAATCTCTCAAGAGATTCAGGTAACTTACTGAAATACTTAACACTATCTCTTATGATGCGTATTTATTTCTTCCTTTAAAATCTCATTCCCCACAGTAAATACATTTAGGCATATTAGTAAGTGGCCAAAACCAGAACTGTTTATTCTACCAACTAATCCTATGGATTTCACCACAGTGGGATTCAGCCCTGTATCATCCATAATTAACATTTGGCTCTGCAAAATAAAATTCCCAGTTGCCAAAGCTAATCAAAGTATAATCTAATGCAGTTTTTCCTTCAGTCCCAAGTCACCAAAAGTAAATATTAAAATAGATAAAATGATTACAGCTACCTTACAATAGGGTAGGTGGACCCATGTTGCATGTAATTTTATATAAACAAAATTCTGGTCCATTTAATTTACCTTCACAAAACTTATCCTTAAATGGAACAATGCTTGAATCCAAAGTTAATGCCACTGAAACCAATGGCATAGATTGTAGTTTGGACTTTGATCTTTTCCAGATACAGACTCATTTGATACTTATTTATAAACCTTTGTGTGCAAAACTGGACTTTGTGAATCAAATGCTTTCTGCTCACTGAAGTGCGTGAGTGAGAATGACATAATAGACTCCAGAGATTTATTTGGTTGTCCAAATACAAAGATACCTACTGCCCTTTGAAAGGCCCTTAGCTAGCCCTCCTGGCGTCCAGCTGCTGCTCCAGGAATTCACGAACCTCCATACCAACCTTGTGTAGGTGTCTCATACCTATATACAGGTGTTCTGCACATCCTGTGTCATAATCACCAGTGCTGTGCATCTCTCGGATACCTTAGGACGTCTCAGATAGCTCAGGATACCTGTGTTTTAAGAGATGACTCAAACCACAGAACTCCATTGCTTATGTTGGGAATTTATATACATGGCCCACATGTTGATACATAAAATGTGTACAAGAAAGAGTATCCCTGTAAAGGCTATTGTAAAAAGGTGTAGGACTGGCTGAGGAATGAATTGCTGCCTTAATGCTCCAGCAGGAACTGTAGTATTGGGGTAGTGTAAAGTAGTCTTTACTACAAACAAGAACAACCATTTGAGAATACTTACAACTTTCCAGTCTCACTTTGCAATGAATAATCTAGATGTAATTCTGGCAAATACTTGCAAGGATCAATGCACGGAAGAAAAAGATAATACTTTCTGCTCTTTCAGGAACACCAAGGAAAACCCAATTTGCGAATTGAGCCCAAAACTGAATCAAGCTTGTGTCATTTGATTTGGACATGTTACACAGCACTAATTCTTACTTCCTTCCAAATTTATTTTGGCCTTGATTTAGCAGAACACATAATCTCTTGCTTGATATTTTACATACAATTCAGTTCATTGCCTAATTTAGGACTTTTTAACTGGCTACATATTCAGACATCTAAAGGTATGTATTCATGGTGTACAGGGCTATATAATACACATAGTTTGGTGTCTAAACCCCCTTTATAGTCAAGAAGGGTCTAAAACTTTATTTAATTACCTAGACATTGGTATCTAAAGCCATTTGAGTTTTCCTAAATTACCCTGCTGGGCCACTGACTGCCTCTTGAGAAGGTCAGGAGTCCACTGTGTATTCTGTGTCTCATCAGCGGGTAATTTATGGATGTCTGAGCTATACTTGGGTATTTCAAATGGCACTAGCTACTTATATGTGGGCAACAGAATAAGAAATCAGTTGAAAGAAGAAGAAATCTGCAGAGGGTAACTAAGTCATCCCATTTTACAATGGGACTAATCATCCTTTGGAAACATCTGTCCCTTGCTCTGGATGTATAAGGAACATGGACAGCTAACTTAGTCTTAGATGGGAAAGCTTAGGTGACCTGAATCCCTCCCTTAGTTAGTAAAACATAACAAATCAGTTGTCTTTCTGCCAGCATTACTTTTTTTTTTTTTTTCCCCCTCAGTGGAAAGGACTTTTGTTTTAAGGGACCAAATTGCTATAGCAATTCATGAATAAGCATTAGTGCCATCTGGCAAGTTTTCAAGATGACTTGTTTTACTACACAATGCTTGCACTGGTTTTGATACAGTGACCTGCATAGTGTTATTTTTGACCCAGCTTAAGTGAGCAGAAACAGTCCCAAAAATTACATTAGTCATTTACCAGAGAAAGCATTTTTATAAGGTGAGACAAGATAATAACATTATATCATGATCTGAGGTTTGATGCATTAGAAATAATAATGAAAAAATGTACTCTGACTCTAATTTAAACTCTTACACAGTGAGAATTCCTTCATTTAACTGTAAAGGTGACTTATAGTATAAAATTTCAAAACTGTATTTGGGTAGATACGGGATTTTCTGTAAATATCAGTGCACTAAATTTCAAACTGGTAATTTTTCCTATGATAAATCATATTGTAGAGGAAGGAACTGGACCCCAATATGATGAACTTAAGTAAAAATTATCTTTTTTTTTTTTTTGTAACAAAAAGAATGACATTATTTTGGCAATAGAGTATATACAAAAGAGCATGTGATCCATTAAGTGTTAAACTCACAGGTATGTGTCTGAAAATAGGTTGGACATGATCCAGGAGTTTAAGAGAGAAATCATATTTTATCACTGCCTTGAAGAAGGTCTCATGCATGGCTGCTTTTGTTCCACTGAACAGAAGAAAAATCTCTGGAGTCTTTAGATCCATCCTCTAGACTCCTATAGGATGACTGACCTGTGATTCGTCTTATTTACTACAGTGTTAATGTGCCTGTTCCACTTCAGGGATGAGATACTACAAAAAGTTCCACTGTGTTCAGTGGGAGGTTTTGGTACAGCTACATGCAAATACTGCATGAGAGTAAACCTTAATGTACACCCTTTGCAACTGTTACAACAAATCAAAGTTAATTGTCCTCATTTATTTTTAAATAAAAATCATGGAGCATAAGTACTTCAGTCAGTGTTGTAGAAAGCCACTGTAGTAAGGATGTAGAGACTTTCTGTAGAGTGCATTAGTAATAAAATGACCAGTCTGGATCAAATAAAGCCCTCGGCTATGCTTCATGCTTAATTACGCTCAAAGTGATTCAAAGCTATTTGCTAGCTGTGTCTACTCTAATTTCTAAACTGATGTTCACAGGGCTGATGGAATGCTAAAAACCAGCTCAAGCTGCTGGGCAGGATGACCAGCGGCAGCACCAGAAACTAGAGGAGTCTGCTTTTTTGTATTTCGCTTTCCCCGACGGTGGTTAGCTGGTGTATGGCTTAGCTGTCAAAGAACGTAAGTCTTTTTGGCACACTTGCAGCAGAATGGGCCCGATGTGACTTGGAAGAAAACAGCTGACATAAGGTGGAATCGTCTGTGAAAGGGAAGAGGTCGTTATTGGCTAGTTTTGTTAGATGTCTCAGGAAGAGAAAGAAAAGCGTCAGTCTCTGCATGGATCCTTACAGCTCTCCAGGATGGCAAGCCATTGACAATGACAAGGTGCCATCTGTTAAGAAGCTATTCTGGAAGAAAACTGGAGCTGCTGGAGGATTTCGCTGCACTGCAGTCAGCAAGTGCCATGTTTGTCATATCAGGGGTCTGTGGATATCTGCAGGCAAGCGTGCCCTTACGCACACTAGCTTTCTGATTCAAGCAGATAACAAGAGTGGTGAATGTATTATAATTATTTCAGAAATTCTGGCAGTTATTCTAAATATAAATACCTGTGTTAAATGAGTGATCTCCACTTCTAATATCTTCAGCTGGGAGTATTATAGAAATCACAGGCCTTTCTGCTGGGGGTGGTTGATGTAATACTTATTGCATGTGAAAAAAAAACCCAAAACCAAAAAAGTCACACTATCCAGCCAATCAATATCTTATGTATTCTTTTTGGATGCATTTCTGTCAAATTTTCTTATAAACATGGAAAACTTTCAATATTAAATCCTAAGCAAATCAATTTTATGTATGTGAAACTTGAAAAATGCCAGATAAATGAAATATGCTTGCCTAAACAAGTTGATGGTTTGCAGATATATCTGCATATTGCTTATTTTATCTTAGAAAACAACCAGTTATGCTTTGTGTCTTTGATTATTTAAGTTTAAAGAAAATAAAATTTGATAAAATTTCAGTTCTGCCACTCCTTGTATTATAAAAATGAATTAAAGAAACCTGTATTTCCTACAGAAAAAAAAAATCGTATGTAGAGTATGCTAATGAGCTTTTTATTAGGGCAGGTTTTGCATTTAAAATATTCTGTAGACAGCAAGAATAATGATACTACTGTAATGTAGACCATGATGCAATGAATATGACTGCGATTAGATGCTCTCTGCAAGTGATGTTTTAAAGTCCTCTCAAGTCTGGATTGCACAGTACTAATACATAATAATATCACTAATAATTTAAAATTATGTGTTACTCCAGACAGACTAGAATCGTTCTGAGCTGGAATAATCTTTGTACTTTAACAGACCTTTATAAACTTTCCACTTCTTCCTTTGAGGATACCCTTCTCATGTCTGAGTTTGTTAGTTTGTTGAGAGATCACAGATTCAAGAAATCCAGCAATTACATTATCAAATCTCAGACCTGTCAGCCTCAGCCAAGGCTGTTAATAGCAATTTTAGCAGACTGCAGTAAATCATGTTCTACACTGTATTTTTCTCTCTATTGGGTTGAGATCCTCAGTTAAGGCTCAGATCTGCTCCATATTGAACTCAAATGAAATATTGTCCATAGATACTGTGGCAGCAGGCCTGGACCCTCAGGCAACGGTTGGATGGGACATCCCCATTAACAGAGTGACAGGAATTCTCAGAGGTCAGATGGACCATGTGCAAATTATCCATTGTATATGGAGATAATTAGACTGACTTCTCAACTGGATTCAATCAGTACAGCTCCAGTCTCTCATGGAGTTATACTGATATTCCAAAAATGAGTCTATGGCCACAGACATATGTTCACTAAAGGGTTATTACGTAACTTTTCAATTATGTTGTATGCCAATGTCACTTGATGTTTTCTTTCATTTTATTTCTGTCATAAACCTGGAAGACTCATTCCACCGGTCAATGGTCTCTTACTTTTGTATCGACTCTATTGAATAATCTGGGCACACTTTACTGACAGCCTATCCCAGGGTCTGATGAGCTTTGCCTTTAAGTGCAGTTTTCACCTAGCTAAGAAACGTGGCTGATAATATGCCATTTTATTCACTTGTTGTCAAATACTTAATTTGTAACAGGAAAAATACAATCTTGTCAGTATTTTGCATGCTTCTGGCTTGTGAAGAGCTTTGGAAAAGAGAGATAGATAGAAAGATATATATATGTTATATACCTGCTTTCTAAATTTAACTATTTTAATGTTGGATTTATCCTCGACAAAAGTTCCAGAGGATTATCTCTGCTTCTTTCCTAAATGTGGAGTTAGATTACTTAGATACTTATTCTTTATTTCTTTTTTGGAAATAATAATAGTAGTAATAACAACAACAACAACAACATCATCATCAACAAAATAAACAGACAAAACCCCTCATTTTCTATTATCCCCTGAGGGGTATAACGGTCTATATAGTTCTGTTTGGGAAGCAGCCACATACAGATGACAGAGAAGCCAACAGAAAGGGAAGGAGAAAGGAAAGAAGGATAAGAGGAAGGAATGTAGAGATGGAAGGAGAGACAGTGGAAGAGAAGATAATAGGGTCAAAGTCCACACACAGAGATGACATCAATAAAGCTATGCCATTTTATACGACAACAAAGATGGGATCTTCTGTGCACAAACTGTGGATTTTCAGAACGAAACAGAAATGTCAAAAAAAGCCTGACCAAGAGATCTGTGGTTGCCACTTAGCACACATTTGAAAGTATTTGTCTGATGTATTCCATGGGTTAAAAATCAGTCTTTACAAGTTTTTGGAGAAGAGTCATCCTTATTGAATATTATTTAGAATGGTGGCTTCAGCTCAACCAAATTTGGGTGTTTATGGGATAGATGTCTGCAAGTAAGCAAGGTAGCTCCATTAGTTTGCCCACATAAACATGTCTAACACCATTTGAGTGTATCCAGACTGGCCCAGATGCCATTTCAGAGCAGTACATGTTTCCAAGAGGTCTTATGAAATATATGACTACCATTTCCATGTACATGTCATGGGTACTGCATGGCATCTCAAACGGCATAAGGCATTTAAATGTGGGCAGGTGAGTAGAGCTTTAGATCCTCCTCGACTAAAATGTGGTTTGAGGAATCCTACCTTGATCGTACCTACCTGTAGACAGGTACATTGCAATAGCTTACATTAAGTAAGGTGAATCTGTAATGTTCAAAAAGATGCTTCAGTTCCATCACAGTTAAGGCATACTGTTAATCCACCTTTGCCTCTAAAGTTAATGAGGGGTTACAAAAAAAATTTACTCTAAATAAAAGAAATGAGAAAACTGGAGGTAAAGAAAAGGAAAAAAAGGACAAATAGTACTTAAGAAGCATAGACTAAAAGGAAACAAAATAGAAGAGACTATAAAAGAAAAATAAGATTTTTACCTTACACATAATTAATTAAAAAGGCCCAACATTCAGTGCCAGAAGTAGGCAAGTTAAGCTGTGATTCAACAAAGTATATAAAGGTATATTTCAGTTTCACTGAGACTTTTGCTGAATCTTACACAATCATACCTTGTCCACTTTGGCTAAGGAGGTTCATATGCTGTTGACTAACTGACAGTCTTAAACTCTGTGTTGAGGCAAAATAACCGGAACAAAAATGCAACTTTTATGGTAAAGCTACAAATAAAGATTCTGCTTAGTAACATATGAAAGGTCTTTACAATTCTTTAGCACAGCAGTTTTCAAGGAGCTCTGAAAAACCATTTTAATCCCAAAGGTTACTTAACATGACAATTATACCTCAGGTATCATGTTTTTCCCAACCATTGTAGGTGCAACACTGAGAAATCCAACAATATTTAAATCAATAAGTGCCCAGCTGTACAATGTGTTAGACTGTACTAGTGAACTCTCAAGCATGGGAATTGCCCTGCTGAGCTGCTGCTTAATTACTTTTACCTTATTACTCATATTTTCATTAAACTAGTAGACTGTCTTTTCTGTAGTGTGTTCCATATCTTTTCTCTCTGGAACTGGGATTGTATTAAATTACTGTACTTTACCTCATCTAGAATGTTTTACAGTTTCACTCTAATCACTTTAAGACATTTCATTTTTGCATAAGCTTTTAATGATACTGACATATTTTGTATTATATTGCATACATATATTAAACACATACCTTTGGGATAAGCTATTTGGGGCCTGGTTCTGCTACACACGCTCAATCAATGGGACTAATCTTGTAACAGTTTACTCTTCAGGGGAATAACATCAGGTCTTTAAGTTGACACCCTGAATTACATAGAATGGGTAAATAGTTGCTCAGGGTTTTCTCGTTATGGAAAAACTGAGGAATCCCAACATAGCAGGATTCTAAGTAAATGTGCTTCACAACATATGGATAGGTAAATTTAACTGCATATCAATGTTTCTGATGATTTCAGAGCTTTTTAGTTTCCCAAAGCATAGTTGGGTAAACCTCACCCTAGTATTTCCAAATTATTTACAGGGAAACACCTAATTCCACTACACTTATTCAGCAATGAAATATCCTTCCTTGTAGTCCCTCCTCCAAACTAGTCTAATCTTGGAAACAGAACTGGAGATATGTAGCTGAATTATGCACCAAGGGTGGGGTATTTATGCCAGATAGAAGTTTCAAGGTTTCACGTAGTACTTTTCAACAAGAAACACTGCTGAAGTGGGTATTATAAGCAGAAAAAGGAATATATGGACTCTTACCTTTGTCACTTGTTCTAGCTGCCCAAAGAACATTCACTGAGCATTCACAGAATCATAGAATCATAAAATCTTTGAATCATAGAATGGTTTAGGTTGGAAAGGACCTTGAAGATCATCTAGTTCCAACCCCCTTGCCATGGGCAAGGACACCTCCCACTAGACCATATTGCTCAAAGCCCCATCGAACCTGGCCTTGAACACTTCCAGGGATGGGGCCTCCACAACTTCCCTGGGCAACCTGTTCCAGTGCCTCACCACCCTCAGAGTGAAACATTTCTTCCCCAGATCTAATCTAAATCTACCCTCTTCCAGTTTGAAGCCATTGCCCCTTGTCTTATCACTAAATGCCCCTGTAAAAAGTCCCTCTCCAGCTTCCTTTTAGGCCCCCTTTCAGATACTGGAAGGCTGCTCTAAGGTCTCCCCAGAGCCTTCTCTTCTCCAGGCTGAACAACCCCGACTCTCTCAGCCTGTCTTCATAGCAGAGGTGCTCTAACCCTCTGACCATCTTTGTGGCCCTCCTCTGGACCCGATCCAACAGGTCCGTGTCAGAATCACAGAATCACAGAGGGGCTGAGGTTGGAAGGGACATCTGGAGGTCAGCTGGCCCAAACCCCCTGCTGAAGTACGGCCACCTAGAGCCACTTGCCCAGGACTGTGTCCAGACAGCCTTTGAATATCTCCAAGGATGGAGACTCCACAACCTCACTGGGGAATTTGTACCAGCGTTTGGTCACCCTCACAGTAAAAAACTGTTTCCTGATGTTCATGAAGAACCTTCTGTATTTCAGTTTGTGCCCATTACTTCTTGTCCTGTCAATTGCTTTTTGTCCTGTTAGTGGACAACACTGAGAATAGCCTGGCTATGTCTTCTTTAGACCCTCTGTTCAGGTATTTATATACACTGATAAAATCCCCCTGAGCCTTCTCTTCTCCAGGCTAAACTGTCCCAGCTCCCTCAGCCTTTCCTTATAGGAGAGATGCTACAGTCCCTTATCATCTTCATGGCCCTTTTTTGGACTGTCTCCAGTATGTCCATATCTCTCTTTACTAAGGAGCCCAGGACTGGAAACAGTAATCCAGGTGTGGCTTCACCGGTGCTGAGTAGAGGGGAAGGATCATCTCCCTCAACCTGCTGGCACCTCTCCTCCTAATGCAGCCCAGGGTACCATTGGCCTTCTTTCTGTTAAGGGCACATTGCTGGCTCATGTCCAATTTGTTGTCTACCAGGACCGCCAGAGCCTTTTCTGCTAAGCTATTTTCCAGCTGGGCAGCCCAACTATGTACTGGTGCATGAGGTTGTTCCTCCCCACGTGCAGGACTTTGCACTTCCCTTTGTTGAACTCAATGACCTTCCTGTCAGCCAATTTCTCCAGCTTTTCCAGGTCCCTCTGATGGCAGCATGACCCTCTGGCATATTAAGCCATGCCTCTCAGTTTTGTGCCACTGGCAAACTTGCTGAGGATACTCTCTGCCCCGTCATCTAGATCATTAATGCAGATGTTGAACAGGACTGGATCCAGTAACGACCCCTGGGGTATAGCACTAGTTGCTGGCCTCCAACTAGACTTCATGCCACTAATCACCACCCTCTAGGCCCAATCCCTTCCAAGAGACATTCCTCCTTTTGAGCACTCATCTATAGAGAGATGCCGTGTATTTGACTTATCTTTTTAAAGATTGTGACAATTGGAGTACATTCTCCTACTGTCCTTTAAGTTTCTGTTATAAACTGAAATAGTGTCAATAAACATATTTGTGCTCACAGATACTCAACATTATTTTAAGACATGATCTGAAGTTTGTCTATAGATACAGACTTAGACATAAATATAATTAGCAATACAGAATAAGATATACAATACTTTTTCAAATAGATAGATGATAAATTTCTATTAAAGATGATTAGAAATATGGCATTTATATCTCCAATAAAGCACTTTGTATTAGATCCATGTAGTGAATGCATCCAGTACAGCAAATATGACAAAAAAATTAGTTAATGTGAAGACATACTAAAGAAGAAAACTGAGCTTTCTTTCCAGATTAAGAGTATAAAAGACCTAATCATATAGTCTGTACTGGAACACATCATATATATTTTTAAAAAGTTTGAAATAGAAACAAACAAAAAATTAAGTCTTCTCTTCACAAGTTTGCATCAAAAAATTAGTATTATAGTGTCTCTCCTATATGCCATAAATTCATATAGAGGTTCTAGGAAATATTTTTAGGAAGGACTTGCATAGGCTTTCTGGTTCCTTTATCTCTGAGAAGGCTTTAGTCTTGTAAAATGTGTCTTGAAGAACAGGATCCAGCATACCCTTGTCACAGAGAGGTACGTAGGTACATAGTGGCTCCTCACACTTCACAGACCCTGGCCCAGAAATTTTGTTTCCACAGACGTGGAGAGTGGAAATGGATTCACAGGTATACCTTAGCTATTGTCTCAATTGCCTTCTGTTATGGTGTACACTTATGTGGGAAGTCACTAGTTTTAGTTTCTAAATACATTACTTTTCTCCTTACACCAGTACTTTGTGCTAATATTCCATCCCATTTCTGTGGTTCTGGTTTACAAGACCATCTTGCTCCACATTTTTTCCCTTGGTATTCACAAGTCCGTGAAGTTTGCAAACACTGGAAGCCTACACTGAAGTCTTTTACCAAAGATATTAATAACTTTTTTACACTGGACTGACCCAAGGTTCATCGCTGAAGATCAACACTTGTGTCTTCCTCCCATCCTGACAGATCTCCTTTCATTACAAAACACCAGATTTTCCTACTTGTTTCTTCCTGACCAGCTTGCAGTTCTTGTGTTAATACCTATCAAATTTGACTTTAATAATAGATTTTTCTGGGGAACTTTTCCCAGGTTTTTGTTTAAATCCAGATAAATTCAGTCCATTGCTTTAAAAAATATTAGGCTTTGGAGTGTGATTTCTGCTTTATGGTATTTGGAAGCAGAGACTTATTTTAGGTAAGATTTATATTATCTACCAAATATCCATAGGTTAGAGAGCCTAGACTAACTGGTACAGTCATGGGGAAAAAAGAAAACCAGACATAAGTCACTCAATTTTTTTCTTATGGTGTGAACTAGCAGTAGTTTTCAATACCATATGAGAGTGCTTGCTCTGATTTTAGCTTGTGTCAATCATTTTAATCTTGCAAGAGCGAAAGATATTGCTAACTGGGGTGCACAAGGTAGTATTAACGAAGGAGAGATGATAAAGTCATTAATTCCACTGGACAAAAAATGGACAGGTAATTGTCACACGTAGAGCACAGGGAAAGGGCATGGAAAGTTATGGGGTTACACAATATCAAACCCCAAAAAAATTCTTTCTAGCTTTCTGTAGTCACATGACCTTTAGTTCCCATGCTTGTCTTTTGAAGATGTTCTTTTTTCTTTGAAAATCAGAGCTGAGAAGTCAAAGTTCAGAGGATGTTTTTTGAAAAAATATTCTTCCTTTATTTTTGTGGATGCAATTCCACCTGTTTAAAATGCCTATCCGGTAAATGTCTAGATTTGAATCGAACAGTTAAAAAATATTAGAGCCACTAGAGAATGCTAAACACTACAAACTGTTTCACCCAACCTATTTTCTATGACCACTTTAGGATGAAATGAAATATCTGAATTTATTCTGAAGAAACCTATTTCTGCATATTAGCAGGAAGGGTACGCTGAACATCTGGCTGCGGTATAATGTATGCAGACAACATTGATACATGAATTGAGTCAAGCACATTTCAGATACATGGATTCTTTTTTATTTGCCCATAAGAGTTCATTCTGTTTTATAGGGATGCTTGTTTTCCCCTTTATTGTTCTCGTAGAGACGGTCCGCGTATTCTAGAGCGTGGATGCATAAAACTCACACAGGAATCAACGGATTTTGATTATTATGTTTGAGAGGCAAAATCCCCTGTTGAAGCTGTGAAAATATGTTGGAAAATATACATTTGTTGCTGGACATAGTTGATTTCCATTCATTAAGAAGAGTTGCCCAGGAGATTTTCTGATTTTTCAACTACACCAATTATTTTAACAATAAGTACAACCGACCTGCCTTCACCATGTCTCTAGACCTGTATGATCTCAGCAGCAGCCCTACTGCTACAAGGCTGAAGGTATATTTGTTCAGCTATTGCCTGTAGGGGTGTGTGGAAGGAGAAAACATCAGCTTCTTTAAGGGTGTCTGGTCAAGGACCTTTTCAATACAGAAGGGGATAACAAGAAAAGGAGGAAACCATAAACAAGAACATACAGACACATAAACCTGACAGACAAATGATAAGGGAGGGATTCAGACCTGGTCTGTCACACTAATTGATGAGGATTTGTGGGAGTGTGGGAACACTTCTTCCAGCAAGGTTATCTGATCGGAGACCTTGTCAAATGGGAAACTAAGGAAAAGGGGGAAACCAGAAACTAAATATACAGAGACACAGACCTGACAGATAAACATAATGGAGACAAAGACAAGAAACAAACTTGGTCAGTCGTGGTAACAGATGTGCTATCGAGAAGCTGCAGACAAACCAGGACTTCGTAACTGACAATGATGCAAACCTGAGGGTCTCAGGTGTTGGAGGTGGTTGGTGGGACTATGCCAGCTGATGGGGGAACACGCAGGGGAAGCGGGTCAGGGAGGAACAAAGAAAGGGTAGATAGAAAGGGGTATAAAAGGGGCCAGTCACTTGTAAAACAGAGTCAGTCTTGTCTGGCGGAGCCCTGTGCCTGGTCACCCTAGTCTGACCAGCCAGCAAGTAGAATGTCCCTGGTCCAGGCAGGGGTATCAGGTGGCAGGAGGGTCTCTGTGCTGGTATTCAGGGGGATCTGTGAGTGTGGGGTGCCTGTGGGATGAGTGTGTGTGTGTGTGCGCTGCGTGTGTGCAGCAAGCACCCAGCTGGACCAGCCAATGAGCTGGGGACCCGTGGGGTGGGTAAGGGGGTTTGGGATGCAGGCAGGGGTGCCAGGCAGGCAGAGGAGTTGTGCTGGTGCTCATGGGATCCATGGATATGCATGTGCTTGTGAACCTGGAGAGTGTGGTATATGGGCTGCACTAGTGACATTCCACCTCTGCCAGCCCAAGAGGAGGAGGGGACATGGTTGTCTATGCCTGTGTCTGGTGTGAGTCCTGAATGCGGGTGCTGCTGGGTGCAGCGTCTTGTCTGTGGCTGTCTGTGTGACTGGCCGTGTCAGTGTCCTCTGTGTGTATGTGTCCGTGTTTGTGTCTCCGGGATATGTGTTCATCTTCGCTGCTGGTTGAACCCATGAATGAGAAATTGGCAGCCGCATCCCTCAGCCAGGGCAGTGACCCCGGGTCCCTGGGGCTGGAAGAAGTGGCTGCTCCCAACATCAGTTAATATTGTCACTCTTGAAGTATATATAATTCACTCATCTTAAGGATGTGCTAATTTCCAAAAAAAAAAAAAAAAAAGCTGAGTAAAGGCAGAAGGTGGGGAGATTTTGACTGTGACAGATTTTTTCTCTTATTGACAAAATAACCTTATAGAATTACATTAAGAATGACAAACCTATAGAAAACCAATCTATAGAATTCTTATGCAGGACTACAGTTCCCTGTTATATTGTATGGACTAAAAGATGAATGTATTTGTACCTTTGGCCAGTTGATAAGCTTGAGCAGTTCCTGAATAAATACCCTGGCTCCATTGATTTTATCCTATTAGTTATTACAGACCACTCTTTTTAAGGGAACTTTCTGAACTCACTCACTTCAGCGTTACTGTAAAATAGTCATGGAAAAGTAGGGGTACAAAGGCATTTATTTTGAGGATGAACATATGAAGAAAGAAAAACTGAAGTTTTCCATTTATCAGAAATCAATTGACAAAAATAATCTCGTCCCTGCTGCGAATTTTCATACCTCAGCAATGAAGAAAAGTCTCCCTTTTATTCAAATTTTAAGGGTAAAAATAATTTGTAGTAACTTTGGTGAAAATAAACAGAAGACAAATGAAGTACCTTTGACATATTTTGAAAGTGAAGCTTTGGAGGAAAGGAGACAGTATAACTCAGGCAAAGGAGGTGACAGTAATGGATGGATCTACATGGTGAATGAGACAGACATACATACATATATAATTAATGTAATAACCCTAATATATACACATGTTTGCTTTATTCCCTAAGGGCAATGGGTGTATTTTCAGCCATTGTATGAACATAAACAGAGTTGTAGGAGTTATTTTACTACAAAAAATGTTTTTGGGTACATCTGAGACTTTTTCACACTTGGAAAACAGTATGTAGTAATTCAGGGTGTTTTTTTCAAGGTACCTTAACTAAGCATAGCTCCTAGAAAAAGTCTTGTGGGTCAAGAGCTCTAGGGCTACCATTTTCTACAGCCAGCACAACCATGGGAAGATTTTTTCAGGTGCACCTCTTCTGTAGATGGCAAGAGACATCTACAGATGTCTAAGACAAAGGCCAAGTAGCAGGTCCTGTCAGTTGGTAATAGGGACTGACCTTTGCTGACACCAGTAACCAATTTATTACCCTTCAGCCTATGCTGTGAAGAAAGAAAAGCTGGGCTGCAGTCCTTGCGGATTTGGGTACATCCAGAAACTGAGTGCCTTTTAGCTATTAAGCTTAGGCACCCTAGTTAGCTGAGTACTTCAGTTAGCTATTGATAAATTCTGTTATACTTGTCCTATGATTAATTAGTGCTTTAGCCTTCCAGCACACTGCGGATGAGTACATTCATTCTTGTTGTGTCTGATCAAATGCAAACACTGGTGAAAAGTAGTATCTGACACAAAATCAAAGGCTGCTTCTACTCAGTAGCAGACTGGAAAAGGAGGAAGAAAAGAATAACGTTGCACATATAGAACACAATAGGGTGGCATAAACATTGAGAAACACTGTCAGGGCAGAACTCACCACTGCAGTGACCAGCAACAACTTCCCTGCCAAATCTAACGCAGCATTCTGAGTGCAAACAAGCATATGGATATTTTGTCAGCAGCGTATAGTTAGTCAGTGTGAGACAGGCAAACCCCTGTTGTGTACCAGCAGAAACAAGTTTCTAGGGTCTGAAGGTACTTTAGTATCTTGGCACGAGGAAAAAACAGATACGGCATGTTTTGAAAAATGCTCTTGCTCTTGACTTCCCTTTCTCAACATAAAGTATTTTCTCAGAAGCCACCTCCCGTGGTGTGTTCTGACATGTTTTACACCACATGCAAGATATTAAGTTTAATTGTTTGCTAAAGCATATTCACACTACCTGCCCCTACCGTTGCTTTGAGTGGCTTATGTGAGTTGCATTTTGTTTGCATATTATGCATTTTGTCTTCTATTCAAAATCTACTCAAGTCAATAGATTCCTTTGAATGCAGTGGTTTCTGGACTAGGATTTTTTTTCCCTTGATGGTCGAAGTCTATTTGCCTTACATATGTGCATGTAGGTGTCCTCTCTTTCATTTGCTGCTTTTATCACCTCTAGGGTTTCTAGTGCTGCGCCCTCCACTTACATTTCCTGGTTCTTTGCACATACTAAATACAGCTAGTTAGTGTAATCTGGGCAGAATCAAAGAGCTGGTGAAGGAATGGGAGAGTAATTGAAGTTTCCATACCCTCACCTGTTAGATTGTCAGTGTATCCTTCAGCTGCTCCCAGAAAGAGTGGCATCCTGAATTCTGGCGGCCAGCAAAGTAAAATTTGTTTAATTGCTTCAGGTTATTCCTAACAGCAAAAACATCCTTTAGAAAGGTGCATATGTGTGATGTGGAGGGAAGAGAGAGATTTTCTTAATACAGTGGGTGTTACCTCCACAGCTGGCAACTTAAAAAAAGTCCTGGGTATATTTCATCTTACCCAACTTTAAAGTTAACATCCACATCATTTAGTCATAATAGCTCTTTCATAATGAATAAATATAAGTAAGCAGCTCTGAGATTTATTTTGAAGTACTACACAAAATAGGCAGAAATGAGATCTATTTTAAAAATCTAGTTTAGGTAGGGTGAGATGAATCCCTCCCCAGTAGTGCTCTCCTTGCTGTCTATAAAGGGGGCACAAAGTGATTAGCTCAGATGTAGATGCTCTAATTTGTAGGCCCCTAACAGTAACTGTCCAATGTAACATAGGTGGCTGGTGTCTCATTAGATTTAATGGGAACGTAGTCAGTAATATCATAGAGTCCTAGAACAGGTTGGTCTGGAAGACCAACTTTTGGAGGTTGTCAAATCCAAGCCCCTCCTCAAAGCAAAGTTAACACTGAAGTTAAATGAGGCTGCTCAGGTAAGTTTGGGAGATTCCATAATATCTAGGTTCCACTGCCAACGAAAACCAAACCAAAAAATCTTATGCACCTGTGCTTCCTTGCACAAAATCTCATGCAATTTTCATTGCTTGACCACTAACATTTTTAATCTTTTTTGCATATATATATATAGCTAGAATTTCTTTAACTGAAATTTATGATCTTATCTTTTTGTTGTGCATTGCCAGGAATCTGAAGACTGAAACTAATCTCCGTTTCAGTTTTTTCTTCCTGAGGTTAATTAAACCCAATTCCCTCAGCCTCTTCTAATATGTTATGTGCTTTAGTCCCTGACTTCCTGATGTCTTTCAATGTGGGTCCAGAACATGCTGCAGTATGCCAGATACTGTCTCACAAGTCCTGAATAGAGGCGAAGTCACTTGCCTTGAACTTCTGGCTATGCCTGTACTAATGCAGATTGAAATACAGCAAACTTTTATAACTACAAAAGTATACTACTGACTTATGTTTAATATGTTGTCCTCTAGAATTCTCCAGCTCCTTTCTGAAGACTGCTCTCTATCAAGTCAGTCTCTAACCTTTACAGTCCTAGGGGTTTATTCTGTTTCAGCTGCAGGACTCTGTGTTTGCCTTGGTTGACCTTCATGAATTTTGTCAGTCTGTTCCTCCAGCTTGTTGAAGTCACTGTGAATGGCATCCATCTTTCTAGCATACGTGACAGTGTGCTCCCTCTTCTCCAGGCGCCACCTGATCTTTATCTCCTGCAACCCTGCCCAAGCAATAACCACCCATGGTGGTCATAACGGGTGCATGTAGTCTTGATCCAGGGCTCAGTGTGGTTTTGGGGAGACAGATAATGACACAACAGCCAAGGGCTAACTTGAACCATGCTGGTTCTGTGGTCAATAGGCAAATATGACTATAGGTCAATCACCTTACCCCCATAAATAGTCAACAGCCCAGGAGCCCTTTGAGCTCTCCTGAACAGCAGTGGGCTGCATGCTGGGATCTCTCCTTGAGTAAGGATGCCGCTCAAGGTTACTGCTCCTCGAGGCTGAGAGATTCCTTGCTGCAACAGATCCTTGGTAAGTGACTAATAGCATGCTGAACTTTGAAATCTTAGATAAGTGATATAAAGGATTGATTGTGTACATATAATCCTTTAGACATAAACCATTGACCAAGTCTGTGAGTAGGACTGGATCCAGCCCCACCTAGACTCCTTTCTGAGAAGGAGTTTAGAAAGCAAGGGGGTCCTTTCTGAAACCCTGACTCAACGGGAGAGTGTCCCTGACAGTTCTGTCTGACCTGTCCTCTATGCAATAAATAACCAAGTGTGCCTGGCCATCTCGAATCTTGTTAAACTGTCGCATCTATCAATTTTATTAAATCATTGTTTTTATATCAATAAACATATTGCTGCTTCTCTCTTACAAGTGAAGTGCATGATTCTATCCGCGACAGCATAGCATCTGCTTCCTTGGCTTGATGTCATCCACAAGCTATTTGAGGTTCCATTCTATGCCATCATCAAGGCCATTGATGAGGCCTTGTATCAACCCCCAAAGAACATTAGATTTAGCTGATTGCCAGATTGATCCATTGACCACTACCCTCTGAGTTCAGCTTTCTGCACAGTTTTTCACCCACTTTGTAGTCTACACATCTACAAGGGCCAGAACAGGGTCAATGAGATATGAAGGGACTGAGAACTCTAATGCACCTCCTCAATAAGGAAAGAATAGACTTGCTTAAGGGCTTCCCTACACCTAGAAAACAATATCTCCAGTGAATCACTTAAACACTAGGAGGAAGGGGTTCTGGCATTGAACAAGGTAGCTCTAAATCTGACTCTGATCAGCAGCCAGGAATAATAATGAAAGACTTCTTATGATGCTAAGCAGTGCCAGAGTCACTTAGCAGTATGTTAAATACAAAATGGCTTAAAGCCTAAAAGAAAACATGACTGAAATTAAGCACAAACAATTGAACCTTTATTTTGAAAAATATTAGTTTGCTGGAACACACTGACAAATTCTAATGAATGTCCTTAATGATTTTACAGTGGGACAAATCATCTGTGAAAGTAAGGTGGTTATAAAAGACACTTACTGTGCAGTATGAATGCTAAATGAAATCAGACATCCCTATAATCAACATCAATAAAAGTACCATAACTAATTTTACTGCTTCAAAGAGCAGCATAATAAAATGTACCAAAAGAAAGAGTCTATGGCCTAAAAATATCGCTCACACATATACAAAAAGACATGCATGTACATACAAGTATATACATTTTCAATGTTGAGTAAAATGCTTACAATTAAGCTATTTACCAAAAAACTTTTATCCTATTCATGGTTATTTCCTTTGACCTTGTGGGGGAAAAGAAAGCTCCCTTAAATAAATATGGAATAACATCCAGTGGATATAGGATGATATCCAGAAGTTAAGCAAATCTTACTCTTCATCCAAAAATAAACTCTTCAGACTGCATAGTCCAAGATCCCACCAAAGGTTTTACAGGTTTATTAGAGATCCACAGTATAGAGGAATTATACTTGATAAAGGCATAAAAAGGAAATGGTGAAAAATAGATTCACTGGAGCAAGAACTAA
Source organism: Burhinus oedicnemus (assembly GCA_008921705.1). Classification (NCBI taxonomy): domain Eukaryota; kingdom Metazoa; phylum Chordata; class Aves; order Charadriiformes; family Burhinidae; genus Burhinus; species Burhinus oedicnemus. The sequence goes on along the minus strand of VFFE01006972.1, from coordinate 317,001 downwards.
ATTTTTTGTTCTGAGTTTGAGCAAATGGATTTGAGCAAGTGGTATAGTGGGATTTCCAGGAGTTACTATGATACAAATCAAGAAAACAGTATATGACAGAAAAGGATAAGCGGGTGGCTAAGTAGTACCTTAGATAAATTCAGTACTCAAATTTCTGATTTTGAATCATGTCTCAACATTTAAGTATTGTTTTGGGTAAAAAACAATACTTCAGAGGGGATTGTGGTTTGATTTTATCCAATAGACAAAGAAGATATTCTAGCTTCTGTTAGGATGCGAAAAACTAGCATCTGATTTTTTAAAACTACTGCTTTTTCTCTTATGCTGTCTCAAGTCTGTATAAAAAGGATTCTCTTTTCCTTCTTCTTTCCCCTAAAAATGCTGAAAAGTATTTTTCACATTTTCTTTTGACAGTTATAAATTAACTGTCATGCCAAATTTAAAATTTTATATGTTATCTTGTCTCCCAAAATTTTCTTTGGATTCAGAAAGCATAGATATTGTCTGACTTAACAAGGTACCATTTTATCACGTCATAAAACAGTTAAGTGCACATTTCTTCAAGAAATTCCAGAATTACTTCACATCACTGGAGTGACAAGATGAGAGTCACAAAACTGCAACCATTGTTTACCTTGGTGAAAACATGTACATAACTCATGTTGGATGCCTCTGCAGGAGCGTGAGATCTGATCAGAATCGTCACTCAAATATTTTGCTGTGAAGAAAGTAAAATAAGAGCGATCTTAGGGAGGGAGACATGGATGGATAAAGTCTTGGCTTTACTCCTGATGGACTAAGGGTGAGAAAAATTGCTATAATTTCCTATAGACATATGTTAGCACAAGTTAAGTTGTTTGCATCAACTGGGAAAAAGGTAAGGAAAGCAGTTCTATCTTGAGTCATAGTGGCTATTAGACGCATCCCTGAAGATATGTGTGACAGGCATATGTTTTAATCAAAACTGTATCTAGGCCACAATATAGCTGTAGCATTACAAGGACATCTTTAACATTGAAATTAAACCCCTGTTGAGAAAAAGGTGAATTTTTCTTCTCTTTGTTTCCTCAATTGCAGTTTTTTCTCTCCATAATCCCTTAACACCATTTGTTACTAGTTGAACAAATACAGGAAGTATAAATATAAATACAAACACTGAATCCTTCATGTTTTAATATTTTTTACTGTAAGAAATTTGTAAATTCTGAACCATTTGAGCATCCATCAGATTCACAGAATAGTGCAGAACAGGCTTTCTGAGGGAGGTATCCTGCCATTGGCATCTCTCCAGGAGTCTACAATGAAATACTAATTTCAGATAAATTTAATTACCCCCTTTAGAGTTTTGGCTTTTGCCTAATTTGTATAAATAATTTGAGTGTCTAATTAGCTCCCGCTTTGTATCACATAAAATAATTGGGACTGCTTTGTCAGGCAAAATCTTCCTTTCAAAATGGATTACTCAAATGCAAGTCCTTGCTCTTAGTTCAGGAATTACATCACTTCCAGCTTCATCATCTCTTTTTCTAAAGCTGTCTGATGTTGATCAGTATGGACGCCTCCTCCTCTGCTGCTGCATGCAGACACCATTGACTTACTAATATCTCAACAGTATTGTAGTCCAGCTTCAGCTTTCCTATGTTTTCCCTTCACCACTGCAGCATTTTAGAACCTCTCCATCTAGAGTACTCCTTTTCTGGAAGCTATATATTCTGCAAAGGAGAAAAGGAAAAGTAAAAGGGAGTATGTTTGATATGTTCATTTTAAACTTGAATATTATGTTAATTGAAGGATAGGTCACGTGAAACCACTGGAATGTTGTTCCTTCCCATGGAACTCAGCTTCTTCAGACAGATAAGCTTGCAGAGCTTGGGAAGTGTGGGTAAAGAACATGTGGACCCATCCTAGGAAGATGTAGGAATTCAGAGCTCATGCAGAGACCAAGGAACTGCTGAGATGAGCAGAGGCCTTGGACAGCTTTAGCAGAGGTCGGGCAGTCAGGCCTCAAGCTGGTGCAGAGAGCCTTCCTGGGCACCAGACAGGGCACTGCAGCATTTATGGTGCCTGGGAAAGCCACTGAGATGACTGACACCTCTACTGGAGCAAAGACTTTTTGAAAAGAATGTGGCTGACAAGAGAAAATTCTTTATAAACTCATCTTCGTTTGTATTGCGCCTGTCTTGTGGCTTGGGCTGGGCTGGCCACCAAATGAACAACAGATGCTCTCTTTGACCTCTCTCTCTTTAGAGAAGAGAGAGACAAATGAGAGAGAGAGAGAGACTTATGAATTGAAAAAGAAAGTAAACTACTTTAATGAAATATTAATAATAAAATAATAAAAAGAAAAGATAATATTAATAAGACAATAATGAAATATATACAATATATGCAAAACCGTATCAAGCTCCCAGGATGATGATCACATCACCGGCAGGCACTGGGAAAATCCCAGACTGGACTCAACAACAGATGGGAGCTGAACTCAGGACCTGGATTCAGGAATGCCTTTTAGAGCAACAGGGGTGCTAGATAGAATACCCCAGAACTTCTGAAATTAGACAAGACACCTTAGGTATGCTCAGTTGCTTATCTGCCTTTATTGCTTAGGCAACAGAAAAAGACCTGGAGAGTTCTGTGTTTAAAAAAGTTAATTGTCTTAGTTTGTGGTTTAGTAAAACTTCGCTTTCTGGAGCTTAAAAACCTTTTATTTTCCTTTTTTTTTCTTTTTTTTTTTCCTTTCCTCTGGGAATCTTATTGTAAGGAGAAATCTAGGCAGATCTGCCTTCAGGCTCTGATGAACCCTGAGTCTTTTTATGGTAAAAGCCAGAATTTTAGGAATCTATATAGGTATCTAACATGATGATTAGAGACTGGAGGTATTCTAGTAATCATAATAGATACAAAAGGATTTAAGCATTTATAGTGGTCTCAGAGGAACTTCAAGGGCTTGGTTCATTTTCTCCCACATAGACATCTACTGCCATTTGAAATGCTCTACATTTTATCTGTCATAACTTCTAGTTTCTTTTTCGCAAAAGCACTTTTGGAAAAATATGTGTTGTGTCATATCTACCCAATCTCTTCATCCTGCATGGCAATAGATGTTTGCTTCTATCAAGAGAAGCCAAAAGAGTAGGATTCTTGCAGATAAATGGAAGGGATCCAGATCCTGTAGCTTGTTATTGCCTAAACTTCTGAGAGGTCTGTACTTCAGTTCTTAAAACTTAGAACTGTTCAGGTACTTTATATTATGCAATCACTAGATTAAAACCCAGAAATAAACAAACTAGCATCCCAAAAGCAGAATTATCAGGAGAAAATCTTCGTTACTACCACTTCCTTATTGGATGAGTTTCCTGTATCTGTTTAACACCTGATGCATTGCTGGCTACTGTAAAGAGATTAAAAATAATTGTGACTGAGTACTTCATATCCAACAACTGCTTCTCTGTCAAACTGCCTACATTTTGAAGGCACTGCCTTCATGGAATGAATATTTTATTGAAGTATACTAATGACAAAGCTTACATGGCAACATTGAAAACTATTAAAATACTGGAAGCAGGTACATATATCCTAATGAACGATCTCATATAGCCATGAAGGAGTTATCATTGTTCTAGAAAGATGAAGGTGATGGTTACCATTGCCAGACGTTTGAGTAACATTTGCTGGCAGAAGACAGGCATAAAAACCAATAAAGATTTAGTAGGGTTACTATGCGACTGTGTTGTAACTTATCACCTGGTACCACCCTATGGAAAAATAAATCTAAATAAGAATGTAGGAAAATGGGGAATGCGCCAGATTTAAACAGGTGTTTCTAACAGTGGTTAGGACCAGATACTGCACCGTGGGTTAGAAAATACCTATTGTTGGCAATTAAGCAATAAAATACCCATGGTAAAATTCTTGCTAAGCCTAGACCATTAACAGCTGTCTTATGTCCCAGAGCCAAAGTAAAAGTTTATATCCTCTAGACATTTTTATCCTAGGCAGTGTAAGTATAGATATTCTCAGAGTAAGAGGATTTAGATAAATGTCAGCACTCATTCAGTTCCTACAGTCTTTTAAAAAGATGAGAGTTTTGCAGTGTGATGTACTGAAATGTAAACTGTCACATATTATATTCTATACATTCTCACCTAGTCTCACCCTAATGAATACTGTCCTTCTTATTCCAATTCCCACATCTTCTCAATATTGACATGCTACTAGCTCATCACAGAGCTTTTTACAGGTCGGTTTCCACTGTGCATTTTCCAGAGACTGTTCTCTCAAAATGAATAATCTTTCTGATTCCTTTACTGTGTAATATATTAAAGGAAGTTTTAGGTTTACTACAGATCTCCTGGTCCTGTGATACTTAAGGCTTTCAAGTTTGCAGTCATTCCTAGATATCATTGTTTAGTATACTGTGTATGTCACAGAGGAACCATCTCTTCATGTGCAAAGTCATGGATCTTCCTGTTTCCTGAAATACCTACTTTTCTTAAACAACTTTGTTCTTGTAGGTTTTCCTTTTCTTTCCATCTCTATTTTTCCTTCACAAATTTAACAAAGTGGTCCTGGAGAATTCCTGTTATGTTTATAAGAACACTAACTCTACAAGTGATGAATTGTTGAAGATTTTTTTTTTACTTTAACAATATTTTGTGAATGTACAACCCTATAATTTAACTTCATGTGGGGTTATGAGTGTTACAGTAAAATTTATAGGTTCTCAGTGGGAAGGTTCAGGCAAAAAAAGTTGTGCTTAGTACAGAATTAGATATATCTACAGAAGAGTTTGTGTGCTATGCTGGCTTTGAAAACACTGAACAGATTTTTTTTCACCCAGGTGGTCTCTCTAGATTGTATAACCTTGTGGTTTTGGTGGAATTTTTCTTAATTAGATAAGCCTAGAAAAATTTTCAGTCATTTTAAAATAATAAGATTATATTTAAATTGCCACCTTTCCAGGTCTTCATCTGAAAAAAAGAAATACATTATGAAATTAAGACTATGAAGTCTTTAAGTGTCTATAATCAAAAGCTCCTGATATTTTTTTGACAATCTTAAAAGAAAATATGTATAGGGGCAAATGTGGAAAGCATAGATGACATCCAAAACGCTCTGAAGAAAATGAATCTCTGTAGTAAATGAAAGATTTCTACTGCCTTTAATGTTCAAATATTAAATGCACAATGCAAAATCCCCAGCATCAGTTCTCCAAAACTACTTAAGTTTCAGAATTCACAGGCTTCTTGGAAGAAAAATCATTCTCAGAATTATCTCTTCCTTACAAAATAACATTGACATCTTAGGGATGATCTTTTGTTTGCATCTGGGGGAAAATGTGTTGATTATGTTAGAAGATATATGTCACAGAAATAAAATGTATTATTCTCACTAAAAATCCAATACTGTCTTTTAAGAATGGTATAAAGGCAACATGACCTATAGGGCATTACAAAGGCATTGCAAAGTGTCATGGATATTTTGGGAACCATTGTCTGCTTTACAAGGTATTATATACTTCCTACTTACTTTCAAGATTTCTGCTTTAATTATGTTGTAAACTCCTCAATATTTCACTGTTAAGAGCTGGCCCAGCATAAGTAAAGTATCTTTATAAAACTGAATGTTTTGTTAAGGATTTAAGGCTACAGCATCCATTCCTGTTTGGTTTGATTATGACTAGATAATTAAACTGAGATATTAAACATAGGAAACATTATTTATTTCTTATAGAAAAATTTAATTTCATGCATGAGAAGTTGCTTCTTCCCCTTTCTGTCCACCTCTCCATGTCTCAATAAAGCAGTAATTTTGTGAGGAGAGATTTTTAGATGACAGCAATTACTAAGGGCCCATACAGGTTGTTGTTGTTATTTTTATACATAATATATTCCTCACAGATTATCTGTTGGCTTTAACCTGCTTGGCTTCCAACAGTTAAGCCAAAAGACTCTGTTTATTGAGGAACCAAAACAAACAGTCTCTAATGGATGTGTGGAATTTGGATAATGAGGTAAAGTCTTTGTGCTCAGAGAACAATCAAGACTGGCCTTGCTATCTCTTGTGCAGGCCAAGGGAGTGGAGACTCGCCTGGCCAGCACGGGATGCAGATAAGGAGGGAGCCCTGTGGAGGCAGGACAGCCCTGCTTTTTGACAGTGAAGACCAAGAAAACAGGAACTTGTGTAGTTCTTTGTTTCTTCGAAGGCTAGCGTGCCCGATGACTGACCTCTGCCTCATTACCTGTGAAATGCATATTAAAGTTGACACCCCTGCATATGCTAATGAAGATTAGAGAGATCATGCTAAACATATATGACTATAGCACTCGTCTCTCCACCCAAATCATACTATACGTCACCTAGGGGAGGGAAACCTTGTAATTTTGGGGATAAAAAGACAGAGAAAATGACTGTTAAATTGGGAGAGAAGAATCTCAATACCTGATGGACCAGTTGACGGGCTGCGTTCTCTTCCTCCACCCCAGGCAGGGACGCCTTCTGGGTAAGCGCTGCGCCTTTCACCCTCTGGTGAATGTTACCCCCTGGTTGTTGTATTATTATCATTGGTTTTGCTAGCAATATCAACCTTAATTAATAGTGCTATTGTAATCAGTGAATTTATCAACGGCAATCTCTAATCTGTTCTGTCGCTCTCAATAAAGTAACTAATTTCGATTTTTGTGAATCTGACTCAGTGCAAGTCCTTTGTGGGGACCCTGATAGACGGATCAGTGAAAGTCCTGGGACTCTGACAGACAAATATCGAAACTGCATTCCTTTTAACGTGACAGGATGGAAAGCTGTTTATAGGAGAAGGTCTCAGATTTGTGTCTGTTTAGGCTAGAACGGCTGGAATTTTTCATTTGAGTCCAGGATCTCATACCAAAGTGATTACACTACAGTGTACACCAAAAAAATAACATACAAGAAACTAGATCTACTGTCCAAGGGAGACAGTCATTAGGCCCTGGAAAGGAGAGGATGCCCTTCGCCTTCTTATTGCACTGCCTGAGCTGCTTGAAACTAACAATAGTTTGAAGTCTGCAAGGACTGTGGGATTAGGACTGTAACGAGTTCATTAAGTTTGTTTTGTTGAATTTAAATATGTATAAATTTCTGCTTTGCAGAGAATGGATAGAAGCAAATAAGTAGATCTAGTTATGTTTCTCTTGTGCTTTTCATATACATATATATAAATTTTTTTTCCTATTATTTCTCTCAATGGGTAGTACACACTGGCATGTGTTACAGAATGACCTGGAGTCACAGTGTATTACACAGCAAACAATGAACAGTAATGTTGTGTCTGGAGAGAATAAATATAAATTTTATCTCATCTAGCTTTATCCATCTAACACTTTAGCATTAAACAAGCTCTGGTAGTCAATTAAGAGTAGAGACACTGCTACAGGGATTATCTTCCCATCTAAACTGTCTTCACGATGTGTCAATCTCTTTTCATCAACTAGAGAGGGGTCCAGGATAGCTAGCTTAGATTCAGTGTACAGCTTTTGGGAACTAAAGTTAAATGAAATGAATCCTTTGAGACAACTGATTAATATTTTTGGGTGAGGAATAAACCATTGTTGTGGGACAAAGTACAGAAAAGCTGTAATTTTCTTTTTTATTTCTGCATGTGGATCTGCCCTTGTGCACAGACAACTGGAAAGGAGCCCAGTTCAACAGTTTAATTGGAGTTCAAAGTACTTATTGAATCAGTTGAATTTTAGCCCACACAATCTGAATTTCTTTTACAATGAGGCAAGAAAGAAAGGACTGAAGGGGAGCAGGGTAGGTAGAAGAAAGGTCATTGTGTAACTGGAAACAAAGAGAGAAAATCTTCTGTAAGGTGGAAAGATATGCCCAAAGTTATTGGTGCATATCCAAAACAAACCAAACAAAAACTATCGTTCCCCTTCCTTCCCTCCCCCTGCAACGAAAAAAAAAAAAAGACACAACTTTTTCTGGAATAAGACCTAGGAGAGAAGCAGAATATTTAGAAACTTTGTTAAGGAGCAGAGCTCAGCTACATTACTTCTACTATGACACTTCTGAAGCATTATGCAGAGTTTCTGCATAGTTCCCCTGGGGGAGCTGCAGAGTTCAAACCCTCTGCACTGTATATTAAATGGAAGGGTTAGTTTGAAGCATTTGATGTATCTGTAAGAAATAGATTTCCTTGCTGTGCTTTTACATTTGATGTACAATGAAAGTGGTGAGAGGGAAATACAATCAATTGAAGAACTATGATACGGGGAAGGAAATTTTACATTAATTTTCCATTCAAATATGAACAAAGCAGAAAAAAGTTAGGAAAAAAGATCAAGGAGATGTGATAATAGACTATGAATGGATTAAATGGGAAAAGCTCGGTTTGCAGGAGCTAAATTTTGAGGTATAGCATACAGCAGTGGCAGAGGAACAACAGCAAGAGACATCATTCTGACATGTACAAATCCACACAGCTTAGGAAATATTGTGAAGCAAATCCTTTCTGTAAAATGCTTTCAAAATGCCTATCATGACAATGACAATTGAAAGACAGAGAGCTGTTCAACAAAGGGGGAGAGCAATAAAGTACAATGAGGAGTGAGGAGGAGGAATAGGAGTGAAGAGAGAAGAGGATGCAGAGAAACAAGAAACTTTGGGGAGGAGTAAGGAAGTAAGCAGACAAAAATGTATTACAGCTGTAATAAAAAAGGAAAGTAAAAATTATTAGAAAAATATGATCCTTCCAGGTCACAGAGTTATGCTTTATTTTACTCAGAAGTTTTTGTGACAATAAATTGACATTAGGTATGATTCAAAGGGACATAATATAACTCAAGAACTTTAAGTAGCATAAGCCACCTTTAGTGCCTTTGAGTTGGATTATTCTTTAATTTACATGCTATGGATTAGGACATAGTAAAAGCTGTATTAGGTGCAGGTGATTAAGTTCAACTAGACAATATCCTGAGGCCCCTGCCAACCTCAACCATTCTGTGATTCTTTGAACATCCCACCACAAGGTGTGAAAAAAGCAGGGCTACTAAAATCTGCCTCAGAGTAGTCATTCTTGTTCCCAGTGAATTGTTATGGAGCTTGGTATTATAATTAAGAATAGGTAGGCAGCAAATCATAGCTGTGCTTTGTTCTGCAGATTATTTTTTTTTAATGAAATAAAAAATGTAGTCTGTATTGAAGCTGTCACAAATTATATCACTTTTCTGCAAGATCAGTGTTGCGTATTGAAAGCCTGGTAAGACATTCTTTTCAATCATATTTCTCAGTTCATAAATATAAGGAAATCGTTCTTATCACATGGATATATAGTTATTGTTTCCTTTTGAGATGATGTGTCAGATCACAGTTTTTATTGTTTGCAAGGTATTCATTTTTCTTCTCTATTTTAGTGCGTTTTGATTTGATTTTTAATTTTGAAAGGCAACCCACTGAGATATATGAATATATGAAGCAAATATTTCTAATTTATCATTTTTGGACTAGTATTTTGTTTCATATTGATCTTGTTCATCTGATGCTTAGCTTTATTCTGTTCTCCTTTGCTTTCTTTGCAAGAAAAATGTATGTAAGTGTATAGCTCGTCTATTTTCCTAAACATGCATCATGTGTTTCTAGACTCACCCTCTCTTTCTTAAGCTGCAGTCAAATGCTATTCATATGAGGATGCTTTCATCAACAGATATTGCTTTATCTCAGATGAACTTGTGACTAGATGTTTGGTTAAACAGCAGGTGGTGGCACATTTGTTAAAGTGGATCATTTGTTGTATTAATAAGACAACCAGGGTTATCTATTCATTATGTGCAAGGTAATTCCAGTTCACAGCTACTGCTCAAATCCTGTGAGCCTTTGGGGTTGGAATCAAACCTGTAGCATATGCAATATTACTTGAAATGTAAAGAGAGAAAAATGATGGAAGATAGACCATTTTGGTGTTGTTAAACAAACATAATCCACTGGGAGAACAGTTTTCATACTTTGCCTTTTCCCATAATTACTCTGTTTATCTTTGATGTGGTTTCTGCATAGTCACGAAAGGAAAAAAAAACGCACCTCCTCTAAAGAACTGGAAAATGCAGTAAAATAGCTGTGTGGATTAGGTCAGTCCGAACTGAAAGAACTGGGATGGAGCTGTGCTGAATGTAACAGGCCCTACTAAGATGCACTGTTACCTTGAGCACATTGCTTAGTTAGAGAAACAGTTTCCTGGACTAGGGCTGGCATGGTTCTATTTATCTTAGAGAAATCAGAAGAGTTTCAATCTGTCTTCGCCTATCTGTTACACGTGTTCATAAAAAAGCATTTTTAATCAGGGTAGCCAGACAGAGATGTAGCATAGCTACACAATCATTATTCAAATTCCGGCACCCTGATATATTGAAAGATGTCAGTAGCCAAACAGCATGTAGGATTTGCACAATGGAGGAAATGGCGGTTCTGTCTTTGTAACTGTGTGAGGTCCTAAAACTTTTGTCCTCCTTGTTATTTTGATCTGTTCTCATATAAAATATATGCACATGATATCATAAACCTAGAGTAGAAGTTACTTAAAAAGTCATAGGAAATATTAATCCTCATAAATGCCCATTGTACCACCACAATTTTTTAAATTATCTTATTTCTGATCACTCAGATTAGTTGCACTTGGCAAAGGATTGTTGTTAAAATGGGAATTTCAATCTCCCTCTTACATACTAAGTATTTGTTTGTAGACACTGACAAAAATGCTCCAGTTCAGGAAAAAAAGATGTTAGTTTTCAATAAAGTAATTTAGTTCTCATCAGATCTTGGCAATGTGTCCTTAGAAGAACTGTGGGCTGGTCACAACACGGCACAGACGTACACAAACAATAGCTGCCACGATTTACGATATCCTTACCTCTGAATCTGCTCAAATGCACATTTGTTTAGTTGTCTGTCGAAGAGCATAGGTATAAAGAATCATATTAAGAGACGCAATTCTATTTGGTGACCAGCATAGACAGGAAAGCCATGTACTTTCTAGCCTATGATTCCACTGTGTTTGTTAGTACACCTTCTCAGAGTCATCTTTTACCGTATTTCTTTTTTTTCTTTTCCTAGTCTCACCAAACTGCTTTCTAATTTATGTACTCTAGTATTTGTGTTGTATTGTAGGGAACAGGGAGCAGAAGGGAAGGAAAAAGAGTTCAAGAGATGTCTGGAACTAAGGAACATAAGATCATTATTTTTGGGAATTTTTTTACTTTATCACATGGTACTAACACAGGGGAACAAAAATCCTGCATCCCACTAACCACTCTGGAAACTTTTGAGCCCAGGTAACGTGGATAGGTTACGTATTTTGTTAAATTAATGCAAGCTTTTAAAAAGTTATGCTTACACTTGTATGCTGGATTAGGACAAAACAAGTATAGGAAAAAAAAAATATTTCACCAAGAAACAAAACAAAGGAAAATATGCCTGTGCCTAATCAGCATACAAAAATTCACAATTGAATCAAATGATTCATTCAGCTGATGATGTTTCCAGAAGAAACTTTTATTCTCCTTCCGTCCCTTATACTGTGAATACTTTTTTGCCACTTTTAAAGAGAATTAAAGTTAAGATTGTCCACTCAGGATGATATTTTCTTAGTAAAGTTTTATTTATGGAACCTTTTAAAATTGATGAAATCCAATCCCATCAGAATTATGACCTTCACTCAAACTTATTTATTCAGCTTCTGGATATTATCTGCAAAAATTCAAAGTCACTTGTGGCACAGAAGAGATCCATTATTTTCAAATGTTCACTAGCATAGGTAAAGGCTTACATTCTGGTAGTTATGATACAAACATACATTAAAGATATTTTTGTAAAACCTGTAAACTAAATTCCTCCGCTCCTGTCCTCACTTTTCTTCTAGTTCTTCTCCCTTGTGTTTGCAATGAAGGGTGGAACATTATCCAGAGTGGAATTAATGATATGGAAAATCATGCAAAGTGGTAGCAGGAGTGAAAACCATGAGATTCTAATCATGGAGTTTCTCTTATTCCATAGCACTTGAAGGGTGGGACACATTAGACCAAAGAAAACAGAAGAGCAGGGAAACCAACAGAAAACCATGTTCCTTTTCCGCCAGCCCAAAGCAGAGCTCCAGCCGCAGCAGGTCAATTCACCCTGTGTGAGCAAGTAGAAAAGTCTGTGAGATTCAGTGACTCTGGGCTGACAGATGCCAAAGGGAAAAATGGCATTTCCCACTGTCTTTGTGACCATCTGGATATGTGAAATTATAGTCAAACTCTTTCTTTATATATATATAAAATATAAATAGGCTGAGTAATTAATTTCTTCAGGTAACTTGTTTTTCCATGTATTTTGTGGAAATAACCATTTCCAAGAAGCAAAAATTAATCATTATATGGAAGCTAAACAATGGATTTCAGGGCCTTATAAATGGCAGGACACGTCTAGGCTGCTGAACAATAGAAAACCAAGGAGTTAGTGTAAGCACTGGATCCCCAGTCATACATCATGATTAACTGTCAGCTCATTCTCTCAGAGTGCTCCAACCACCTCTTTCAAAGACAAATCCTGAGCATCGTTCACTTCAGGGACTGATGCTGAAAGCAGTATGAATGTCTCTGTGCTGGATTTAGTTTACTTTTCCCTATATAGTTCTCCAACACTACACCAGTGGTCTTTGCACAACCTTATATCCTAGCATACCTAACATATACCTTCAGTTTCATGCAATAAAAACACCAGTTCTCTATGATGCAACACAGCCCTCTCATTATTTTTGATAATCTGAACTGGAAAAAATACACAAAAAATCATACTTTAGTCCTTCAGGAGCATGGCATGGGTCAAAAGAGACACAGAGACACTGACTAGTGTGGAGGCTGCCAGTTTTACTTATAGGGAACAAGCATGAGAAGAATGTGAACATGAAGCAGTCTGGGTCACCTGGCCTCAGGAGAAGGGAACAGACTGTTCCTCTTCTATTTAGCAGAATAAGACAGTGCTGGGTGATGTTTTTCTCCCTCTCCAGTGATGAACACAAGATAGCATGCCACAGACATCAGTGAATTCCTCAAACTACAGTGCCATGCTATTTTGCTATATTACCTTTGGTAGGCTGCTGTATCGTTTAAATTACTCTGTTACAAGGTAAGTGGAAGGCAATACTGTTTGAATTTTACAGGTATTTTCTCAATAATGCAATGCTCTGTGAAGTAATCATTCTATATTTTTTTCTGCTTGCATAGTTACTCCATTGTTTTTCATTTATATTTTTGCTGTTTTCCTCCTCCAAGGGACTGTTTACCTCCTTAGATTCTCCCCTCGTGTACAGTGAAGAAAAACTTTCAAAATGCTCACCTATGTCTTCACGCTCCTATCCTCTGCCAGCCCCTGGGAGCTGATATTACATTATTTTGAAATATACCAGCAATCAGTTATTTCTCACTTCTTTGAAACCACATCTGGGCTCACCTTTGAAGTTTGGCCAAGTAGTGTGATCCTTGAAAAGCTGTGCCCCTCAGTTTACACAGTCCAGCCAGAGAACCTGCAATATAGGCACAACAAAACAAATATAACTGTGTTTTTGATGGCTAATCTTATGTTGTTCAGAGAAAGTCCTTTGGCTAGCATATGCTGCGTTTCCCTTTACACCCTAGAGCCAACACGAACAAGCAATCTTCACCTTGTTCATCCTTTGAAGATACTAAGCAGATCTTCCCTCTCTACAGGACCTCTCCCTTGGTGACACTTGTCACTCCATCTGAAAATTTTTGGAGAACGCAATCAATCACATGAAAATCACTGCTCGGCTACATACTGGCATTTTAAGTAGATTGAGTTTTTACATTATGTTTACATCATAGTTTTCAATAATGTGAAGAACTTATTGCGGGCTCAGTACAAGTGCATGGGAGGTGCAGTGCAAAGTCCCCTGTGAAGCTCATGATAAAGGTGGAACAGTTTTAGTATAGGTAGTATCAAGCCACTCCAAAGGTTGTTAAAGTGAGAAAGGTTGCACCATGGTATGATACAGTTTGGAAATCCTTATCATCTACAAGCAGGATTTATTCCATACAGTGAAAATTAGAGTGGCCAAGGGATTTCTTTAAATTGCCAGCATGATTCAATCCCAGATTTGTCTGAGAGCAGAATTCAGTAAAAATGCTGTTCCCTTCTTCCAGCTGTACAGAGTAGAGCAAGTCACCAAATGTGGTGTCATTGATGTACACAGATCTCACTACAAAGAATAATTCCTTCCTGAAGGAAGGATCTCAAAGCACATGAGTGTTTGGCTGAGATGGCTTCTATTCTGCAACCATAATTTACCTATGCAGTCAGTCCAGATTTGACCTGGAAACCTCTGAGTCCCACCCTACTATTTTTGTAGTCAGTTTTAAAACTCTATTTTTGTAGTTTTTTTCAAAGACAACTGTAATTTTAACAAGTCATTTCAGATTCTCACCAATAACTTATCTATTTCAAACATGCTTTTGATTTAGGGGTTGATAATTTCAATGTTGTGAGATGGTTATTTCAACTAATCAATAATTTTTTTCCTTAGTTTCCAATTACCTTTTCTTTTATACTGTTAGAGACAGTGAAATAGTGCTCATTAACATGTCAATTACAAGTCCATGCTAAGAGCTCATTTGAACTATGAAGGTCACAACACTTAGTTTAAAAATCAGTAGTGAATATGAAATAATACTAAAAAACAGTTAAATATGAATGTTGAATGGAATCAGATTAGATGAGTACATTTTTTTTTTTTAACACCTAGAACATCCTTAGCCTAAATCCTTTGTGTTTTTTGCTTTTCTGAATGGTTGTAGGTTCTCTGCTACTAATTTCTGCATTGGCCTCTTTGCAAAACTTTCCAATTGTCTCTGACGTAAGGTAATACTCCAGTGTCCAAAATTTGCATTGTATCAAGAATAGACAGGAGTGCAAGTTGATTGATTTAGTTGTAATTCATGGAAGTTGGACTCCCTCTGAATAGTTGTATGCCACAATAATTTATTACCAAGCTTAGAGCAAGTTCAGACTAGGTAGCCTGGTACTAATTATAGTTTTGTTCTGAGATGAGTCTGTGATTTTGAAATCAATGTGGCAGTCAGTGCAGCTCAAGAGAAAGAAATTTCTTTTTCTTTTCATTAATTTACAGCATCTGGCAAGAATAAAACCATGGATATTACTTTTGAAGTTATTTATGCTGTCAAAAGTAGCAGATTTTTCCCTGTGAAAAGAAGTTGATGGTATCCTACTTTTCATTGAGAGCATTTCTATTGGTCAACTTTAATCTTCAGCGGCAAAGTGAATTACACTTGGATACAGTTGGTGTAAAGTGATATTCTTACAGCATTCTTCCTCTTTTTTTGCCCATTTTAAAACTATGAAAAGGAGGGCCCTGGCAATGGAGAATCAGACCCCATGACTCCTGTTCCTAGAAGATAAACTCTTGCATGAAAAAAGAAAATACACCACTGGAGATCGTTTTAAGTGTGTTTAGTGCATTTATTTTCTGCTGGAAAGAAATAAAAGAGAAAGAAGAAAAGCATAGTATATGGAGATATAATAGCAAGATTAGAATTTGGTTTTTACCATTTAGGCTTTTGCATGCTATAAGCTTTTCAGAGGATAGAGAGTTGCTGCTTACTAAAGTAAGATAGAATAGATAAGATAAGGAGAGCAGAGATTTTTTTATACAGGATTGCTTGTCTAGTTAAGGCAGTGTTTAACCCAGATAGGAGAATGTCTTGGGATGAAACCAAGAATGCGCTTTTACTCGTATGCCAATACATATCAATTATTCAGCAGTTAGAAATTCTCAGAGTCAAACAACCTTAACTCTGGAACCCAAATAAGGAAAGCTTTAAAGCTGTGAGACTGAATTCAAATGCTATTTTAGTATTTACTTGTAAAATTTCAGAACAGCAAGCACCAGATCTTGGTGATGCTGTAGGTTAATATGGTACCATTTAATTCCTTACAGGCTCAATTCAGACCGTGTTTGGATCACAAGTGAAAATGAGACCCAAAATTTTAGGCTAGTCAAGCCTAAATTTTGTCTCTGTTTTTTCGTACCAGCCAATATCAAAGGATTAGCAGTCTGTCTTCAGAAGAATTCCAAGACTAGAGACATACATGCCAAGCCAGGTATGAAGTGAATTGCCAGCAGTTCTCTGGAGGTGTGTGTGCACCTGCTCTTGTTACCTCAGGTTCAAGGCAAGATTATTAGCATCTCAATTTCCTGAGCACTATGTTGACTCATAAATTATTGAGAAAAGAAGAAAAGATGTACACATGTAGAGGGGTTTGAATCTCTTCCATGATTCTTAACAATACTGAAGAGCTGCCTGGAACAAGAGAGAACAGACTAGAATAAGAAAATAAGGGACACATAAAGTTTCAAAAAGCTGTCAGGATGGAGAAGAGAAAATAAATTTTTAAGACAGAGGAGTAGAGAACCAGAGCATATAGCAAGTTTGGAGCTGTGACAAATTACATTAGCTGCAAAACACGTCCATTTGGTCAAGTCTAAGGCTTGCTGAAATACTTCTAAGTAATACAATTTAGGATAAGAATTTGCTGCTGATTTCTGATGTTCTTTACCTTTATTCCCTTTTTCCCCCTTTTCATTTTTTCCTTCCAATGCTGAACTTAGTTGTTGAAATATCTGGAATTAAATGAAAAGGAAGTTTAGAAAGGAAATGTAAATTCAATGACCCTGTTTGAAATGCATGTCTTGAAAAAAAAGAAAGTATTTTATCTCAAAGACTGTAATCTAGAAGTTTAAACATATCAGGGACAGTATGCCATTCACTTTATCTACTAAAACACGTAAGAAGTACTAACGATTCTACATAAACTGGATGATGCAACTTTTCACTGATAGTGCTCCATATCACATAAAACAGAATGTATTTCTTTCTTAAAAAAAAAAGAAGATGAAAAAAGATTTCACCATGATAATCCTCTAATTTTTTCTCTTCAGGCTGAGCAAATAATGCTACCTGTAAAGGCCATCTTCAGTATTTATTTATTTGTATGACCATGTTTTACAGGAGTATTTAGTAATCTGGGATCTGATTAAGTGCAAAGCAAACACAAAATTGAAAGAGAGCCCCAGCACCATCAAGATCAATACACTGATGCAAAGAGAGAAGGACAGGGAAAGAAAGAGGCAGTGCACAGGTCATAGTTAACCAGGAACCAAGATGTTTAAAGTTTTTCTGAGGAAAGTTAATATGTTAAAATCTATACCTTTTCTTTCATTAACCACTCAGTTATCAGAATGAAGCAGGTCAGAGATGACATAGACCACATACACTCTACGAACTGCAATTACTTGTTCTTTCCTGGTGAGGTAGATTTTTTGGTCTGTGTTTTCTCATGACACCTTCCCAGTCACATTCTGTTACTGAACTTGTTCATCTGACAATTGTGAGATGATTCTATGGTAAAATTTTAGGTTACTTCTCTCTTAATAATCCTAAACTGTAGAAGATAGTAGGAGGTTTGGTTTGTCATATTTGTGGTTGTAATCCAAGCAGAATAATAGAATGAAAGAAACGATAGCTGTCTGGAGGATACAGTTATAGGTATCTGATTAAAGGAAGAATAGAGATTTTAGAAATATATGTTAGCTGTAGTTGAACAGAATTTGGTTGTTCACGTTAACAGGACTCAGTCATTAACAGGTATAGAGGAAATATTTCTTATAAACTAGAAGTCAAATTGTCTTGGAATTCCTACATTGAACTTTTTATTTGTTACTAATGAAAGGAAGGTTTTATTTTCATAATATATATTGGTGGACCTTGTGGCCAAGAACTGTAGAGAACTTTGCAAACAGAAGCAAGCAAGCAAGTACCAGAAAAAAACCAACTCTAAAAAAACTCTAGAGTAATGTTTGTATGTGTTAATCTGAAAGTATAGCTGATTTTTCACTTCTTACTTTTTTTTTAAGTACATTTTGAAACCTTGATAAATGACCAGAAAAAAAAAGACTGTATGGCTTGGGACAAAGTTTTTTTCCCAGAAACGTAAGAATCTGGACACCTCATTTGTTCTTCTTTCTAGTGGTATCAAAAGCAGATTGGAAAAAAACCACAAAAAAACCAGAAAAAGACTTATGAATAAAATAAAAATATTTGTAAATCAGAACAGTGCCTTAAAATATTAAATATTTTAGTAAAATAAAATCTTTCTTACTGTCAAATGGCCTGTGAAATATTTCACATTTACTTTCTCATTATGCTGAAAGCTTAAGCATTGTTTTTCTCAGATAAAGCAATTTTAATCATTCAGAATAGACATTTTTTTTTATTCTGTAGTTTTTTGGGTTTTGCGTTTGTTTTTTTTTTCCTGGGAGAGTTCTTTGAACAGAGTTTTCTGAGACATAAAATTTTGAATGCATAATGAAGTGCCATTTCTGTAAAGTTATATTTATATTTGAGAGTTGAGGACACTCAAGGTATTGTCTACATCCTCCCGTTTCGGGAAAAGTTAATGGACGGAGCTTTCAGTATTTATGTAAACCCTTGAGGGTCATATGTTTCACTATTAGAAACAGGTATAATTTTGTTCAGGGAACTCACAGTAAAATATAAAGTGGGGCAATTTACCTGGATGATTTCCATAACATTTTTTATACTAGAGATTTTCATTTTTTGGTGTCCCAAAGAGGTAGCTTCAGTCTGGAAAAAGCTGCCCTGTGCAAAACTACATGGGAAGTGAGGACTGAGAAAAGAATAATAGAGTCATAGAGTGCTTTGGGTTGGAAGGGGCCTTAAAGATCATCTAGTCCCAACCCCCCTGCCACGGGCAGGGACACCTTCCATGAGACCAGGTTACTCCACGTTTCCCATAGCATTCTCCTGGAGAAACTGACTGCTCATGGCTTGGACATGCACACTCTTCACTGGGTAAAAAACTGGCTGGATGGCCAGGCCCAAAGAAATGTGGTGAATGGAGTTAAATCCAGCTGGCAGTCGGTCACAAGTGGTGTTCCCCAGGGCTCAGTACTGGGGACAGTTCTCTTTAATACCTTTATCAATGATCCGGATGATGGGATCGAGTGCACCCTCAGTAAGTTTGCAGATGACACCAAGTTGGGTGGGAGTGTTGCTCTGCTTGAGGGTAGGAAGGCTCTACAGAGGGATCTGAACAGGCTGGATTGATGGACCAAGGCCAATGGTATGAGATTTAAAAAGGCCAAGTGCCGGGTCCTGCACTTGTGTCACAACAACCCCATGCAGTGCTACAGGCTTGGGGAAGTGGCTGGAAAGCTGCCTGGCAGAAAAGGACCTGGGGGTGTTGGTCGACACCTGGCTGAATATGAGTCAGCAGTGTTCTCAGGTGACCAAGAAGGCCAATAGCACCGTGGCTTGTTTAGAAACAGCATGGCCAGCAGGACTAGAGAAGTGATTGTACCTCTGTACTTGGCACTGGTGAGGCTGCACCTGGAGTACTGTGTTCAGTTTTGGGCCCCTCACTACAGGAGGGACATTGAAGTACTGAAGTGTGTTCAGAGAAAGGCAACAAATCTGGTGAGGGGTCTAGAGAACAAGTCTTATAAGGAGCAGCTGGGAGAACTGGGATTGTTTGGCCTGGAGAAAAAGAGGCTGAGGGGAGACCTTATGGCTCTCTACAACTACCTGAAAGAAGGTTGTAGCAAGGTGGGGGTCGGTCTCTTCTCCCAAGTAACAAGTGATAGGACAAGAGGAAATGGCCTCAAGTTGCATCAGGGGAGCTTTAGGATGGATATTGGGAAGAATTTATTCACCAAAAGAGTTGTTATCAAGCATTGGAACAGGCTGCCCAGGGAAGTGGTTGAGTCACCATCCCTGGAGGTATTTAAAAGATGTGTAGATGTGGTGCTAAGGAATATGGTTTAGCGGTAACTTGCAAGTGCTGGGTTAATGGTTGGACTTGATGATCTTAAAGGTCTCTTCCAACTAAAACAATTCTATGATTGCCAGCTCATGTTGAGCTTCTTATCAACCAACAACCCCAAGTCCCTCTCCTCAGGGCTGCTCTCAATCCATTCTCTGCCCAGCCTGTGTTTGTGCTTGGGATTGCCCCAACCCATGTGCAGGACCTTGCACTTGGCTTTGTTGAACTTCAGGAGGTTCACATGGATCCACCTCTCAAGCTTGTCAAGGTCCCTCTGGATGGCATCCCTTCCCTCCAGCATGTCGACCGCAACAGACAGGTTGGCGTCACTGGCAAACTTGCTGAGGGTGCACTCAATCCCACTGTCCATGTCACCAACAAAAATGTTAAACAGTACCAGTCCCAATACTGACCCCTAAGGAATGCCACTTATCACTGGCCTCCACTGGCACATCGAGCTGTTGACTGCAAGTCTTTGAGTGCAACCATCCAGCCAATTCCTTATTCACCCACTGGTCCATCCATCAAATCCATGTCTCTCCAATTTAGAGACAAGGGTGTTGTGCAGGACAGTGTCAAATACTTTGCGTAAGTCCAGGACATCCACCAACGCTGTAATGCTGTCGTAGAAGGCCACCAAATTTGTCAGACACGATTTGCCCTTGGTGAAGCCATGTTGGCTGTCACCGATCACCTCCTTATTTTCCATGTACCTTAGCATAGTTTCCAGAAGGATCTGTTCCATGATCTTGCCGGGCACAGATCTCACAGTTTCACAGAGGTGAGACTGACCAGCCTGTAGTTCCCCAGGTCTTCCTTTTTTCCTTTTTTAAACATGGGGTTTATGTTTCCCCTTTTCCAGTCAGTGGGAACTTCACCGGACTGCCACGACTTCTCAAATATGAAGAAGAACCTTTTTAGAGACAGGTTGCAGCAGACATCAGCGGAAAGTGAGAACTAAGAGTGTAGGATCACAAACTCCAAAGATTACTTTTAGACAAATGTGTGAATCAGAGAAGTAAAAAACTCCCAACCTGTAGAACGAGAATTCTTATAACTGCACTAAAGTTTTCTTACAAGGGTAGCTATTAAGACATTGATAAGCAAGGGATGTAGGATGGAGTCACGGAATAAGAGTTCAAGACAGAAACTGTATACTTTGTTGGTGATTGAGAAAAAGAGAAAATTGGTAGTGTTGCAGGAGGTGGGAGGTTTTTTCCTATGGAGGAAAAAAAAAAAAAGGACGGCAATGGCTACTTTTGGTAAAGTTTTAGGTCCTGAGCTATAAACTTGCTTTCCTTTTTTTTTTCTTCAGGCACATTAATGGGATTCTGCTGATATCCTGGGGAAGCTACTCCTACTTCATGCTAATGTGTGTGGAGAAGCAAATTTCCTACCAGATCTTTCTGCTGCTATTGTAGTACTGTGTCTGTAGTCTCAATGCTACTGATTCCAAACATATAGGATAAGATGACACTAATGAGAAGCCGTAGAAATTAATTTAAAAACCCATAAAGTTCTATTTATGCACATAAGAATATGGATTTTTTTAATGAAGTACTCAGGAAGCAACAGAACTAGTAATAAGTTTTATATTCTGCCATAAAAATAGAAATCTCAGTCTTTCAGTAAAATAAAATTTCCATTTCTGCTTCTGATGGATCATGTGATTTTACAGCACTGAACTTGTCAATAGTGAGGGGTTCCTGCTACATTTTGAAACAGAGTAATTTTCAGTTTCCACATTTAAATAAAGAGAATAAAATAAATGAAGTATTTTTAATGAGGGATATATTTAATCCTATGCTGACAGTTTAATGTCAATAATAGTTTCATGGTGTATAGGTAGAATATGGGTCAGAAGAATAGAATAAATTAAATGTATCATGCTAATATCACCTGTACATCTGAGATATAGGTATGCTTATATAAATATGTCTAAAATAGCTCATATCCACTTCTTTGAAATATTTGCCTCATCACTCAAAACTGTTTTGATTGCCTAAACCATACCTATATACACAAACCTGTGTCAAGCAAATACTAACGAATGGGTTCCCAACAGACTCTGAATTTGATCTAAGAAGATGAACTGCTATTGTGATAGCTGAACAAAGCATATTTCTCCAAAGTATCCTTTCATGTGTTGTCCTTGTCATGGCTCTCAGAAACTCTTGATGAGTTTCTCTTTCCAAGAGATGTAAAGTTTGTAGGAACAGGTAACAGAAAAAACAGGCAGTCTTTCAGACACAGAAGCCGTCTGAAACAAAGGCGGTAGAAAACAGAACGAGAAAACTTCAAGTTAAATCCAGGTTGGGAACAAATATTCTGAGTCTAACTTCATTATGTTAATTAGCGAGAGTGTAGAGAGAAAAGAGCAGTTAGCACTGTGGCGCACGGGGGGAAGTTAACAAGGGGGGGCAGTGATAAGGTCATTAGCTCTTGTGCAATAGGGAGAAGAGACAAGCACTTATTGCCTGTCAAACAGTAATGCATTAACAGGAGCTGAAATGTGGGGTAAATTTCAGGGGGCCTTAAAACTAATTTTCTGAGAGTCCAATTTTTGTGTAGAGAAGTGTATAACACAAGTCTGTAACTATTTCCTTCATTGTTTGGTTACATGCATGCATGAACAAATATCTTTACATTGACCATGGAATAAAAACAAGATTTTTAAGCACGGTTTTTATACAGTGAGTATATCACTGCATTACCGCATAATGAGATTCCATACAACAGATGGTTCTGTATTTCACAGGGAATATATTGTCTCCACCAAATTACTACAAGATACTTTCAAAACAAGTTTAACTCCCGTTAATGAAACTGATTTAGTATATATCGTATTTACACTCCTTTTGGAAGACTCAACAGATTTAAATGTCTGAGTCATATATACGTCTAAGTGTTAAAATATTATGATCTGTCCCAGGGTGATAAAGTGAAGCAGTTTACAAAGTAAATGACATCTACAGCCACTCTTGCAGTCAGCTAATACTATGAACATATTCGGGGGTGTGTCCTTCCCCAGAATATGACACATAAGCACAAAGTTCTCTTGGAGACCACAGTCAGCTGATTATTAGTGTCAGAACAGTGTTACTTTGTTTATTCCAGAAGCGCCTTTGTACGGTACAAGTATTGTATAGTGTTATTTGACAATGAAGAACCTAGTATTTTGCCTGACTGCAGCTACAGAACTTTCAAATCAAAGTACTTTGCTCTTGAAAAATGAAAGAAAAGCATTGTGAACGATTCTGTTCTAATGAAGTGCAGGGCTTCTCTTGGGAATAAAAATATGATAATTCATATAACTGAAGCATTCCATGTAAATTGTCAGCTATTCAAATTAAAGAAGTAACTAATGAATAACTGCATGCAAGATTGCATGGTGATTAGCAGTACAATATTTAATATCAACTGATGTTATCAATCATTTCCCACTGTAATTACCCAAGGTGTTGAATAGAAAATTGCTTTTAAAGTACCTTTCAATAAATGAAGTATTAATTATTACAGGTAACTTGTAAAACAGACTGTTGCCACATAGTAAGAAGTGGGAAAAAAGTTTTCCAACCTTCTGAATAATTTTAAGATTTTCTTATTCTGTACTGAAATGAAACAAAAGTTTTCTAAAAAATTTGTGTGCAAAGTGAGTGAGAAATGCAAAGAAAAACAGCCCTTAAGCACGCCAGGAACCTGTTAGTTATTGAACTTGTCAACGAGGCACAAAACTGATGTCCATGGTTGGGCCATGGCCACAGGCACATGGCCTAAATAGCGCAATATTCATTATCAGGGGTAGAAATGCAAACATCACTTGAGAGATTACAAGTACATTGGCCCTTATTTTTGGCAATGCGATGTTTAAACGCATTTTTAAAAAAGTGTTATGTTCTCACTTAAAATAATGCATTTATTTATTTCTTTATTTATACAATCTGTGGTAATGTTATTCTCTGATTATGTTATGCAGTCAGCTAGTGCACGCTCACACACTTTTTAAGAAGATGAAAGATAGTATCCACAGTAACAAGAGCGGGGCTACTTTTCATCATGTATTAGTAAAATGAGGAAGTACTTTTCTTGAAGTCTGTGAAATTATACTGATGTAAGGCTATTTGTATGATGTCTCTTAATTTTGTCTTTTGTAGATGTTCCATTTGATTGAGTTAACCATTAATTAGAGCTGGGACTTGAATTTCAGTTTCTTTTATCTCAGGTGTATGTAAGTGACCACCAGATTAATGGATATTCTGAACTGGCAAAGTGGTGAGGGATATGCTTCTCCTTGTTTTGAATAGAAATTTCATCCTGGAGCTAAGAGATTTTTCACAATATAAATTTAAACCAAATAGATAGCTTTGCTTTAAGTTCCAGATTTGACTACCACCTCTACATAAATCTTTTTCTACAGATTTTATATTAACAGTATGTAAGGGTGAGGTGGGGAAGAGACCTAAATCAGTGGAACACCACTCTGTTGATTAATTTGCATTTCATGACATTTTTACAGAGTATGAAAGTTAATTTGACTCCATGTCCTTGAAATGTGCAATTTGCCTCTCAAACTAATTTCTTTTTTAATAGCTGTCACAGAATCATAGAACAGTTGAGGTTGGAACAGACCTCTGGAGATCATCTTGCCCAACACCCCTGTTGAAGCAAGGCCACTTAGAGCCAGTTGCCCAGGACTGTGTCCAGATGGTTGTATATTTTTTCACGTATTTCTTCATATATTTTTAATTTGCTACTTCTTTGAAATAAATCCAAGAGTTTTTAAATGTTTGGTTTTATTTATTATTAATTTTGTTTTTCTTATTCATTAATTTGAAAGCCAGAAAACTGTTATGAATTAAAGGTATTAAACTAGAAGAAAATTCATGCTTTACTACATCTTGATGCACTTCTTTGAAGATCTGGAACTATAGTTGTGGGAATTGGAGGGACACTAATGCTTCAAATATCTAACTCTAATCATGCCTAAGCGAAGACGTAAGTGCTCTTACATTTCTCACATGAACCCTGGAGAGGACAGTTAGTACAAGTTTCAGAACAGAAGCCTAACTCAAAAATTGTTGTTGGTGAAGCTTTTTTCTTTCTCTGTGGACTACAGAGAGACCTTAAGAACACTATTCTTCTAATATGCAGATTTTAATTTGGTCCTTAAGTTGGGTGAGATTAATATCTTTTGTTGTGTTTGAGAAACAAGTTTTTGGTTAGGACAGTGTGAAAGGATCAATTTATGCCTGGCTCATTAATTACGACTGAAGTTTTTTTTAAAAAAAGAAAACAAAAAAAACCCTGAAAAGAAAATATGATAAGGATCCCTGGAAGTCTGATGTCAAGCAAAGGAGATATCTAGCTCTGGAGTCTGCAGGAGAGAAGCTACAGTTTACTCAGACTTGTAGTAAAGGAATTTTTGGCTTTTTTTGGCTTAGCGTTTTGCTAGACTTTCCCTAAGCAGTCTGTTTCCAGAGGATCTTCTGTTCCAATTTAAGCACACAGGCTTTTCGTGAAGTGCTCAGAAATATATTTTCACAGGACTGCCAGCTGAGCAGGAAGCCAGTTAAACTAGTCAGGACCAGAGCAGGTGTTCCTGCTAGTGTTCCTTATTCAGACCCAAGACTATACCACTTTCTTACTTACAAGTCTCAGCTGAGAATTCTTTCATGTATTTAGGTATATAAACTAAATTGTTCATTACAGCAAGTCATGCACTAGGAACTGAACAGCAGTCTTTATCTTGATGCAGGGATTGGTAAAAAACAGAAGTCTGACAGGCTCTGCCTTTCGCTGATTCATTTCATAGAATCACAGAATCACAGAATGGTTTGGGTTGGAAGGGACCTTAAAGATCATCTAGTTCCAACGTCCCTGCCATAGGCAGGCATACCTTCCACTAGACCAGGTTACTCGAAGCCCCATCCAACCTGGCCTTGAACACTTCCAGGGATGGGGCCTCCACAACTTCTCTGGGCAACCTGTTCCAGTGCCTTACCACCCCCACAGTGAAAATTTTTTTCCTGAGATCTAATCTAAATCTACCCTCTTCCAGTTTGAAGCCATTACCCCTTGTCTTATCACTACATGCCCCTGTAAAAAGTCCCTCTCCAGCTTTCTTGTGGGCCCCCTTTCAGATACTGGAAGGCTGCTCTGTCTCCCCGGAGCCTTCCCTTCTCCAGGCTGAACAACCCCAACCCTCTCAGCCTGTCTTCATAAAAGAGGTGCTCCAGCCCTCTGGATCATCTTTGTGGCCCTCCTCTGGACTTGCTCCAACAGGTCCATGTCCTTCATTTGTTGGGGGACCCGGAGCTGGACGCAGTACTCCAGATGGGCTCTCACAAGAGCAGAGTGGAGGGGCAGAATTACCTCCCTTGATCTGCTGGCCATGCTTCTTTTGATGCAGCCCAAGATACACTTGGCCTTCTGGGCTGCAAGCACACATTGCTGCCTCATGTTGAGCATTTTAAAAAACAGAACAAAACCAACCAAACCAAAGCCAGCTCCAGTGAGGTAAGTCCGCACTGAGGAAGGGGATTGAGGTGAAAAGGGCTGGCAAGGAGCTCTTTTTTGGGGCTCTCAAAGCCCGGAGAAGCGGCTAGCTCGTGCCGGCACCGGCAGCTTGGGGGAGGGCTGCTGACGTGGCAGGGGCAGAGCCGGCACCGCCCGCGGCAGTTCTAAACGGGCCCTGCCGGAGCCCGGCGACCGGTCGCTGTGCCCCGAGGAACTCAGTGGGCACTCAGCGAGGTGAGTTCAACTGGTGGTAACTGGTCCCCTCCTGGCTCGAGAGGCAAACTCGACTCAAGCAGTGGCCGTTGCCCTCCCAGGAGAGGACCTAGCCATGGTTACCGCTCGTCCGAAATCCCTTGCGAGAAGGAACATGGTGACCCAGATGGAGCTTCCAGACAAACATGCAGCCGTGCAGGTCTCTGGCTGCAGGGAGTGCCTGAGCCTGTCACTCGCACTGGAGGACAGCAGAGACACCACCTGTGTGCGGTGTGACCAGGTGAGTGACCTGCTCAGCCTGGTGGCAGAGCTGAGGGAGGAAGTGGACAGGCTCAGGAGTGTCAGAGAGTGTGAGAGGGAGAGAGATTGGTGGAGCCGCACCCTGAGGCCAAGGCAGCAGAGGGCCCACAAGAAGTAAAGGATCCCCTCCCCTCTTGCCACCAGGCAGGAGGACGGGAACTAAGAGACGGGGGGGTTGGAAACAGGTCCCTGCTGGGGGAGGCAGGCGAGTCCCCTCCCGGCCTCCCTCACCTTCCCAGGTGCCCTCACGTAACAGGTATGGGGCTCTGGAACTTGAGGGCCAGGCAAATGAGGAAACAGGTGAAGATTCTTCCAGGGGATTGCCCAGGGTGAGTCGGTCAGACCCACGCATTAGGACTTCTTCTGTTAAGAGAAAAAGGAGGGTAATTGTTGTAGGCGATTCCCTTCTGAGGGGAACAGAGGGCCCCATACGCCGACCAGATCCATCCCACAGGGAAGTCTGCTGCCTCCCTGGGGCCCGGGTTAGGGATATCCCTAGGAAACTCCCTGGTGTGGTCCGGCCCTCTGATTATTATCCGCTCCTGGTTGTCCAAATGGGCAATGATGAGGTTGCAGTCAGTAGCCCAAAAGCAATTAAAAAGGACTTCAGGGCACTGGAGCGACTGGTTGAGGGATCAGGAGCACAGGGTAGTGTTTTCCTCAATCCCTTTGGTGGCAGGGAAGGACACTGAGAGGAACAGGAAAACACACCTTTTAAACACGTGGCTCAGAGGCTGGTGCCACCAGTGGAATTTTGGGTTTTTTGATCATGGGGAGGTTTACATGGCACCAGGCCTGCTGGCAACAGATGGAATCCAGCTGTCTCGAAGAGGGAAAAGGATCCTCGCTCATGAGATGGCAGGGCTCATTGAGAGGGCTTTAAACTAGGTACGAAGGGGGAAGGGGATACAATCAAGCTCGTTAGAGATGAGCCTAGGGGCAGCATGCCAACATTGGGGGAGAAATCGATAGCCCAGCTCAAGTGCATCTGCACCAATGCACACAGCATGGGCAACAAACAGGAGGAGCTGGAAGCCATTGTGAAGCAGGAGAGTTATGACATAGTCGCCATCACAAAAACATGGTGGGATGACTGTTGTGACTGGAATGCTGCAATGGATGGCTATAAGCTCTTCAGAAGGGATAGGCAGGGAAGGAGAGGTGGTGGGGTGGCTCTATATGTTAGGGAGTGTTTTGACTGTATCGAGCTCAATGACTGTGAAGGCGAGGTTGAGTACTTATGGGTAAGGATGAGGGGGAAGACCAACAAGGCAGATATCCTGTTGGGAGTCTGTTATAGGCCACCCAATCAGGATGAAGCAATAGATGAAGCATTCTACAAGCGGCTGACGGTAGTCTCACAATCCCCAGCCCTTGTCCTTGTGGGGGACTTCAACTTACCAGACATCTGCTGGAAATACAACACAGCAGAGAGGAAACAGTCTAGGTGATTCCTGGAGTGTGTGGAAGATCACTTCCTGACACAACTGGTAAGTGAGCCTACCAGGGGAGGTGCCTTGCTAGACCTGCTGCTTACAAACAGAGAAGATCTGGTGGGTGATGTGGTGGTCGGAGGCCGTCTTGGGCTTAGCGACCATATAATGATAAAGTTCTCAATTCTTGGTGAATTAAGGAAGAGGGTCAGCAAAACCACTACCATGGACTTCAGCCTGTTCAGGACACTTGTTAAGAGAGTCCCTTGGGAGAGAGTTCTGAAGGGCAAAGGGGTCCAGGAAGGCTGGACATTCTTCAAGAAGGAAGTCTTAGAGGCGCAGGAGCAGGCTGTCCCCATGTGTTGTAAGATGAACCAGTGGGGAAGATGACCGGCCTGGCTGAACAGGGAGTTCTTGCTGGGACTCAGGAAGAAAAGGAGAGTTTACCACCTTTGGAAGAAGGGGCAGGCAACGCAAGAAGAATATAGGGATCTAGTTAGGTCATGCAGAAAAAACATCAGAAAGGGGAAAGAACAGCTAGAACTTAATCTGGCCACTGTAGTAAGAGATAACAAAAAAGGTTTTTACAAATACATTAACAACAAAAAGAGAGCCAGGGAGAATCTTCACCCCTTATTGAATGCAGAGGGGAAGATTGTCAAGAAGGATGAGGAGAAGGCTGAGGTACTTAATGGCTTCTTTGCCTCAGTCTTTAACAGTAAGACCAGTCATCCTCAAGGTATTCAGCCCCCTGAGCTGGAAGACAGGGATGAAGAGCAGAATAAACCCCCCATAATCCAAGAAGAAGCAGTTAGGGACCTGCTACAGCAGCTGCACAGCCACAAGTCTATGGACCAGATGGGATCTACCCGAGAGTGCCGAGGGAGCTGGTGGAGGAGCTTGCCAAGCCATTCTCCATCATTTAGCAGTGCTCTTGGTCAACAGGGGAGGTCCCAGATGACTGGAGGCTTGCCAGTGTGACACCCATCTTCAAGAAGGGCTGGAAGGAGGATCCAGGCAACTATAGGCCTGTCAGCCTGACCTCAGTGCCAGGAAAGATCATGGAACAGATCATCCTGGGTGCACTGAGGTGGCATGTGAAGGACAACCAGGGGATCAGGCCCAGCCAGCATGGGTTCATGAAAGACAGGTCCTGTTGGACCAACCTGATCTCCTTTTATGACCAGGTGACCCGCCTGGTGGATGAAGGAAAGGCTGTGAATGTTGTTTGCTTGGACTTTAGTAAGGCCTTTGACACAGTCTCCCACAGCATTCTGCTAGAGAAACTGACAGCCCGTGGCTTAGACAGGTGTACTCTTTGCTGGATTAAAAACTGGCTGCATGGCTGAGCCCAGAGAGTTGTGGTGAATGGCGTTAAATCCAGCTGGCGGCAGGTCTCAAGCAGTGCTCCTCAGGGCTCAGTTTTGGGATCAGCCTTGTTTAATATCTTTATTGATGATCTGGATGAGGGGATTGAGTGCACCCTCAGTAAGTTTGCAGATGACACCAAATTAAGTGGGAGTGTTGATCTGCTTGAGGGTAGGAAGGCTCTGCAGAGAGATCTGGACAGACTGGATTGGTGGGCTGAAGCCAACTGCATGAGGTTTAACAAGACCAAGTACCAGGTTCTGCACTTGGGTCACAGCAGCCCCAGGCAACACTACGGGCTTGGGGAGGAGTGACTGGAAAGCTG
>VFFE01006972.1:202130-281323 GCA_008921705.1 Burhinus oedicnemus | reverse complement strand
TTTTTCTTTAATTTTTATTTTTTTTTTTTTTTTTTTTTTTCTTTTTTTTTCCCTCTCACTTCTACTATCTTGGGAACTATTTCTTAGATTTACAATGGATAATTTTGCTTCATCTGAAAATATGTTTCCAAACACATGAATACTTTGAAGTACTACTACTATAATTACAAAAGATTGAGTTTTTTGCCTTATCAGACCCACTGACTTATTTTTATATCTTTTTTTTTCCTGTGAAGCCCAAAGTTAGTGAAAAAATAAAATTGCTTTTCTCTCTCTCTCTCCCTCCCCCCTGCCCCTTCTCCCCCCGCAATATATATGCTGCATTCTGCATATGGATTGTAGGGGCATTTTTTGTTTATGATCTAAAGCGCCAAAGTTGCAGTCAGAGTCCCTGAAATATATAGTTATGTCAAATTTGAAGAAGACATTATGAGAACCATAAGCTGCAATGTAAATCCTGCAGGAAAGGGGAGCTATTTCCAAACCAAACCTAATTAACAGCATCTAAGCAGCCCTCAGAATATGCAGCCACCTCCTATCATCCACGTAGACACACACATAGTTGCGAGTCCCAGAACTGCGTCAGCTGCCAGGTGTATAACCTCTCAGCAAATTCAAACAGACAAAAGGAGATTAAAGTCACATGCTGTATTTAATATATTGATACTGATGTGTGTGGTGATAAAGGCACCAAGCATGTTCCCCTAAAAATGAGCCAGGGAAAAGACTTGTAAAAGGAAGTTGAGATGGGGATGAGCATGATACAAAACTGCGAAGAGTGGCTGATACATCAGGGGGTTGTGCTGCCGTCCAGAGGGTCCTCTGCAGGAACCTCATGGAGTTCAACAAGGAGAAGTGCAAAGTCCTGCACCTGGGCAGAAATAATCCCAGTCACGAGTCCATGCTGAGGACCACCCAGCTGGAAAGCAGCTTGGCAGAAGAGTTCTTGGGGGTCCTGGTCTTCACCAAGTTGAACATAAGCCAGCAAGGTGCCCTTGATGCAAAGAAGGCCAACGGTATCCTGGGCTGCATTAGGAGGAGAGTTGCCAGCAGGTGGAAGGAGGGGATCCTTCAACTCTACTCAGCACTGGTGAGGTCACACTTTGAGTACTGTGCCCAGCCCTGGGCTCACCAGTACAGGTGAGACGTGGACATACTGGAGAGAGTCCAAAGAAGGACCATAGAGGTGATGAAAGGTCTGGAGCATCTCTTTTATGGGGAAAGGTTGAGAGAGCTGGTACTGTTCTGCCTAGAACACAAAAGGCTCAGGGGGATTTTGTCAGTGTATATAAATACCTGAAGGGATAGTCTGAAGAAGACGGAGCCAGGGTCTTCTCACTGGTGCCCAGTGACAGGACTTGAAGCAATGAGCACAAACTGAAACACAGAAGGTTCTTCCTGAACATCAGGAAACACTTTTTTTCACTGTGGGGGTGACCAACCACTGGTACAAGTTTCCCAGGGAGGTTGTGGATTCTCCGTCCTTGGAGATATTCAAAAGCCATCTAGACAAGATACAGAGCAACTGGCTCTAGGCAGCCCTGTTTGAATAGAGGGATGGAACACATGACCTCCAGAGGTCTCTTCCAATCCCAACTGTTCTGTAACTCCGTCATCTATTCAGTAGGTTTCCAGTAATGTTCTTATTTAGGGTTCAGCTCCTTTATTAATGAGACAGTGTTTAATAAAAGCATTGTTGAGTGATAGGAGGAAGTTTCATGAGGAAGTGTTTAAATTTTGGAGAATAACATAAGTGCTCTAAGAAGGATATGAAGCACAACATTACTGCTTTGGGATTCCACAGTGTATGGTGTGTCAGTGGTGGGGATAACACAGGTTACACTTCTGCAAAATGCTTTCAGTGATGGGAAGAAGAAAGTCAGTGGCTGATTAATAAATAATATTAAAGCAAGAAGATAGCAACTCTTTTGACTAGCGCCCTTAGCAGCACTTAAGGAGACTCAAGAGTTGAGCAAGTGAAAATTATTCTTGCATTTGTCTATGTATTTTTGAAAACTCTGCTAATGAGATCTGCTAGTATCAAGAAGATTAAAAAGATTGAAAGAACAGATAGTGTTATTGGGAATTATATGTTTCTGTGAAGTATCTTGTTGCCTAATTTGAAAGTGCTAGGAAGGTAAACTGTTAGCAAAAAAAAAATAAAATACAGAAAGCTCTTGAATTAGTATCATCTGCCTGGTCTTTGAGATAAATGTGGCAGAAAGTAAGGGATATGTAAAATATATTTACAGATTTTAAATCCAAAAGGGACCACTACAATCATCCAGTTTCAGTTGGGTTTTAGAGTAATCATTGCAAAAATATTTTGTCATTGTTAAACATATCTTCCTCCATAACATGTAAAGAAAAAATTTCAGAGTAAAAACTTGGTAATTTAAGAATATGAGGTTTTGATATAAAATCTCCTTCTCAAGTTGGATTACTGTTGCATGTGCTTTTGACTAGTAAATTGTGCCCATAAACTTGAGGAACAATTTGTACTGGGAAACAAAAGAAATCAGCTTGATAGTGACCACAGTAACTGACTGAGCTGATTTTGTCTTTTGGCTGCTAAGTGCTCATGACAGCTTTGAAATTCTGATGAATTCTGAATGAATTCTGATTCATTGGAAAGATGTCAGAGAAAGTCAAAATTCAAAATAAAGAAAGGTAACAGCTATAATCTAATGAACTTAATTTAGAATAAAGGCTTAGTGTGTTCTAAAAAGTAATATTTGGTAAATTGTCATGAAGAGGATATAAATCACTACACTAATTACTTAATAATAAATAAAACAATGATAAAGGAATTGTTTTTCCATCATTATAAATATTTCCCTACCAAATTCTGTCACAAGTTGTGAAAGAATAAGGAGATACAAAAGTCCTCAAAATTAAAAAATGAGAAATAGAAATCCAAAACATGTTTCAGAGTAACTGCCAAAAATTGATTTCATTATCCTTCCTCATGAAATGTATTCAAGTTTATGAAGGCTGTAACTGCATTCTCCTTAAAGATCTGCCCTTCAATGCTGTAAATAACAAGGAAATAGACAAAAAAGTTTATAATTCTCTAGGAATTATGACTCTTTAATGAATTAATAATCCAGTGATTAACTAATGAGTCTAAAAATAAGTAGGCTGAATTTGGTGTGGTTTTAAGTAGGAATAACAAATTATGTTCCACTAGCACACATGGAAAATATACTGAAATCTAAAATGGGTCATATTTGGCCGAGAATACCTATTTCTATCACATTTATTTCCAACCTCTGTTTATGCATTATCCCAAAATTGTCAGAAAAGTTTAGAATATGCTGTAAATAACAACCATGAAGTTCTGAAACTGGTGTCACATTTGCCTGTTATGTGTTATGCTTTTCTGATAACAGAAGAGGAGTTGATGTGTTATCATGTATTTCTCAGTTGCTGGCTGGCATTAATTTATACTATTTTTTTTCTAATGGGTCTGTTTATAGTGGTTCACTAGACATACAAAGAACTATTTATAAGCTATAAAGTGTGAAGCTAGCACAGAAGTCAAATAGTTCCTTTCAGCTCCTGCTCTTGAGGACCTAGCTCCTCATACACTCAGTAAAGGGGAAGACCAAGACAATTATTTCACTAAAATTTGAATCCAAAACAGATTAACTTTAATGAATTTTCTTTTATTTCAGTTTTGCAAAAATAACCCATGTGTGTGTCTCAAAGAGTGAGTCGGGAAAGTTTTTGTATGAAAAATACTGATTTTTCCAAAGTAAATTTTTCTTCCACAGGAACATACTACTTTTATTGAAAAATATGTTAGGAACTCTATCTTGCAAGCAGAACAAAATTTTCTGGTGAAAATAGAGAAAATACTAATCAACCTTAGAAAAGTAAACAGAGCGAATAGGGCAGTGAATACTTAGTAGGAAACATGACACTTTAATTCAAATTTCGTCTCTGTCTAGTGCAGTTTTGGGACTTGAATCTTTGCCTTCTACATTGCAGGTGAGTGCCATAATTATAGTTTTAAAAGCCATTCTGGAGTTTTGTCTCTGTCTCATATTGAAAAAAAAGAGAGAAAAAAAAGACTTTAAATAGCCAGTAATTCTTTAGTGAGGTCCGACAGTCAAGGTGCAGAATGTTCTTTGGATATGTATTACTGGGAAACAACTTTGCTCTCTGATTCATTCATGGGCCCTATCCTCTGAGCAGCCACGCAACACAGTTTATTTTTGGGAACTCCTTTAGTGAAAACTAAGTTATATCTTCCAAGTAAATCAGGGTGCAGCTCTGAGAATCTGTTTTGTACAGGCAGTGTAGACAAGGTTAAACCAACTCTTTGATTCTTTTTGGCAACTACATCATCAGCTCCTCCTATTCCAACAGCTTTTTGGATACCCCCGATCTATTCCTGAGCACAATGCCCAAAGACATGCAACATGCTTTTGGAAGTATGCTGTAAAACACCATTCAGTTAAAAAAAAAAATGCATCAAAGGGTTGAGTCAAAGTCCCCACCATAGGAGTTCCCTTTACAGAACTTCCTTTTCATCCCTAGCTGTTGGTGGCTAGCCCTCAAAACCCAAGGTATTTAAATGCGCTTCTTGCTAACACCATTTCATTCCCATCATAGGTGGGCAGAGATGACATCCTGAAACAGAACTCCAAGCTGATGCTACAAGATTTTTTTTCAGCCACATTAATCACTCTGCTGAAGTTTGGCTTGTGATACCTTGCATATAGCAAAATAAATAAACTCCCACATCAATAACTCATTCAACCACATGGAATTCTACTTACCACATGACTGAACATACTATTGATTTTAAACTAACAGCTACCCAGCTTTTTCATAAATCCAACAGTACCAGTTGCTTCAACTCTTTTCTCTCTTCTTCTGGTCTTACTCCTTTTTAATTTTCTCCAGTTCCCAAACTTCCTTTTTCCTGATTCTTTCTGCCCAGCTTTCACTGGTAAAGTCAGAGGTAGGTGCTTTCCAGTGTCGTTTTAGCTGGCGTATGATTTACAAATCAGAAATCCCACATATGAGGCAATAGGGCTTTCTTATGGCATTCAAGGTCATTTAGCTGCAGTACAACATAAAATATTTTCTCCAATTCAAATCAATATCACCAATAATATTTTGTTGAAAACAAAGAATCATTGGAAGACATAATCCAAAATAATGCTTCTTAACAGCAAAATTTTGTAGTTTAAGGAACTGAGTCCAGAAAAACACAGGAGTTTCCACTATTTAGGTCATTTAAACTAGACGGACCAGCACACTGTGGAATATATCGTAAGGAATAGCCTTGCGGCGGTGGAGAAATGGGGCAGATTACTAGAAGACTTCCTTATTTCCAATTTCTTTTTTTGTATGTTTGCAGCCTATGTGGAATTCCTATAAAGCCAATTGAGTGACTGGCCAATTGTGTTAGAAAAAGGACAAGGAGAGAAACTTGATGTTTCAAGAGGCCTTGTAGAAAAGAGAGATTAGAAAATAAATGCAGACCTTGAGGCTAAAATCTTATTTTGCAAAGAAAAGCCCTGTAAGTATTTCTTTTTCAACTTGTTATTGAAGAAGCTTTGTACAGTAAATATCATTGTATTTGGAGAGCTCAGCATCTGTTATTCTTTCATATTGATTAAAATACTTTAAATATCAGGACTCATGTGACCAAGACAGTATTATCTTGAAATAAACTGTTGCTCTCTTGCTATCAGCTGAAAGCTTTGCAGTATTTAAAAAATAAGAAAGAAATGGGTATTATTCCTGCAGGATGAACAAATGGCAATTAGAAATATGCAAATGGATTTTGTCTGGAGCATAAAATATGCAGTCTTTTAAGTTTGTTTTTTTGTTGTTTTTTTTTTTTTTAATATCATCTGTAAAGATTTAATGTTAAAATCATGATATATTTAAGATGCAGGAAGCATTTTTACAATCTTTTCGTTGTCATTTTTAACATTACAAGAAGTGCTTTTCCTTCCAGTTGCTTCTATGTTTAACTTTTCCCCATCTAACAGTTTAAAACAGAAATCTGGTTTGTACAGGAAATCTGTTCCAATCCTATGATATTTTTGGAATTTATGGTTTTATCAGTCAGGGATACTTTTACCCTTACTGGGCAGATTTAGGAAAGCAGTATCTGAGATTAAACTAAAGCAGCCAAGTTGATCTGCCACAGAGGTTAAACAGAGTGATGCCTGTAAATCCTAGAATGAGCATCTTGTATTCTCATAGCCGTACTTCCACGATGAAGCATTATCCCTTAGTGTTTTTTAAGCAGCATTTGTGTGAATGTATTTCATTGTGAGATCCCTTGGACTATGTCAACTCTAGAACATATTGGCAAGTGGGTGGCCAGTTGCACCTGCTATTTGCATCGCTGTGGAAAATAAAGGGTTGTTCCTCTCCCATGCCTTGGGGCCAGAGCTGAACTCAGACTTCAGAAACAGACAGCAGGCACAGGCTGGGGTTGCTAAGGCAATGCTCTTAATAGACACACCATTTCAGCCATCTTCTCTGTCTCTTTCTGAATGACTGGTACCCATTGCTGGATGGATTTCACCTGTTGGGTGAAAGGAGGTTATGGCTGTCCTGAAACACAGCAGGTGTTTCTGGCAGGCATCCATTGCAAAAGGCCTGTTCTCATGGTCTTAGTCATTCTTTTAGAAGGGAGTACTCAGTAGTGGAACACAGGACACAATTTAAAATTTGGAAAAGAAAAGGAGAAGAAAGTTGGCAGACTGATAGAAGTTGATTTAAGGCTGTATTTCCACAGCCTTTCTCTACCATCCAGGGAAGAGAAGCCTATGACAATGGGTATGAAAAAGAGAGAAAGGGAGACTGACATGTTAATGCTTCTTGCAAGCAAAAGGGTAGAAAATTGTCTGGAGAAGTGCAGGGAATGATCAAATCTTTGACCATGAACAAAAGTGAATAAACTGTTCTGTGAAAAGGAAATAAAACAGATCAAAAAGGGGAGCAAGTAGTCATGGCTGAGTCATTGTCTCTTTACTAGTTTATTCCTGGATTTTTACAGCTCTGAGTCGGAAACCCTAGAGAAATGTAAAAAAAAAAACATTTTACACAACTTGTTCATCCTCTGTTGATATGCTTCTATGAACTACTGAATGTGGTAATGACAAGCAAGTCCTGAAAATTTTGACTTTGTCAAAAAATAAACACACAACTGAAAGAAATTGTTGAGCCAAATTTCCTTTCACTCTAAGAAGATTTCAAAGAAGCTGGTTTAGGTGTATAGGCAGACTCTATAAACAGAATTTGAGATATTTCATTTTAAAAATCACTGTGTAACACTTGGTATTAGGCACAGTTAAGCTACATCTGATTCAATGAGCTGATGACTGGGAATAGGACAGCTTACAAGTATAGCAAATGTCTATTTAGATTTTAGAAATCACTGATCAAAAAGCCCAGTTTAATTATATATCTCATTATTTCTCTTCTTTCTTTAACTGTTGTATCTTTCAGCGTGTTTTAAAGTATTGAGATAAACTGTTTCACCAAAGGGTGATTTGAGTGCCCAAATATTGTACCAGATACCCTAGGATATTTGAGACATGCACGATCTTGGCAGATGCAACACAAGAACTGCAGGAAATCCATGCCCTTCTAGAGATGCAGCTGGAAGCCTGGAAGGATGACTGAAGGTGCTTAGACTATATCTAGCCACATACTTTTAGGCGACTGATTCCTATGTCAGCTCTGGCTTGCTGTCATTACAAAGGTTCCTGGGTTAGAATTTTTTCTGGGGCCTGAAGTTTATCTAAAATGATGCTTGTGAAATGGCAAAGCCTATATTTGTGAAGATTTAGGTCATAAGGAACTTTAACTTCAACAGGTTTATATGGTTTAACTAAGCTAGAATTTGGCAGTAGTGTTTTCAGCCCATCACTTTTCTTTTTCAACTATCTACAGCAAATCCTAAGTTGTTTGTTGAAGTGCTTTTGTGAATAGAGGAAACTGGGCAAAACTGTGGCAAAAAAAAACAGGTAAGCAAGTTCCTTCTGTTGTGTCTTACTTCTCATGGTTGATTGTTTCCTGTTACCATCCAGTACCTTCAGTGCTGTCATGTTTTAACCCTGGTAGGTAGCTAAGCACCTCATAACTACTTGTTCACACACCCCTCTCTTCCCCCCCAAAAAAAACCAAACCAAAACAAAACCAAACCAAACAAAGAAAAACAAAGCAGAGACAAATAAGTGAAAAAAAACAATAATTGTTCATCACCATGATGCCCATTCAGTTCTCAAGGAATGGGAGCCCCCACAAACCTTCCCCCACGTCCCACTTTTGATAGCTGAGCAAGATGTCATATGGTGTGGGATATCTCTTTGGTCAGTTGGGGTCAGCTGTCCCACATGTGTCCCCTCCCAAATCCTTGTGTACCCTACTTGCTGGTGGGGTGGGGTGAAAAGCAGAAAAGGCCTTGATGCTGTGTAAACTTTGCTCAGCAATAACTAAAACATGGTGTATGATGAACACTATTTTCATCACAAATCCAAAACATAACCCTGTACAAGCTACTATGAAGAAAAATAACCCTATCCCATCCAAAACCAATACAAGTACTTCTGGCACATGCACTGCAAATCTGCATTCACTTACTATTGCTGATATTATTTATGCTGCCTCTGAATTTGAGAAGTAAAATCATTTCCATGCAAAAATAAATTATCCTCTGTGTTCTCCTTATTTTCACTAGTCCATTTTTTTCCTTGTTTTGTCATTGTCCTTTCTAGAATTTTTATGCTTTTGTTTTTTTTCCTTTCTCTTACATGTATCAGGATTATTCATATTCCTTGTTAGCTTACTTTGGTCTGTGTTTCTCTAGCTGGATTATACCAGCGTGAATTTTAATTGCCATTTTTTCCATTATTTCAGTTTCAATAGTACATTTTGAAAGTGTTATAAAATCTCAGTTAAAATTCCACTGAGCATTTCACATTCCCTCAAAGTCAGACTTTCTGACATCAAATCTAGTGTGTTTCTTTCTCTGCTAAGAAGCTTCGTAAGTACACCAAATCTAAGACTTTTTGTTTGCTAGATACTGCATGTTCTCAATATCAACCCTATTTATACCTGTCTCAAGTCACTGCATTATCCACAGAACTACCTCTGACGATATAGGTTATTTAGCAAAAAAAACAAAAACAAAAGAACCAAAACAAAAAAACCCCACCTCTCTTTCCCCACCACCTCCCTCCCAAAAATTTACAGTTCCTTGGGAAAAAATTCCTCCTAGGATTTTCCTTAGTTTCTATCAAAATGAGTATCAAGGTAATTATTTTTCCCTTGATAAAGATTAAAGCCAAGCTCTAACAAACCATGCTGTGTGTACTGCCATATCTGCTCTAACTGCCCAGGAGATCTGTAGCTACATCAGTGAATTACCTGACTGCCTTTATTATCCAAATTTCTATCAAAACTTTATCTGCTGTCATTCCAAGTGTTTATGCCATTTTTCTCAGCAGATCCTATTTCATTTCTCAGTAATGTTGCTATTCTTGCCTCCTGTTTTTTCCGTATCTGTGCCTTATATCCTGACACTTTAAATCATCATGCTGTGTATTGATTCAGTAAAGTGCACTGTTCCACTCATTTCATACTGTACATATAAGTGAAAATCAACAAAAATGTTTGTGGGAAGTGAAGAAGACTGACAAATATGTCATTCTCGATTCACAAGTTTTACCCTGATTAATTGGTGAGCACTCAACATTATGAGTAAAGATTGCTGGTTTCACAACTGTCTGTAGGTGCCTGACTGAATAGGATTTTGGTGCCTGAGACCCCAGTGAAATCAAAGGAAATTAGAACTGTGGTCCCTAAATAGCTTTGTATTCCTGTCGCCTGTAATAACTACCAATAGGACAGATATAGCTTGCTCAGTGATGTTTAAATATGTGAGAAGAAGACATAACAGCTTATAAATTTACAATGAGTTATGAAATGAGAAAGACTGTTAAGAGTCTGATCCTTCAAATTCTTATGCTTGCTCTGGTCTGTAATAATAGGTAAGTAGACAATTTAATTGAATTTGATCACATTCTGATTCTTTCTTACTGTGTTTTGAACTCTTCATGTAGAAGATGTCGTTCCAGGAAGATCTTTGCCCGTGGCTGCACCATGCTGATGAACCAGAAGTCCCATCATCACAAGACCCAGAAGTTCTGCAAACTACAGTTCCTATGAGGAAATACAGAGCTTCAGTGGGTCAAAGGATTAACATGATGCTGACCTGAAAGAAAATGTTCTGTGTACATTCCCTAAAGGAAAAAAGAAAAAAAAATAAATAAAAGGATGACAATCTGACATTTACCCATGAAAAATGTCAATATAAAGGGAAACACACATTCCACATCAGCAGATTTTGATGGAAATTTATCAACAAGCTCAGCTCAAAATCACAATATACTATAATGTCCTTAAAAGGAAAGAGTAAAAATTCCAAGAAGATAGTTCTTTCAAAAGAAAATAAAACCAGTAAATATATATGTATAGAACCAGAGCGACGTTTTACTATGTCAAGTGATAAAATGAATTGCTATCCAAATAGTTTTGGTTTTCTCATCCAACTTTAACCTCATATCTATTTTTAGTCTGTCATATTAATGTGCAAGAATTGCCCTCCCCCTGCCCTTTTTTTTTTTTACTAAGTATTGATGACATATTGTCTGTTTAGTTTCTTTCCTCAGGAAAAGAAGTAGTTGTAGTTTGTAGTTTTTTTTTTTTTTTTTTTTTTTTTTTTTTAATTATTATTTTTAAGTACCTATTATAGTTGCATTTGGTTTTGTTTAATATAGTGCTGCATATCATTTCATGTCTTGAACATCTGCAGCATATTTGACCTGGGAGAGTAAAACGATAAAATGTATGCTCCTGATGCAGCAACATAGATATATTACTGACTATTAAATGTAAACATTTATCCACATAGTTACTGCTGCATGGCATCTTATTTTCCATAGCTATTTATAATTCTATCTAGAAGACCTCTTAGAAAAATTAAAAAAAAAAAAGAAAGATGGTACCTGTTGATAACTATTGACTTTTTAAGTGGACATCACTATACTACCTTATTCTGAGGTATGACAAATATTTTCTTAACAGAAAATATTTTTGTATAATTTCTTATCCAGCTTCATCAACAAAAAAGATATTTTAGGTTGATTTTTTTTGTTATGCACAGTCATTAATACCTGTGAAAAGTGAGTTAAAAAAGATATAAAAGTATAATAGTTTGCTCAGACTCATGGTAGATGCCCCATCCCTGGAGATATTCAAGGTCAGGTTGGACAGGGCTCTAAGCAACCTGATCTAGTTGAAGATGTCCCTGTTCATTGTAGGGGGTTGGACTAGATGACCTTTAAAGGTCCCTTCCAACCTACACTATTCTATGACTCTATGAATATCCTACACCTAGGCAGAGAACATGTCTGCAAGGCAATAGGAGGCCCAAAGGACTACTTCTCTGTTGTATTCTATTCCTACAAAACTCACATGACTGTACAGTAAGACAACTCCAACTTTTGTAAATAATCCAAGTTGTTGTTAGTAGGGCAACATCAGGAGAGTAAATCATCTTTCAGAAGCAGCTCCATGCCTCTGCCAGTGCTAGGGCTAAAGTGTGGACTGAGCTTATGTTTTCTCCCTCAGGATCTACTGCAGCTGTTTCAACCTTTGCAGAAGTTACAACAGTAAAGACAACATCAGTTACATTATGCACTGCTTCAAGAAGTTTGTAGCAGTGGCGCATCTTTGTGCGCTGGCTTCTTATCTCCAAAAAAATGTAGCCCACCTTTTAAGTGCACCTCAGTCTAATACTCTCTTTTGAAGTATGATAGATATTTCCTTAGAAGAAGATATTTTATATTGGTCTAATAATTCTGAAGTAGTCCCTAAAAGCTTTTATCTCATCAATGCTTACAAATACTTAAAGGGAGGGTGCCATGAGGATGCCACTAGTCTTTTTGCAGTGGTGCCCAGTGATAGGACAAGAGGTAATGGGCACAAACTTGAACATAGGAAGTTCCATCTAAACCTGAGGAGGAACTTCTTTCCTTTGAGGGTGGCAGAGCACTGGAACAGGCTGCCCAGAGAGGTGGTGGAGTCTCCGCCTCTGGAGACCTTCCAAACCCGCCTGGATGCCATCCTGTGCAACCCGCTCTGGGTGACCCTGCTCTGACAGAGAGTGGACTAGATGATCTCCAGAGGTTCCTTCCAACCCCTGTGATTCTGTAATTCTTTTTGGTTCATTTACTTAATTTTTCTTTGAGATTTCTTGCTGAAATACATAGACTATACCGGCTTAATGAGTTACATTCACTGCCTGATCCTCAGTTAATGTATGTGCGCTCTTAATCCAGCTCTCTGTGAGACAACACAATTTATTGTAAAATTCAAAGGACAAAGTTGTGGGTAATCTGCATTCAATGGCAACTGAGCCAGGCCAGGAACAAGTGACTAGGCTGTACCTTAGTCTGTTATGTCATCTTTACTCACTCAAGTATGTCTGAGCCATCTGCAAGTCCCTGGAAATGCAAAATACCCATCTGAAGTTCATGACTGATCAAGAAAAATTTATTAAATACATGTCAAGTTCTCTAAGAAAGCGATGCCTGTAAAATACACAGTTAAGTCTTCTATATTTCCTTCTCTCTCCTATTAATTCCACATTTTCCACTTATTTCCTGGAACAATGTTGTTTTCTTCATTGCCTTAAGAGTTATACAAGATTCAGAACATGAACAGTTAACTCATTTCCCTAATATATTCCCTTCTCTTTTTTTATCACCTCTCCTTACGGTCACTGGTCTTTATGTCATCTCGTTTCTCTTATGCTATGCCTTTAATACACTTACCCTGCCACTTACATGACTGCTCATCTTCCTCTGTCACTTCTTCTAAGTCTAAAAACAGTCATGTGTGCCATCAGTGAAGCTCACATATTCATTTATCATTCGGAGGCAGGCTGTTACTTTTTTTCTAAAATCTGATCCCTTAGCACTACAGCCAACCAGTGCTTGCAGTAATCATTTCCCACATTCTCCCCCTTAAAGAGGATTAATCCTATCTTTAATACTTCTTTTCCCTTCCTCTGATAAAATGTGGGGGAAAAGATTGCTTGTGGTCAGCACTCCTCAAGCTGGCAACTCTGCAATCTGGTTCAATTCCTTTTTCCTTCTTTTCAATGCGCAGGTGCTGTATTGTGGTTAGGCCCTACCTAACCCCTTTTAGGCTCTACCTAATCCCTTTTCAGCCAAATTGGTGGGGGAGGATGTGTTTTGTTGGGACATGTAACTGGTACTGAAGTCGCAGGGGTTAAGTTGCTTGGTTTGTTGCAGATTTTTCTGTCTGACTGTGGGCAGCTCACCATTTCTCTGTATCTCAGTTCCCAGTCAGTAACATGGAAGGAAAATATTTTCTGCTTTTCATCTTTTGTCAGGATGTTCAGAAAAGAAACCCTTTCTCTCTGACACTTTTTATAAAATCAGACCTTACTCTCCGTTAGGACTTGAACACAAATATTAAATATTAATTACAATTATCTCCTCATTTCTCAGGGAGAATAGCAGCTATGGTCTTTTCTGCAGTGTTTTCTTGAAGCATCTGTAAAATAATGAGTGATATTCTTCCCTGTTTTTTGACACAGAAGAATTATATGAAGATACTTCTTTTGCACAACCATCCTTACCCTTTTCCAAAAAAAAGAAAGAAAAAAGTTTAAATAACCTTTTAAATGAAATATTGCAATAGTCCAGCATTTTAAGGATGAAAGTGCAGTTTTCTAAAAGGTCAGTTCAGTCCCTGAAAGTGTTTTCAGT
The DNA here is from genome assembly GCA_008921705.1 of Burhinus oedicnemus. Lineage (NCBI taxonomy): Eukaryota > Metazoa > Chordata > Aves > Charadriiformes > Burhinidae > Burhinus > Burhinus oedicnemus. The sequence goes on along the minus strand of VFFE01006972.1, from coordinate 267,482 downwards.
TTAGACAATATGTTATGAACTCCATGGAATCTAGTAACAATTTTCAGCACCACTAACAATAGGAAGTAAATTCCAGTCATTCACAGTAAGATGGCAATGTGGTGACATTTGATGCTTGACTATGTGTGCTTTGAGTTACTGCAAGAAACTGCCTGCTGAGGGGAGAGAACCTTTCCCTAGTTAGCTGGATGAATTTTAGATATAAGTGAAAATTAAAAACAGAACAGTTTATAAAGTGATTGCGAGTCATCAGCTGTGTGGCAGTTTCCCACACCCTCCTTTAGCAGTTAAGAATTGAAATATATCAAATTAATAAATCCCAATGAAACCAATAATCTCACATTCTCTGTACAATTGTATTTGACAGATGTTTTTATCTTTTACTTCCAGTGAGCCACTACCATTATGTTTTATTTTCCAGATGTATGTCCTTGCTCTCTTAAAACTGCAGCAGTTCCACTACGCAGTAAAGCAATAAATTTATAGAACATTCTTCTGAAGTGCCTGCTTGTTTCATAATTCCACTTCCATATCTTTAGTTGTTCTAAAATATATTGAACTGTCAATGTGGGGGTCAGGAGATTAGAACACTTTGTAGTTTCTTTGCCAATGCCTTTGTTTAACTCAGAAAATAAGCTACTCTACCAAGGGAGTGATGAAATCAAGGATACACAGAGTCACAAAGGCATAAAAATGTTAAGCACTGTATACTGCAGACATTTCTTAAGAGGGGAAGTGGTATCTCCACATGTTTTACTTTGGGTACACACCAGCAAACTATCTTTATTAAAACTTGTAAAGAATACAAAACAGCACGCGAGGGTTTTGCAATCAAAAAAAAAACTAAAAGAAAAAGAAAAAGTTGTTCTCTGTTCTCAGAACTACTGTCTCACAGAATCCTCTGCGTTTGACCTTGAAATGTTATGCACTTTGTCTGACCCTGGTTTACTGTCAGTTAATTAAAATTTCATTTAATCTTTTGCTTTTACCTGAAAATCAGCAAACCTCATGGGCCTTTCTTGAAATTTTGTGAACCCTTCCTGGGTTTTCATAGCACTGAAGGCAAACATTGCATGTTTTCTTATAATTTCCTAGGAAACAGACAGAATGAAAACAAAATGTCTTTCAGAACTCCTAAAAGGACAAAAGATCATAGCATAATATTTATTAATATTGAACTTTGGTTTATATTTAAATAGATGCTCATACAGGCAGATAACACACTGACCCATTTGAAGGAGAACAATTTTATGAACAGGGATAATGAATTAGGAAGCCACAATAGAGTTTAAAGATGAATGCTTTTGTGCTTGTGGGAAAGCCAATATTAACATATGTCAGAAAGAAAGAGAGAGAGAGCATGCATGATGGGACTTTGTCAGGCCCAAGAGATGAAGGTGTTATAGGAGTCAAGAAGAAAGTAGAATTGTGAACATTTTAGCTTATGCTCAGGTGTATATGACTGTGTGATAACAAGCCAAGTCTTGTTATCTATGAAGCTCCACAAAACCTGCAAAGCCACTGCCTTAAGGTCCTGAAATTCCTTCTGGTACACAGTTTAAGTCTAAAAAATTTGGAGCTCTCAGTCCAAGTACATTTGCAGAGCTTAGGGGCAACCAGAAAAATTGAAAATCAAAACTTAATCATGGATTTACTTGTCAGACATCTGCTTCCACTACACCATACAAGGTACAGATCACAGCCCATCTCAAACCATATCAGAATCTTCTGAAAATGATACTCCACTCTGAAGAAAGCATCCAAGTCAGGACACAGAGAATCGATCATTAAAGCCTTCCTCCATTTTTGTCTGGACAGCCTCTTTATGAGTGCTCATTCTACAATGAACTTAAGATATTTTCCACTTTTTCTTACTTTAAATGTTACCTCCTGTTGTTGAAACATTTATAAAACTAAAACAATGAAAATTAAGGCTGAAAATTAGGAATCACACACAGAACAAAGGCCCTTGTGATTTTCCAGTTAGCTCAGTGGTTAGAAGCAATGTTCTCTAAAGGAAGGAGGAGGGTGAAGCCAAGTCCTTACCTAAACTCATCTCCCATTAATGCATCTAGAAATCTTTAGAGCTTCAGAAGATGCTTAAATATAGCATATCTGTTCTTTCGCATAATACCTCCAAGACACAGTTTGCTTTGGTTTTGTTTTTTTAATTTATTCCCCGGGTGATGATCACCTTGTATATAGATTATGACATCATGCTTTTTGCTGTACCTGACAATTCTGTATTGCCCTGAACACATCCATTAAGAACCATTCTGCAAAGGTACTATTTCTAACCAATTGTTTTATGAAGTTACCTTTCTCGGAATTATATTCTCAGCTCCTACCTTAGATCCGTCCACGGCACAATTTATTCCACTTCAGACAATCACTTCCAGGCTTATTCCTGGCCTGTGCCTCATATCTAGCAGGAAGTCCTTGCAAAAATCCCTGTGGTTGATATTTCCGCTCTATATAGTATAGATTCTCAAACCCTTCTTGTCTCTAGCATCTGAACACAAGTGAATCATGAATTAAGAAATACTGGTAAAATTTGTCACTTAAACTTTAGCTTTGTATATTTTCCCATTGACAAATATATATACACTGAGGATAGTTGTATATAATTTGAGATCCAGATGTTAAGGAAACTGAAGGTAAAGAGAAAAAGCCTTTGAACTTGTCTGGTTAGTCTATGGGAAGCCAGCACAGAGAGAGGAGGGAGGTTTGTACTGCAGTGATTTAATACTGTGCTTTACTCAGAAAGTTATATGATTTACACACAAACTGCTGCAGGCACAATAAGTGTGCCTTGCAAAAACAATCATTATTCTCTAGGGTAGGTAATTCTGTATATTTGAAGAACAGAAACCTGTTCTTATTCACATTTGGATCCTAACATAACTTTTTAAATTGTCAGTTTTCATATGACTGGGAAATAATTGGGTCCTTCTATTCTTTTTTTTCACCAGTTTTAGACTGGACATCACAAAACAAACAAACAAAAATACAAATGAAAAAAAGGCTTAGAAAAGTGTCTGGGATATTATTTTCTTTTAATATCCCCAACAGGAGATAATAACTTCAACACAGTGTAAGGCAGATAGTTGTTACCAAATAAGTGCACATAAAAAGGTTTTGAGTATCCCACTAGACACCTATCTAATACAATACCAGAGAAAACTTCTCTTCTGAGTCCATTTAAATATTGAGACAAACAAGTTATGCCAAATAAAATCCTTGGTTTAAACCTCAGGATTAGATTCAAGAAGACAGGACAGTGAATAAGATTTCTCAAAGCCTAGAAAGTAACACAACTAATAGTGCCCCAAAGGAAGGAAAATTCTCACCAGGAGTTCATGTAGAGAGAAAAAAAGAGAGTACTCAAAAAAGACTTCTGATGCCTTAGCAGAAGAAAGGATCTAAAGGTATTGCGCTTAACTTTTGACCCGACACTATAGTCCTTTGAGACCTCTGCCTTTTGGATGAAAGAGAAAGAGAAAGAAAAGATGGGTCTTAGTTTCACCTGGACAAATAAGAATACTATATTCTTGTACTGTGTGACCTTGGGTATGTGATTTACCTTATTTGGGAGAACAGGCAGCAGCAATCTGTGCATATAAAGAAGATGTCAAAGTTTAGGTAATAATGAAATACTTTGGGATTTTTATATATTTAGACTTATAAATATGCAGATATCTAGCTACCAAGAAATTTTTGAGCACTGTGATTCCCAAATCACACTCCCAAGAAGGCAAGAGTCTTCAAACGTCCTCTGAAGCACTGATTTTTGGACCTATAAATAGTTTCATAAATCTATTTTGCTCAACACTATTTCAGAGACTGCAGTTCAGCTTTCAACTGGGTATTTGTTTATAAGTAATCTGGATATTTGTTCATAAGTAATTGTACAAGACAAGGACAACACACTATTTATCTACATATCTAGTCTTGCTTACATAATGCAATGCCATCCATTAATGTGAGCTTATCTTTTTTCTGCTCCAACTGAAGAGATGTTAAAGAGGGAAAGGTATATGGTCTGCTTTTGATTCTGTTGTAGTTGCTTTATTTCAGTGGAATGCAATCAGTTTCCATGTGCTTGTGCAAAACTTTGAAAACAATTAAGACTTGTGTCCTGTATTTCTTTAATGTCCTTAAATAAACATTTTTTCTTTATCTGGAATTCAAAGTTTTCCTTTCTTAATAAAAAAGAAAAGCAATATTATTATTTTCCATTTATGAAGTTTACCTTTAGTTCCCTAAGCTATTATCTCAAGTCATAACATATATTGGTCTTTTAGGTACCAGTAAGGTGTTTTCTGTACCTCTACAAGAAAGAAAGAAAAGGGGGAAGAACACAGAGTCCTGAAGTGACCAGTTGTCTGATAAATACCACATCGTAGAACAAAGTCTAATATGAGAATTTTGCTGGAGAACTGCTAGCTATGCCGCTGATTCAAAGATGTGTAAAATGTGCTGCTCGAACTGGAATTACCATGTAAATAAGGGTGGGGGATTTTTGTTGTGCTGTCTCTCAAAATAACTCTCTTCAAAGGCGCAAGATTGTGATATGCATTGATTTCGTCCGAGATGACGGTCCTCTTTGTTCATAGGGTTCATTGAACCCAGGAGAAGTTTTTTTATAATATCGCAAGCTTAGATACCTTAGCATAATTATTGGCGCTGAAGCAGTTTGAAACCATGTCTTTGATACAGCGTATGAGTACAAATGAAATAATTTTCAATTTTAATCTTCATTTTGGAGTTGCTAGCAAAGGTCACATGGTGTATGAAATGAGCGAAATTGTGGTCTGACAATAAGACTACATCTATATTAGGACACAGGCCAGAAACCTATTTTACATCAGAAGGGTATAGATCATAGCTAATGGCTAGATACTCTAACATTTAAGTAATGTAACTGTAAACAAACTGATTACTGGGAATGGTCTCTGACCTGAGCTATCTCCCAGACGGTACCTGGGCATCGTCTGAGGTGGTCTGAGCTCACAGACATCAGAGCTGTGCTAAGGACTGACAGTAAGGGCAACTGCAACGTTAGCGCCTGGGCCCATGCTTTGGCCCTGTTGATTTTACTGGAAATCAGCATAATGTAAAAGTCACTAGAGAGTCCAACAAGAGTGTTCAACAAAAGAAAAGAAAAATATCCAAATTTTTGAAAGTCCAGCGAAACAACTTTGTGTTTAGCAATGCCTACTCTAAACTGAACCTCTTCAGCTGACCTTTATTTATATCGTGGAGATTTTTCGCCTGTGTTTTAAAAGAAAAGATAATTTATCCAAGAGGCAAGATGACATTTCAGTTTCTTTAGAAAATAATAGATAACTAGAAAAAGAGAGAAAACATCATCTGTTTTTGTTGTATTTTTTTAAGCAGGATGTTTTAGAAACCTTATCTTAGTAAAACAAATAACCTTCTCCTTCAGCTGTGAACAATAGCAACAAAAAACTCCTACCACAGTCTCAAAATCCACAGAATAAAAAAGTTCTTTATAGTCATAGAAAAATATTGTAGAGCTTTAGAAGATGCAACGACTCAAGCCCCAGCCCTTAGTGAATTATGACAAAAAAGAGAATGTCCCAGTGGCCAACTTTAATTGTTCTTCATGCACTTGAAAATGCCACGTAAATGTGAAAGATCCAGTTACTGGATTTGGTATGTGTTTGATAAAAGACACATCAATCATTACTAGTTATGAGAGGTTTCCGTCAGAGGGCTTAAAAGGGAAATGCAGCTTGGTTTTCGTGCTGCAGGCAGCACCCAACAAGGAGCCTGCTGCTGTTGAGCTGGTTGCAGAACTGTCAGCCCTGCCTTTTGCTCTACCTTTCTTAAATGCTGTTTGTTTCCTTTGTGACAGATAAGGATGGAGGTCATTATTGTTAACAGGTAGGAAGGAAGAACGGGGTACAAATTTTGCTTATGCTGTTTGGTTTCCCTTCTACTTCTCGCTTTTTGTTTTTAAATTCAATTTTTCTTCAGGTGCCCTTACCAGTTTCACACCCTCACCCTCCTCCAGTCTTGTTTCCCTGTGCAAAATGGGTAACAAGTTATACTATAAGAAATGTAAGTAATTCCCCTGAAGGTCAAAAAGGTAGAGGCGATGTTGTCGTTGAGCTTTAGTACTGAAGGGCAGTATCTTAGCCATCAACTTAGAAGATATTCAGAGGCAGTCATCCTTTCATTTGTCACATTCCATGGAGTGCAAGGAGTGAGTGAAAATTAAAACCAGAGAGTGGGTGAAAGTTAAAGCTAAATTAATGGCTAAAAAATTAGTTATTCATCTTGATTCCAAGCCCAGCTCCAACAAAATTTCCAAATAAAGCTCCAATAAATATTTACATGGTTTCTCTAAAGACAAGAAGTACTGAAAATGTTCCATGCCAGCTTATGTCATAAAAGTATTCAGGAAGGACTATTCATGAAGTCCTTCTCTTGAATGATGCAGACTCAAAACACCTCAGAGGGAGAGCAGATTTAATGTGGGTCTATGACATCCTGGGTAAGTTCCTGAACTGCTAGATAAAATCTCTTTCAATGATTTTAGAAATCTTTCTTCACTTTTTTTTTCTTTTTTTTTTTCCCCCCCAATTTGATGAACCCCTTGAGGGAATAATCAGATTTCCCCTGTTTTTCCAAGAAACCTGAAATAACTAATAGATACCTACTATATTTTACATTTATCTATATTTTACATTTAATTCTACTTTCTTGGCAGCAGAAACATGCCTGGGTCAACTTACAACATTTATGTCTAATGACCTTCATGTACAGAGAGACGTTCACATATGTAGCAGCATTATAATTGCTGTATCTTTCATTGGAAGTCCATCAATCACTGACAGTTCTGCTTTTAAAGGTACATGCTCTGGATGAACATAACAGGTTTTTTCATCCATTCTGACAGCTTCTGTAACAGATAGCAAGATGTTATCTTTTGAAACCTGATTCTCCTCTTGTTTATACCAGCGTGACTGATTAACTCTACTTACTTGAATGGAATTAAATAAATATTAATTTGTACCATTATGAGAAAGACTAAAGTTAAGATCACAGAGCATTTGACAACCTTTCCTACATCACTGAAGAAAAGGAACAATTACATGCCAGAACTAGTTTTTATTTGTTTTTTTCAAATCACAAATTTCTGCTAGACAGGTTCAGCTGCACAACAAGAAAAAAAAGAAGGAAGGAAGGAAGGAAGGAAGGAAGGAAGGAGGGAGGGAGGGAAGGAATGAAGGAAGGAAGGAAGGAAGGAAGGAAGGAAGGAAGGAAGGAAGGAAGGAAGGAAAAGAAAGAAAGAAAGAAAGAAAGAAAGAAAGAAAGAAAGAAAGAAAGAAAGAAAGAGAGAAAGAGAGAAAGAAAGAAAAAGAAAGAGAAAGAAAGAAGGAAAGAAAGGAAAAAGAAAGAAAGAAAAAGGGAAAAGAAAGAAAGAAAAAGGAAAAAGAAAGAAAGAAAAAGGAAAGAAAAAGGAAAGAATGGAAGGTAGGAAGAAAGGAAGGTAGGAAGGTAGGATGGTAGGAAGAAAGGAAGGAAGAAAGGAAGAAAGGAAGGAAAAAAGGAAAGAAGGAAAGAAGGAAAAGGAAAGACAAGAAGAGAAAAAGAGAGAAACAAAGAAGGATGGAAAGAAGGATTGAGGACAGAGGGGTGGAAGGAAGGTAGGAAAGAAGGAAGGAAGGAAGGAAGGAAGGAAGGAAGGAAGGAAGGAAGGAAGGAAGGAAGGAAGAAAGAAAGAAGGAAAGAAAGAAAGAAAGAAAGAAAGAAAGAAAGAAAGAAAGAAAGAAAGAAAGAAAGAAAGAAAGAAAGAAAGAAAGAAAAGGAAGAAAGAAAGACCATAACCCCCAAAACCAAGAACAACAAAAAAAATCCTTATTCTTCTCTTATTTACACTTAGAGCTGCGTTGACTTTAAAAGGTAATTCTGGCTTACACTGGAATGAGAAGAATCAAGTTAAATACATCTGTAACTGTAAGCAATATTTGGCATGTGATATATGTGTATGTAAGTATGAACACACAATCTCCAGACCATTTTTGTGCAATATTAATAGCAATCTTGATATGTGAGGAGGTACATTCTCCAGACTTCTTTTTAAGACAGTAATGAGACGTTTATGGTCTGATTCTTCAGCTATGTGTAAACCCAGCAATAATTGTGGAAAACTTCACATCCATAAACATTTTCGGTTTCAGGCACCCCTTTCCCCTCTGTGCACATTTGCATGCTACTGGCTCCTTTGCTCTAGATGCACATGAAATAGTTTTCCAGTCCTATCTTTGCCACAGCATAAAAACAATTCCAAAGCTGTCCTAAAGTTCATTTGTTGAGGTTATCAGAGGTACCCTGATATCAACATGCTGAATATTAGGTGTTGCAGGAATCATATCTTTAAGGTTTAAAGTTTTCTCATTAAATTCTATCCATTACCATTCTTTCAATTTTTGTAAAACTTTCATTATGGCTTTTTATTCCTGAAATAGGTTATTGATTCATTTACAGAAATCTTTTACCATTTTTAAAATATTGCTCTGATTATAAGGTTTACTGTAGCTTTGCAGTGTTGCAAATTTCCCAGTGTCTGATTTCACACCATTGGGTGTCAGTATGACTCCCAAATACAGTTCTTCTCATTTTGAAATAAACATGGCTATATATTTTACAGTTAGACCTGCTGAACAAACAATTTCTAAAACTTTCCTTAGTCTGTGAGAACACTGACTTCACCAAGAACTGACAGTACTCAGGCCTTCTGAAAATGTAACTATTTTTGTTTGAGGTCTAAATAGGGAGGTAAGTGTCTGAGGGTAACTCCTTAAACTAAGAGGCTGCTGCTCTGAAATCAGGCTGCCTCTATCTGTATATTTTACCAGTAGCCTTGACCCCATCTTACTATGCTAAAGAAAGGACTTTCCAGGTAAGGGATTTTATGTCCATATACAGATGCGTTGCTGAGGACTAGGATGAAAATGTAGTTTCTGAAATCAATGAGGTTTGAAGTCAACCTGAGATCATCCTATTGTCCTCTAGCACTCTGGGAGGTCAGGACAGTCTAAGGAGCGTGGAGGGGCAATTCAGCTTACTCTTAGGCAGACTTTTAAAGGCTTATCCTTTGATTTGCTCTCCAGACTTCGTTGGTTGTATTGATTAAATCTTTGTTAAGTACATAGGAAATGTATATATCTATCTTTTCTTTGGACACCTACATTTAGGGAAATTAAATCTGGATCTAAATCTCATTCCACTAGGCTATTCTTACTAAGCTCATATCAATATAAGTATTGAATATTATGATAAGGAAATCTGCTGCCAAATCACTACTACAATTAGGGCTGACTTGGCTTTTGTAATGTGAAGACACAAATAACTTCTACTACTGTGTGAGCCTCAAAACACACGGATAATCCCCTGGCTTTCTAGCAAAGAGATGACAACTTTCCCTTAGCTGTCTTTTGGTTTAGTTTTTCAGAAGGCACTCAAATAAGATGCGAGGGGACAAACTTTTAAAAGTTGATTTATTTTGAAATAAACTTCAAACTTCAGACACAAAGTAGCTCCAGATGTTTGATTCCCATGCCTGCTGATTGGCAGAGTAAAAGCAAAAGCATGTTTTAAAGGAGTTATTTTTTTTTAATACAAATGGACACCTGAGCCTTCCTATCTCCTCAAAATATCCATCTTTGAACTCCCTTTCTGCTCGTCTTCACTGCCAGATTCATATGTGCTGTTGTTCTGTTACTCCATTTGTTTATCCTGCCCACCATACGTCTCTGCATTAGAGCAAAGAAGAGAAGCTCAGAAATCTCTGGAGTAGTAAAGCTGCCAGAGGAGCTAAGAGCAGATTTTGGAAAATGGTTTACCCAGAGAGTCTCTATGTCACGTAAGACTTCCAGCAGGTCTGCTGAAATGCACCTTTGTGGGAGGAAAAGAGCTGCTTTGGGAGCAATCAGAATCCCGGGCGAAAGCTCTTTCTGTTCAGACCAGCTGCTTGGTTAGTCCTCAGAAAACACTGATGGGATTGCTTCAAGTTTTATGCACATTTGCCTAAGGCATTGGATAGGTGCTTCTTTAAATGGAAAAAATGAATAACCAAATCACAAATGATCAAGAAGAAAATACAATGGTGATTTTTTTGTGGGACCTCATTCCACCTGCACTTTGACTTGCAGAGGTATTTTTAGTTCACTAGCAGCTGTCCTGGCAAGGGAAGTCATCAAAAACCAGTAAAGGCAGATGATAGAATCAGGACACATGGAGCCCACTTTCTATTGTGGGGTGGAAATGCCAGCAGCTCCCACACAAAATGATTTTACGGTTCAGGCCTGAGACTACCGCTTTGATTAACTAGTCTGTTGTTCTTTTAAAAACTTCCAGCATAAGCCAATATTTTCTTTCTAGATCTTGGTTTCCCAGTACAGGAAGGTGAGAAACAACCTTCTTCTTTTCTCCTTTTTCTGTTATTCTTTTTTTAAAGTTGTAGCATCTTCGAGGCCAGTTGTATGTTCTTAGTGAGCAGGCGTCTAGCCATCTCTGCATGGTCCTTGCATGGTGATGTAAAAGGAATAGCGCACCGAGACCGTTCACACCACAGAAAATGAATACAGAGTGTTCTATGAAACACTACACTGAAAAATAAAGGCCACATCCCGTGGAATACAGTCAGCTGAATTCTGTATTTGAATCTATACCAGAATTATCTATGCAGCTAAATTTTAAAGTCTTTTTCAAAAGCAGAATCAGGATACCCCTTTGGTATTCCTCCCTTTAGCTTTTTAGGAAGTTTAGTAAACAGTAGATTTTAATTTTGACAGTTTCTGTCAAGTACAGTCAGAGAGCTAATATTTGTTGTTGGGAAAAGACAGAGGACAATTTTTTATAACAGAATATATGCTAAACTTACTTTCAAAGACTGACATTTCAGAAATCTAACTGGCTTTCCTCTGTGTTTATCTCAGATGACAAATCATTTAAATGAAAACAATTGTATTTTATTTTTAGTTTCAGTTATTCAACTTCTGTATCAGACACAGGCTGACATTTGAAGTAATCTGTATCTTTGCTCCAATAGTTGTTTAGTTGAAGCATATCAGTGAAGGAGTTCTTTATTTTAAAGAAAAAACAAAAGAACCCCCCCCAAAAACCCCAAACCCACAAAAAAAAGCAACATCGCAAAAACCCCAGCAAACCAGGATGCAGCTAATAAAAGAGGATATTTTTCCCTGTGTTTTTGGCAGCACTTGTCATGAGAAGCTCTATGGGATGCTTCTATGTGTCTTCTTTGAAATGGGGTGGTGGGATTGGAAATGCTCGGCAGTTGGTCTGTCACTTTGATAAAACGGGTCATCAGTGGCATCTTTGCTAAAAGCTTGTAGCTGTTTTTAGTGCTGTATGTCTTCCTCCAGAGAAAGAAGCAGCTGTGAGCTCCACCGTCACACGCCTGCTATGTGGCTGCAGCTATCTAGCTATTACGATAGTGTTTGCTTTCGTAAACCTTCCACTTTTCAAGCAGTTTGCCTGTTTAATGGAATTTTACAAAAAGCACTACTGAGGAAGCATGGTATAGCATAAACACTGTCTGGGATCCTTCATGGAAACTTTTTTTTTTACTCTCTATCTTTCTTGTTCTCTGCCTTGTAATATGGAAGAGGATTCAGCCGCCCTTTGGTACGGGGCACATACACCATATTCACAAAGATGAGAGGAAAACCAAAAGGAAGCGAGAAGCCCCTTCCAGCCGTTACTACTTTATACCATTCCTGGGACTCAAATCAGTTATGGGTCAGTATATCAAACCCGCTTAAATGGTTTTGTGGTAATTCATATTTGCAGAGCAGTTCCAGTCCTCCCAGTAAATCTGGACCCTCTTCCTATTCTGCTGAGTTTGTTTTTGGCTCAGAAACATAGCTGTGTATTTGTTTTGCAACAAAGCATAGCTTCTGGCTGTAACAGAGATGATTCAAATATTTTCTTTTCTGCTGGACATGTTTTGGTGTTTTTTGTTTTGAAAAGATCAAGAACTTAAGTACAGGAAGGTGTTGTTGTTAGAGGATGTTGTCTGTTGCATTTCTGTCTTTCCCACTCATGCCAAATGCACCCCTTGTGGGAACAATCAAGCGAAGCAATAAAAAAGAGAAAAAGAAAGAGAAAATGAAGGGATTCGTAGAACTAGACCACTCTATGATTGCAAATACTCTGCATGCATCACTCACAGCTCAGATCATTAATACAAAGAAGAAAGGAAGGGGGAAAGGTAGCTCATTTGTTTTAAATTGGAATGGGAAAAGATGATTTATTAATCTCATAGTAGATACAAATTTCCTCTGACTTCAATAAAAAAATGCTGCTATGCTGAATTGATAGAACCAGAAAAAGAGGTAAAGATAAAGATAAAATTCTCTCAAACAACATCAGGGATTTATAGCTGGAGTAAGCACTAGTTGCTGTTAACTGAGGAAAACCATGCTCCTATTAAGCATTCAGGTGGGAACAGGGCTCTGTGGAAACAATTTGGCCTGTAGGAAAGAGAGCACCTTAAGCTCTAATGCAAGTGGAGATTTGGCCATTGATGGAAGAAAGAGGTGCTAATAAGGCCAGAGAGTGAGTCAGGTCAGTTAGTCTTTGGTGGTTAACTGTATATTCATTTTGACAGTTTTCTGTCATGAACAACAGCAAATCACAGTCAGAGCCTGAGATGCCAGCAATACCACAGGAAGGTGAAACAACTTAGTGAGTCATGGATCTACTAGGACGGCTAATGCATCTGAGATTTGCTGCCCTGTGGTCTTTTAGTTCTGAATCATGGCATACGTGTGATACAGACTACATGAAATGGTGACAGCCATATGCCTGTGCAGCCAATCCTGTCTGGACTGTAGATGTATTTGACTGCGACATTAATATGAAAGACAAAAAGCAGTGTGGTCAATCTATTTAAAAGAAATATTGGCCTAAATATTCTGCAGTATTGGAACACAGTCTAGGGGAGCAGCAGAGGATGTGTAACACAAGATTTCCTAGGTTAGTTAGAGAAAAACATAATCCTATAGAGAGTATGCTGAGTAACCTGAATGATAGTTCACCTAACTTACAGTGAAATGCATAAAACAGAACAGAAAATTCATCTCTTTTAGTGAAGACATTGAGATAACACCATTTGAATGGTTACCATATCTACCAGATCTATATTATATCTGCATATCTACTATATCTATATTGTATCTACAACATAATATTCAGTTCAGCCACAGCAGAGTCCAATAAACATCAGTGTCCCATTCCTGGCATATGTAATGGCTTTGGGAAATATCCTGTGTCAATTCATTCATTGCTCAGAATCAGCACTTGGACCTTTTCTGGAATAATAGCAGCTGAAGTCATAAACATGGTCAACTTTTGCTCACCACTATCTTCTGAGTGCTTGCAAAACTGCATAAAACATGCAGTTGCTCAGGTTTACGCACCGCTCCATGGAGTCAGTGCAATTCAGAGAGACTGCAGCATGACCTAACTATTTCTTCGTTTTGCACAGGTGAGACAAAACATGCTGTGGAGGTTGAAAAGGCACAACCTTCTTATTGCATTTATTCATCTGAAAACTGAACTGAACTAAATAACTAGGATGCAACCACATAGGGCTTTAGTATTTAACACTGAACACATTGAACCGAGTCCACACCAGCTGGCAACCAGCAAAGAGAGCAAAACAGCAGTTAAGCAGAAATCAAAATTATTCCCATACAATTATGAACAGACAGGAATTCTGTATTTTTTAAACTGGACTGATACATTTTCCTGGTTTCATTCTGTGTGATAATTCTATACGTTGTTTTACCTACCATTCTGCTGATGAGTTGGGTAGTTTAGATTACACACCTGAAGTGCATACTAAAAGGAGTTACATTAAAATAAATGAACCTATTCATTTTCAGAGAGCTGTGAGAGAGAAAGGTTTAAATATTCTCAGCAGGTGGCACTACCTATTTCATTTCAAAGTATTACCAGGGAAAAGAAGAATCTAATAGTTATCTGATGTCACGAAGGGGTTATAAAGAATATTACATCCGGTGTCGGCTTCGGACTTTCAAAGAAACCAGAAGGACCCCAGTGTCCATATTTCATTTACATTCAGAGCCGGCTGATAACCTATTCCCTTTTGTTCCCTGTGTCATCCTTCCATACCTCCAGCCCCTGATGTCAAATATACTTCCCAGGGTAAATGTCAGAGGAAAAAGGGAGCTTTTTCTTACATGGAGAGTTCATTGCTTACTCCTCCCTAAAGCTGAAATGTCAGCCATTGTTCTTTCTGGTTAAAATAGAAAGAAACACTATTTTGTGTGTGCCAATTAAAAACATATTTCAAAGAATCACTGGGGTGAAATTATACCATAGAGGGCTGCAATCTCTGTGTTTACAGGAACATTCATAGATGTGTTTTGTCCTTACAGGGGAAGCACACTAGCCTCTGAGAAATGTTTTTACTTTTAAAAACTCTGTGCATGGAATATAGACAGGATGTGCTGTTACCCTGTAACCCGGTAACAGAGTACTACCATTGTAAATAACGGGCCATAAGCTTTGTACTGAGATTGCAAAAACCTCAGGACTGAGGCTTATCAGGCCTGCTCTGCCTGAACTTGTCTTGACCCACCTGCAGCCTTTTTTCACTCAGTTTAGCAGTAACAGACTCTAGTGCAATTCTTTGGTGTAGAGAAATGTGGGCCTGGTACGATAGCAGAGTCCTTGAGAGATGAGGATGCAGGATGCAGCGTGGAATAGCACAGGAGTGGGACAATAAGGGATGGGGTGCAGGCTGGCACTGGAGACCCCCCAGCGATAAATAATTCGCCCATGGTCAGTCATAAAAATGCGGACCTGGAGCTGAGAAAAACTGGGTTTAGGGGTGATAAAGACAGTAAATCCAGCTGTAGAACAATGAAGAAAGATCAAAGGTGTAAAAGCATGTTAGCAAACATAGAAAAATGACCCCAAGTAGACCTTAGAGTGAGGAGAAAGACACCGTCAGCGTGAGCATCGCATTCCTCCCAGAGAAGGTCTCCGGGTGCTGATGACTCACTGTTGTAACCCCCACACACACCAGAATGAAACCACCAACCTCAGGACCTCAAGGAGCAGGGACAGGGCAAGCGTATCATTAGGAAAAGGGAGTAGAAAGTAGGGAGTGCACATATAGCAATTCCAACGGTATTAGTATTCTTTCTTTTTCTTTAAAAATTAGATTTGGACCAATAATCATTAGACTGTTAAGATTTCAGTTATGCTAACACGAAATTATTGTCTTCATATGTGTGCTTTGTCTTAGCTCAAAACAAGATTCTGAGCATTACAATATATATGCATTGCATAGCTTTTACATTTTCACTGAGAGCGTGCACAAGTGGCCATATGTGGATTTAGTACTTACAAAGAATGCCTGACAGCCCTGCCGACGAGAGTCCTCTCCCTTAACTATGGAGAGAAAAAACAACCAGCTTCCTAAAAGCTAGTACAGCTAAAGCATCAATAGTGCAACCTTGTCTATGCTCTCTTTCCAGTGTGCCTCAATTCTGATTGACAAGGACCATCTTAAAAGTGAGAGGTTATTTCAGTTTCCATGACCCATTCAGCACTTGACCTGTCAGCATGACAGCCAACAAGTGTGCCAATTAGTGTGATATATTTCTGTTAATTTCAGCATTAACTACAAAAATAACTAGTCTGGACATTCTGCAAGCACTATGACTTGGGCATATAATAAAACTGAGCATTGGATTAATCTAAATGGATCTTAATGATGCATATGAAAAAGTGTATAACTTTGGATATAAACATCTGGCTGATGACCGGTGAGGGACTGGCTAGTGTTCATTTGTACCACTGCCCACTAGTAGATGAGGTCCAAACAGCCCATTTCATCATGAACCTATGCCACTGACAGACACTCTTCCGCAGCACTTTTCAGAGTAGTTTGTCCTTCTGAGTGGAATTTGATCTCTGCAACCAATGTCACTGTGGTACTCCTGGTGACCATGATGAGTAATATGGTGTTACCCACTAACTGTTAAGCAGGTGAAGATTTGCATGTTGTTTGCCCGTTACTTCTCTGAAGGAACCTTAAATAATCCTTGCATCTGATGCAGTTTTCCTCATTTCATTTTAAATAATAAAACCAGCTTTGTGTTGGGAGGAGAGGATTTCCATAATTTTAGCCAGAAGTGAAAATATGCATGGAACAAGGGCAGAAATTAATCCTGCAAAATACATATTGAGATGATATTTTTAAATCACAGTTGCTCGTCTTTGTTGGTTGGGGTTTTTTTCTTTTTTTTTTTTTTCATTTGGTCTCATCTCATTAGATCAGTTTGATGTTACCCTTAGTTCTCCTTACATGATTATTTTCCATGTGCAAAAGCTTATTCCCACTGAAGACATTTGCAGTCCCACTGTTTTTAATCTAAACAGGTTTTGACCCATTGAATATACAAGGCTTTAAACTGACCATTTTATAAGACATTTTTTCTTAGGCTGTGAACCCCTGAGGTACTATGCCAAGGTTAGGAAGCTGTGCATAGTTATTTTTGTGCTTTATAAAATGTTTAACATTTTTGGTGCATAAATCATTTTTAGCTTTACCTAATTTCAGAGCATAAAGGGCATGTCAAACTTTACTAAACCAAAGCCCCAGGAAACAGTCTATAACAATGATGGATTTTTATAATGATATAACCCTTAATGAATTATTGTAGTTCCTTAACAAGGTTTTAATAAGAAATTTCTTTTGCCAGCATGGTTATTAGTTCTCTCATCTGAATAGCCCTGGGCCTGTCTGCCATAGAATTGTACAACATAACATTTCTTTCTGTGTCAATCATACAATACTGCAAAACTTCAAGCCATGAATAAAACAAACTTACTTTTCCTTTCTTTACTTTTTTTTCTTTTTTCTTTTTTACTTTAAAGGTCAGGGGTTTTGAATATGTAACTTGAAATGAAGACGTGCTGACTACAAGACAACTGTTACTCATATATGATGGAAGAATTCCCACTGCCATTCAGACACTTTCCTATACGCTAAGGTGTCTTAGAGGAATTGACTGCAGTACACAATCTCTTTGCATAGAGTGGGTGCTTGTCTGTGTCCTTATCTGCATTTTTATGGATAAGTTGTACTCTTTTCTTTTTCTTCAAGGCATTTCTATATGTCTGAATAGTGTTTGGAATACTCTGATAGCAATTAGTCTTTTTTATTTTAGTGAACATATGTACACTTGTGACAGTATGTGCATGTGTGTAAGACACAATTATTTACTCATGTCCACTTGAGACAATATAGCTACTTTTTTAAACTATAGCTTTAAAATACTGAAATAACATTAAACCTGCAAAGCTGAACAGTGAAAGGTTAAGAAATGCCTGCCCTATCTTTGTTCAGTCCTCTCGTGTATATGTTATGCTACAGTTATTAATTACTTGTTTAATTATTCAGGAGATGCTAAACTAAAGCTGACTGCAAAGAGCTGCAGAAAAAACTTATGAGACTCACTGACTGCATGATATAATGTAGTATGGAATTTCATGTCAACAAGTACAAAGCAATCAGCATGGTTAAAATAGCAGTAAATGCTCATATGCTGTGATGGACTCTAAATTCATGACTCCAATCCAAGAAAAGGATTTTGGAGACATTGGATATTTCTCAGAAAGCATCAGATCAATACTCTGCAGTCGTCACAAAGGCAAGCAGAATGTTAGCAATTATTAAGAAAGGATTTGAGAAGAAAATATGAAATACTATATAACCATAGAAATCCATAGAAATTCACTTTATGACAGTGCTTACATCTTGAATACAATATACAGTTCTAATCCCTCATTTAAAAAGGATATATGAGAACTGAGAAAGGTACAGAGGATAGTGACAAGAATGATCAGAGGTAGAGAATAGCTTCTGTCCAAGGACAAGTTAAATGCACTAGGAGTCTCAAGGGGGAGAAAAAAAGAAAAGAATAAGGAAGCAAAATAAAACAAAAGAATGACTGAGGAAGGCTGTAATAAAAAACTATAAAGTCAAGAGCATCACAGAAAGGGGGAATATTTCTCATGCCAGCAATCAGAATTATTAGTTAAATTATTAGGTAGCAAGTCTACAAATGACAGAAGGAATTATTTTTTCACAGGTCACATAGTTTCATTGTGGAACTGCTTGCCACAGAATGTTGTGGAGGCCACGTGCATAAATGGGTTTAAAAAGAGTGATTATACAAATTAATGAAAGAAAAGTCTGTCAAGAGCTATTAAACATGATGAAGTAATTCCCCAGCTCAGGAAATCCTTAAAGGATATATTGCCAGAAGCTAAAAGGACATAACAAAGAAAGCATTTATTCTAATTTAGCACTGTGGAGGTTTTGTTTTGTTTTGCTTTGTTTTAGTTGGTTATGTTTAAATTCTTTTCTTCAATATCCCTTACTGGCCACTTCAGAGACAGGATGCTGGGTTAGATAGACTTTGGTCTTAAGCATTAAAGACATTTTTATCTTTATATATTCTTTTTACAGATTAAAATCTTCAGAGAATGTGTTATAATTACCTCTGTGCCTTGAAACTGTAATCATAAAGTAGTGCTAGGCAGTGTTGACACAAGGAACAAAAATATGTTTGTACAAGGCATCTTACACTGTATCCGCTTAAAGCCTGAAAAAGTATCTTCGGATCATATGGGTGGGTTGTTGGGTTTTTTTTCAAAATATGTCACCTAGCCAAATTTGAGAGGATTTTAATTTAATGGAAAAATGAAAATCAATAGTAATTTCTATCCTATGTTATAAGCATTGGCCTGAGCCTTCAGTTGAGTCTAGACTTGCCTTTTGTCCACATTTGCTGTATTCCAGCCTGGATTCAAGACTGGGCTTATAGTTGTCTTTGGGAAATGTCAAAAGAGAAAACTCGGACTTAGACGTTCCTCCATATACCTAGCTCTCGCAGAAAGACAGTGTGTCTGTAGGGTTTTCTTTAGGAGGTACTTTAGAAATATAGCTCAGTAGAACCAAGTCTGGATGCAGGCTGCTGCCATTAATCAGCTAAAGTATTTTTCCTTATAATTGTTCTCAGAAATGATGCAACTCTTTTAACTACATGATTTCAAAATTCTACTTGAGCCAAATACCAAGAAACTGGAGATCTTTAAAAAAGTCATGGCTGGCAAAATTGTAAACACAGAGGGTCTTAGACAAGTAGAGGGAAGTGTGATGAATGGAGGCTCTGTATTACCAACTGTGGATGTAATTTACTCAGGAAACTGATAACCATTTCCAAAGGTTTAATTGAACAGGACAGCAATATGAGGTGAATATTGTTGCATTGTCAAATGGGTAAATGAGCACTGAAAGTCCTAACGATACTACTAGTAATGACTGCATTAACAGTCTGAAACAAAGTCTGTTTGAACATTTATTGTAACAATTTAACCACCAATGATAATTCATAGGCAGATCTTTGTAGGCTGCAGGAGTTCCCAGGTTTCTGCACTGAGTGTAGCACAACCTATATACAAACCAGAGGTTTAGGTTGAGAAAAAGGAATAGCCCCCAAGATAGGATTTTGGACATTTTTTTATAAAGGCATGTTCACCTTCTTACATGAAGTGAGATCTTGAACACAGACATAACATTTTTTTAGGTCCATTTTCCAAATATTAGACTTTGTGGTGAAACAAATGGACTCTGCACACGATTCAATGTGAATCAAGCAAAAGTCGTTTATTATTACAATTGATCCTACTTATATTAGCAATCTCTATACATATAGGTGAGCTCATGCACTCTATTGTTATTCTTGATTGGTTATTCTACGTGCGTCACTTGCCCAGTTGAAGTTGCGATTTCTTGCAATTTCTTATCCCGTTCTCATCCTGGGTTTGCAACTTCTTGTAACTTCTCATCCCGTTCACATCCTCTTTTATGCTGATGTTGAAACTTCCTAACTAACAAAGCCTGTCTTTTTATATTTAACATTTTGTTCACCACAAGACTTTACTGGGTTGGGCATCCCTTGTAATTCAGATTTTTCCTTAGTATTCATTTGCCCAGAAAAGAAGCTTGTTTAAAAGCTAACAATGGCAGTGTTTTGCCCTTTCTTAAACCTGTTTTCCCAGAGGTGCCACCATCTTCACTGAAGGGCTCAGCTGTGTCCTGTGTTCGTCTGCTGGAGATAGCTGGAACTAGCTGGGGGCAGCCCCAGCCTCTCTTTACACAGGCCACCTCTGCAGTCCCTGCCTGCCAGTACCTGGGCACCTGCACCTGACATAGTTTTATGGTGTTACAGATGCCTCTGGCAGATAAAATATGCCAATTTTAGCAGCTTCTGTAGTGTTTCAGCTGAAATACAGTGACAGTCTGTTTTCACTTTTCTATACAGACATGATCCATGAAACCTAGGGTTAAATGGCAATTGAGGAATGTCTTTATGAATCTCTTTTTTGCACTGAGTCTAGCTGTGGTGGAATTAATTTCCTTCATAGTAGATTGTACAGTGCTGTGTTTTGGATTTGTGACCGAAACAGTGTAGAAACACAACAATGTTTTAGCTATTGCTGAATAGTGCTTAAACAGCATCAAAGCCTTCTCTGTTTTTCACTCGGCTGCCCCAGAGAGTAGACTAGAGGTGGGCAAGAGGCTAGGAGGAAACATCTGGGACAGACAACCCCAACTGACCTAAGGGATATTCCATCCCATACAACATTGTGCTCAGCAATAAAACTGAGAGATAGTTTTTCTAAGGTAAGTGTTGCTCATTGGTCTGCTGGTATGAGATAGTGAGTGACTGCCTTTGCGTCAGCTGTTTCTTTCCTTTTCTTTCTTTACTCATAAAAGTGTCTTTGTCTCAATGGACACGTTTTTTTTCCCACACCTTCCCTTCCAATCCTCTCCCACATCCTACTGGGGAGTGTGAGTGAGTGACTGAAGGGGGGGGTTAGTTGCCAGCTGGCGTCAACCCAGAACACTTCTGTTGAACTTAAGTATCAGAATTCAAGCACCTCTGAAAATTTGGGCAGGTAATTAGTCAGATTTTTGTGGAAGCAAAAAGCTGTTGACATCTGAGATGGTTGTCTCTATGTTAGATGTTTTGTGCTTCCTTTATAGTGAATGGAAAGAAGCAGAGACTGATAGGGCATGATTTATATGATTCATGAGATCAATGCAGGTAAGACTGATCCAGCAGGTGTCTTACTCATAAATTTATCTTGGTTCCAGGTTCTGACTTGGATGAAAATAAAAGACCAGCTGTAGCTTGCTTCTTAGGTAACTGTACATGCAAGATAAAGCAGAAATATAAGTATGTTAAAAATATTTTTAGCTCTGAAAAAAATGTTCAGTTCCTGTTGTAGACAGACCTCCATGTTGGCTCTTCTATGGCTCAGCAATTCTAGTAGGATGAATTTGTATTCGTATAATCAATTATATATAACAACCAGGGCTGAGCAAATAGATCATTTTTTTACTTCAACAAGCCATTCTTGCAAGGCATTCTATCAGAAAAGCGATTCCAACCTTTCAATACTAATATCTGTTCAACTATAAACTTTCCAGAGGGAAAACTTTAAGGGGTAAATGCAAATTATTAACACAGAGCACTATAAGGAATTACTAATACACACATGCAAAGATCAAGTATGTCTCACCAATGTGAGACTTTGTTTTGTAGTTTAGGCCTTTTTTGTGTCTTATTTGGATCAAATTTACGTGAGAAATTTGCATAAGTCAGGAGAGATCTTTATTATATGATTCACCATAACTCATTAGGGCTTTGTTTCCATATACATAAATGAACTCTGCTGATATAAAACACAAATGACTGCACTTGATTGACCCTGAAGTTATACATTCTTGACAAAAAGGATGCAGCATCTTGAAAGCCATATGCCAACAGATGTAAAGGAGATGAAGTCCAATGTAAATATGGTGATTATTACTGGTCAGCACTGTGAGCAGCAAATTTTAAAAGCATGCAAGCAGAGAAGGTGAGGAGACAAGATTAAAAGGCAGAAATATTGATCTCATCTTGCAGCTCTGTGTTTCAGCACATCATTCACTTTCAGTTCTCTGTCTCAGTGGCAACCAGCTTGAAGAGCTTGAACTTTTTTCTCTCTGTTACGGCTACTTCTCTGTATACAGACTTTCTTGCAAAGGATGATGGCCAAAGAGACCCAACATCCTTTAAGGCAGAACAGAACCATGGCATTCTGTTAAAATACATTCATGTAACACCTTGATTAAATAAGTTACGTTTGGTTGTACACAGATCTATTTTAATACTCATCGTTAGAGTAATTTCCTATACTAATGTTTTTTCTGGACTTTTTTCAGCAATATTTGTATATAAATTTATATTTTTGTATAAATATCTATGCAAAATATAAAATATATATTCATATATAATTATATACATACAATGAATACTGAGGATTATAAACTAAAAGCTGAGCAAGAGAGAAAGTGGAAAGAAGATTAATCACTTAGGATCTTTATCAATACATTATTAAGCATATTAAGCAAGCTGCGATACTCTAATTTGGATTAACTACTTGGAGGAGAACCAGAGTATGTGACTTTATTTTCCGAATACAAAGTACTAACAAAGTATTTGAGATCTGACCTGGACCTCTTGTATTTTGTCGGTACCATCTATTTCGGTTGAGTTAAAGGGATGTTCCCCACTGGCTGGGTCAGTAGGAGCTGTCATAAGCATTTCTCAGTCAGCAGGAGTCATTCTTGAGCCAGTGGGAGCTGTCACAAACCATTCTGACATAACATGTATCACGCTAGAACTGAGATTGACCTCTCCAACCTCTCTTGCTATTATATGCAGGTAATCGGGTCATTCCACCCATCTGGTAGCTTAGACTGAGCTCGGCTCAGCCATTCAAACCCTGATGCTACTGGCCTGACTATCTTTTCAGCTGCAACAGCCAAGTACCTGTGAAACTTCATCCAAATCAATGAGATTATACTAGTGTGAAATTATGGTGGACTGCAAAATGCGATCCTTTATCTCACACCATTTTACCCTGCAAGCCATGAAAGAGAGAGTTTGGGTAACATTTGAAAAGACTGCAGGATAACAGCAGATGCTCTGTTATGTGCAAAGCATCTGACACGCTAAGTGTCTAGTCCTGAAAGTGCCCTGATTTTGGCAATTAGGGTCTTTCAACAGAATTTTCTGTGCAAAAATCCTTTACGCTGTGGGAGGGTCAAGTGTTGCAGAACAGACCGCACAGTGGATGTTTTACTCTCTGCAGTAGGTGACGGGTAGTGCTGGAGAAATGGATGCATTTTACCTCTGCCTAAGTTGGAAACCGTGAACTCTTTTGTGAAGGAAGTGACAAAGCTTTCTTTTTCAAAAACAGAATAGTGGTCACTACTTTTAAAGTAACTATTCATGTTACCTCGCTTTATCCTGTAGTTCCTGGCTACGCTATAGCTGAATGCTGAACATTCACACAGAACGTGAGACACTGTTGCCCTACATTTCCTTTTCGATTCAGGGAAATCAAACCCTACAAAGCCTACCTTGCAGAAACGCTTCTACCTTAAAGTACTACCTGGGAACAACATGAGTATGAGTGAGGGGAAGCTCTTCACTGCTCCTCTAAAAGCTGCTTCCCCGTGTCATATATGTTTAAAGACTAATTAGATATACAAGGTACAGTCTGCACTACTGGGAGGACCTGAACAGGGTTCACAGCTTTGAACCCTGTTTTAGATTGTGATACTTATGTATGCCTCATCTCACAATAGACGAGCTGTGGAAGAGAGAGTTCTGTACCTTTTATATAGTAGCAGGTGGCTAGAGCATCTCCATGTGTTACATCTGTATCCCCCGTGGCAGAGCTCTGAAGATCAATCTGTGGGACATCCGCAGTAGGTCAGACTCAATTGTTGTTGAAGTAGTTGCACTTCATGTTTAGTGATTATGGAGTAAATGGTCCCTGAGACAGCATGGGTGTGTGCCACTGTGACCTAACGACAAGCCATGCTGTATGCGATGAAGAAAGAATAGCTTCCTTTCGCATACCTTTATCAATATATAAATTTAGGATAAGCTTTCTCTGGATCATGAATGAGGACTTAGTCACATGGAAAGTTCAGATCTGGAGAGGCAAAAGGGAGAAATGATCTCTGTTTTTCCACTTCCAACATCACTCTTCACACTGTTATTGTTAACAGCTGAAAAGAAAGAGAATAGGAAGCTTTAGGAGCTCTCTTTTGTATGGTCCTTTTTAACATCAGCTGTGTATGTGACCGAAGACTGTGACACATCCTCAGGAAAACACATTTTGGCAGGTAAGGAAAGGGGAAAAAGTAGGACAAAGTGTTTTTTAAGGCAAGAGACCGGATTTCATGGCACAGAGCTACTCCTAGTTCTGCAGAGAGTGAGACCAGTGCTACTTCTAACTGGTAAGGGATCCTGCTACTGTTCCTAGAGGCGTAGCCAGAATGAGAAGACCAGGACATAATAGTGAGATGGGATCTTGAACTGAATTAATATGGAGATTCTGTGCATAACTTTCCTTCTTCTAGTATTTGGTCATGCAATGGTTTGTATTTTCTTGTCTTACTCGGTTGTAACTAGTAGCACATTCCAGTAAGTTCCACCACTGGCTTCTGTACCAGTGTCTTTGCTCTAAATTGAATATTTTGTCTCATAATCCCATTTGATGTCCAGGTTTCCTTTTCCTATTGCCTTTTCTCTATGGCATGTGTTTCTATTTGATATAATTCATCCCCATATTAAGTTCCTGTCTGGATTGCAGGTTTTATGTGGTCTCCTAAAGTCCTACACTCTCTCTTGTCTTCCTCCTCCGCTTCCAGGAATATTTCATGTATTTGTCATTCTCTCACAATTCAGTGGTGGTGATTTCAAAGGATTTAAAAGGATTTCAAAGGCAAATTATCAGATTTTAATGGAAAGTAAACTCTGCCATTCAGATTGCTACAAATATAACGGACTGGCAAGCAATATCTGCTTTTCAGAACAGATCTGAGGCATTTTTTATATTGCTGAATGACAGAATGAAACAGAACTCCAACATGGCTGATCACAGCTCTTTCCATTCGCTCAGACCACAATGAAGCAGCATGTGCTAAATAATCCCTAAAAATCAAGCAAGCAAGCAAATAAACAAACAAAAACAAACTCCAAAACCCTAGAACAAAGCTAGAGGAGAACAAATCATATAAGTATAAAAATAAACCAAACAAAATCTCATCATCCTCTTCCTTGCCTCCTGTAACTGTCAAGCAGATATACTTTATCCAGACTAGGTTGCCTCCATTTTTTTATATTATTTACCCAACATACACCGTATAGATGGGAAATGTGTGTTCAAGGACCACTGAACACTGAATTTTCTGAGTGCATCACAATTACAGAAACATCTGTGCTAAATGACTTCGCCTTGAATCACTGTGAAAATCTGCTATGTTCAGCAGCTTTGTACAAATCTTGATTCTTGCACGTGCTGAAATGGTAATGAATGTTGTTTTTCTGGTCCAGTCATTGTGACTGCATGTGACCAACATGAACCTTGTGCCTCACCATCACATGAAAATGCATTTTCCTTATTCTATTTAACAGTCGAAAATTGTTGCCATTATGGATTTACTATGGTGACATTCAGCAGCAGCAAATTCACGTTTGAAAACCACAGAAAGGCGTATACATTACATTGTAGCTGACAGGCCACAGAGAGGCATAATACAAGTACAAGGGATGTTTTATTTAATTTCTTTATCGTACTTTTTATTACCTTATTTTTCTTTCTTTTCTTAAACTCCAGTTATATCTTCAGTGCATTAAAAGATCACACAGATGGTTTATCCAGCATTATAGACCAATAATTACAAATACTTACAAATACTTACAAATACTTACAAATACTTAAAGGGAGGGTGCCAGGAGGATGGCACCAGTCTTTTTGCAGTGGTGTCCAGTGATAGGACAAGAGGTAATGGGCACAAACTTGAACACAGGAAGTTCCATCTAAACCTGAGGAGGAACTTCTTTCCTTTGAGGGTGGCAGAGCACTGGAAGAGGCTGCCCAGAGAAGTGGTGGAGTCTCTGGCTCTGGAGACATTCCAAACCCGCCTGGACGCCGTCCTGTGCAACCTGCTCTAGGTGACCCTGCTCTGGCAGGGGGGTTGGACTAGATGATCTCCAGAGGTCACTTCCAACCCCTGTGATTCTGTGATTCTGTAATTTCATCACAATTAGCTTTGGGCTTCCTAGAATTAATTAGGTTATGAGGGACCTCTGGAGTTTATTTAGTCCAACCTCCTGCTCAAGGGTCAGCTTTGAAATGAGATTCATGTTACTTCAGCCTTTGTCCAGCCTTTGCCCAAGCAACTTCTTCCAGAATTAACAATACCTTGTGCCAAAGATAGTACCTGTATCTACCTTCAATTTCCTTTGCTGTGACTGGTGATCATTGCCTCCTGTTCTTTCTGTGACCCTCTGAGCAGAACCTGGCTCCATCTTCTTTCTAACCCCCGTTAGGTAGGGGGGGAAGACTGCAATCACATCCCTCCATAGCCTTTATTTTTGAGTCTAGACAAACCCAATTCGCTCAGCCTCTCCATGTACATCCTGTGCTCTAGCCACCTATTTTGGTGACTCACCGCATTTAGATGTTGACAGCTTGTTGAACTAGGGGATTCAAAACCAGACACATTATTTTACATGCAGCATCTCAAAAGCTGAGGGAATTATAGTTTCTACTGACCAGCAGATTGCTGGTCTTGCTCTTTCTGTCAATGTTTTGACTGAATTGGATCTCAGCTCCACTTTACACTATGTTACACAAACAAACATAAGAACAGGCATCCTTATTAAAAAATCCTTATAGAAGAAAACAGCTGAAAAATAATGAGTAAATGATGCCATTGCACTAATGAACTGAACAGAGGATGATTTTGGGGGACTCAAAAACGGACTGCTTTGTCAAACAGTAACTTTACAGCTTTGAAGAAAATATGTGTTTGCAAGGAGTAAATTTTGTAGAAATTCTACAAGTTGAGATACCTGGAAGAAGGATGATGTAAGGAGGGATGGGAGACAAAATATGGAGGTAATACATGTTAATTTAAATTTCAGTCATATCTCTGGCCAGTTATTGTGTGACTGGAAATGCAATATCATCTTGTTCTTCCTGGTTTGGTCAAGATGTAACAACCAGTTTGTTTAGGATTATTGATCCTCTGTTCAAGTGTCAGTGTATAGTTAACATAGTAGATGTCTCAGTGTAAAAATTATTCTTTCTATACAGGACAAATATCTGGAAAATGTAGTTGATCATGTGTTTCATATATGTATATATGAATCCAGTATGAGAGTATCAATATTTATGTATGTGTATATTCCTAGTCACCTCCCCTGAAAAAGCTATTTTAGCCAAGTATCCCTTTGTAATAAAAGATTAGAAGTCCCGAGAGTTGATAATGACTGCTTGGGAAATTTAGGTAAAATAATGATTAGCTCTAGAGTGATTAGCACTGAAGTCAGAAACTTGGCCTATTACAGAATGCATCCCAGGGTATATTGCAACTACCAAAACGGTTTTACAAGAATGTGTTCCTGGTAATCATGTAACTTACATATAGTAGTACTAATGTTTGGTCACTGAAGACTTGATGAAGGGAGTTGTTCAAATGCCACCTGATAGCTATCCTGTACCAAATGAAAAGAGAAGCTGACATGCAGACACTTTTGCTGAGGTGACTGATGTGATGCTTACACACGTTTACAGACGTTTGCCCAGTCATAAAGACTATGAGAAGCAAAAGCTAAGGAGTATCATATGGGACTCAAACCTCTTCCTTTCTCTGTTTAACAAAACCCTTTTACTACGAGTTATGAAAGGATCTCATGCCTATTCAACACATTTTTGTTACTGGATCAGAAAAATTTTCTTTTCGACTATCTACTAACATCACTTAAAATTAGAATCTTACCTGAACTGAACTGAAATTTTCTGAGCTGCTGCGCACCTGAAAGTTACTCAGATCAGAATGTCTCTAAATCATGAAATCTTGATAATCCAGATTAATGTCTCAAATTTGTAGCTCAGATCCATCCTTTAATCATTTACTGGGTGGCTGAATTCCTACATGGGTAAATGAATTGTCTCAGGAAAACACCATACTTCAGGAAAAAAGGTGTTTGTTTTACCTGTTGCGTATTTTCAAGATTTCTGAATAATCTATTGCTGTTTAAATGTTTTCTAAGACTATCCATTCTGATACTCATTACATGTGATTAGATGAACATGCTTTGCTGTCCAGAATCTCAATGTTCTAAAAACATCTCATTTCTTACAGAGAGCTGAAAATTAAATAAAAACAGTCATAGCATTGCGGATTGGTCTAAAAAGGAAATAAATGTATGAAAATTAATCATATGATATGCAAAGGTCTTGAAGAGAAGTTCACAGGAAGAGGTAAAAGGAACAAAGGTTTTCTTAGCATATGGAAGAACACAGGTTTTTCAAACAATTTAAAATAATCAATTTAAAAGTTATTAGCTGAGTGTTTTACAGCTTTATGCTTTCTTTCGCTTGCAAAGATTTCACAATAATTCCTTTTCATCCTTTCAGAATGCTCTGAATTATACACAAAAAAAGTCTTTCTAAGCATAATCATATATTCAGAGTATAATATCCTTAGGTTGATCATCATAAACCATACCAGAAAAAATTCCCTGTTGATTGGCATGTAAAAGTTTAATACAATGTGCCCTGAATTCTGGCACTGTTGATGTAGGTAATAAGCACTTAGGTTTATTGCTACATTTGGGCTAAACAAAGGGAGTCTTGTAAATTGTGTTTCAGGACTCTGTCATTTTGCATGCACCAGAGTTCCTCAGCACTTTCTTCAACTAGCACACTCGTGTCAATCATCCACCTTTTGGTACATCAGGGTTTTCATTAGTTCTATAACTGCCTGACCTTGTGCCAGACTTGAGCAGACAGGTAGTTCATAACCCTTTACTGTCAAAATTAGCATTCATGATACTACTTAAACTGCAGAGCAAATTTAGAGTTCATTATTAAATGAGGCATATGTTACTACACTTATAACTGATTCAGTCTAGTTATTTTTAGTTTGACCTTTTCTGTATTCATCAAATCAGCTTTGAAATAGACATTGAGGTACCCTTTACTGTTAGTTATAAAAATTCTTAGAGATGACTTTTTTTATGGAGTTTTCTGGCAAATTCTCATATATCAGTAGTTTAGTGATATACTAAGTGCCTTGCTGTTAGCTTAAGTAAAACCAAGATAAGATGGAATCATGTGGATGTTAATGATCATATTCTTCAGTTATATCATCCCTCTGCCTTTGCTGTTATGCTGAGAACTGAAAGGCTAGCATTGTCAGTTCAGAATAGGTTGGAAACTTCCACTAAGGATGGCAAAAAATGTGTGAAGGTAAGAGTATAGACATTATTATACTGCATTTAGTCCTAGTGTAGCTTCACAGATAAAATTTCCCCATTATTATTCTGATTTTCTGGCTATCCCATCCTCCTCCTCCTGAGGAAAGACACTGAGAACAGAGACACTAAAAATTCAAACCTACTGGAACGTGACAGGCTTAAGAACTGTTTCTTGTCATTTTCATCTCACTGTCTTAGATTTCTAAATTCTAACATGGAAAAGGCACACAACTGAAAATATTTTTTAAATTCTATAACCTTATTAAGGTACTACAAAGCCTTCATCCTTAAAAATCTTTTTGGTATAAAAAAATCTCACATTTCTCAATGAAGCCCTCACTGGTTTTTATTAATGCAAAAGAATAAATGTTCTGATAATATATTAGAATACATACTTGTGAAAATACTATTGTATTGATAAATCATAGCATTAACAAATATATTCAGAACTGATCTATTTGCATATGTAGGAGTAGAAAAGAAATTCTGATATAGTAAGGTGTTAAATACATGTGTTGCTTTATGCTTCACCCAGAATCCTAACAACAGCATGTGACTATTTACATGTTTAGAGACATGCAAACACATAAAAACTTAGTGAAGTAGGGTCAAAACCTTCATTCCTCTTCTTTTCCTTTTTTTTTTTTTAGGTAGTTATACAACCAATCTTGTAATTACTAAATGTGCAAGTATATTGGACAAAAGTTTTAGAAATATTTAAATATCCAACCTCTACTGAAATCAATGGGAGTTGATTAATAGCTTTTAAAAGTCTAGCCCATGCTATCATTACCTTTATGGGCCATTAAGAGGTGGAATCTACTGCATTTTGTGTTGAATAAAGAGTTCAAAATTTGCATCCTCCCTTATTTCTTTTTTGGCAGGCACAGGGCTCACTTATTTTCACGTAATAATTTTTTACCTGTTATGTTATACAACTGAATACAAAACCACCTTGTTGAATTAACCCTGTGGGGCTCATGGATAACAACAAACCACAAAAACTGCAAGAATTGTAACACTGAAATGTCCTATTTGAACTTCAGGTTACTGTATAAAACAACAGTGGTTCATTCTCTCAAAAAAGCCATCTAATATTGCTATATGTCATATTCTGTTTTCTGCATGATACAGACGAAAACTTCAGTTCATATCCAGCATAATGAATTTAGGAACCTAATTAAGATAGACTGACTCACCCTCTGGGAGAATTCAGAGGCACCAGTCTTTCTTGAGAGAGTTGAGGAGGAAGAATATAGGAGAATTAGATGAGTACGCAGGACTTACTTTAGGTTAGCTAGTTTGCCTCCCAGCACTATACACTTGAACTGTAGATGCAACCTCAGCTAAGTAAGGTGCCTAGTACAGTCACATGGAACCTGGCAAAAAGCGTTCAAAAAGGTACAGTGAAGTATAAGCAGGAAGGAGGGACACTGGCCCACAACTTAATACACACATTTCTTGATCTGGGGAACCAGACTTGGGCATAGACGTAACTATTTTTTCATATGAATCAATTTGCAGAAAAAAATAGAAACATGGTGAATGATAACCCTGATTTCATTTACCTAAACGTATATTTTGGTTGTCTTCTTCCCTCTGCCAATAAAGATGTTTCTGCCATGCTAACTCATAGAATCATAGAATCATAGAATGGTTAGAGTTGGAAGGGACCTTGAAGATCATCTAGTTCCAATCCCTCTACCATGGGCAGGGACATGTTCCACTAGATCAAGTTGCTCAAAGCTTCATCCAACCTGCCCTTGGACACTTCCAGGGATGGGGCATCCACAACTTCTCTGGGTAACCTCTTCCTGTGTCTCACCCACCTCAGTAAAAAATTTCTTCTTAATATCTAATCTAAATCTATCCTCTTTCAGTTTAAAACTGTTACTTCTCATTCTATCACTACACTCCCTGATAAGGAGTCCCTCCCTGTAGGCCCCCTTTAAGTACCGGAAGGCTGCTATAAGGTCTCTCTTCTCCAGGGTGAACAACCCCAATCTTCTCAGCCTGTCTTCACAGGAGAGGTGCTCCAGCCCTCTGGATCATCTTTGTAGCCCTCCTCTGAACTCACTCCAACAAGTCCATGTCCTTCTTATGTTGGTTACCCCAGAGCTGGACGCAGTACTCCAAGTGGGGGTCTCACCAGAGCAAAGTAGAGGGCAGAATCACCTCCCTCAAACTGCTGGCCATGCAAAAAAAATTCTTCCGATGCAGCCCAGTATGCAGTTGGCTTTCTGGGCTGCAAACGCACATTGCTGGCTCATGTTGAGCTTCTTATCAACCAACACTTCCAAGTCCCTCTCCTCAGGGCTGCCTTCAATCCATTCTCCTCCCAGCCTGTATTTGTGCTTGAGATTGCCCTCACCCACATGCAGGACCTTCCACTTGGCCTTCTTGAACTTCATGAGGTTTGCACAGGCCCACATCTCAAGCCTGCCAAGATCCCTCTGGATGGCATCCCTTCCCTCCAACGTGTTGACTGCTCCGCACAGCTTGGTGTCATTGGCAAACTTGCTGAGGGTGCACTCAACCCCACTGTCCATGTCACCAACAAAAATGTTAAACAGTAGCAGTCCCAGTACCAACCACTAAGGAACACCACTCGTCACTGGTCTCCACTTGGACATCGAGCTGTGTGACCATCCAGCCAGTTCCTTATCAAGCGAGTGGTTCATCCATCAAATTCATGTCCCTCCAATTTAGAGACAACCTAAAGGTCCCTTCCAACCTAGAAAATTCTATTATTCTGGATTTTATGTCTTGCAGGACAATGTTAAATGCTTTGCACAAGTCCAGGTAGATGACATCAGTTGCTCTTCCCTTATCCACCAACTCGAGGGAAGCAGTTTGATTTCTGCACAGATTGTTTATTAATTCTGATTTCTTCTTTAGCTCTGTGTATTTATTACATTCCTGATCCTGAAGACTGTTTTTCACCTTTTTATATGTGTAGGAAGCTCCCACAGTACTTTAAGTGCTGTAGTAACAAATGAATACACAACATTCAGCATAAAACACATCACAGAGTTTTGTTTATTTTTTGACAAGATTTGTACGTGTGCTGCTAACAGTGGTACTTTTCAGTCTTCAAGAATGTTTCAACTTAATAACATATATTAAGCTCCATAACCACTTGAAGACATGCAAGAATTATTATTAGTTGAGCACTGTTTATGGAGCTTTGCTAACATTTTTATTTCCTTTAATTTCTATAGAAAGATTTAGATACATACAAAAATAAAACTTCTGAAAAATCAAAGATGGAAGCGTGTGCTTGTAACTTAGGTACCCAGTGTACTTTGCTTAAATTTAAGAAACCACATCTACCACCAGCACAGCCCAGAAGGGCACTCCAGGGTGCTTAGTTTAAGCTTCTTGTCAGTAATTCCAGAGGGAACTGAGGGGAAAACTTGGAGTATACACTCCAGATTCAGCCCCGCAAGCTTCATCAGAAGATAGACGCTCAGGTTTTCTATCTGGTTCAGCTCTTTCCTTGGTTTCTCCTTTACATGACATAAATTTGGGCAATCAGGTTCTCAGATCTAGACTGAGTCTGCCTTTGAGTGATAAGCGCAGAAGAGGCACTCTGAACGTACTTAAATTTAGGCATGCTGGGAAATCTCAGACCAAGCTAAAGGAAATTTAAAATTAGGTGCTGTTTAAAAGCAGGTGAATTCAATTGCTGTTTGAGTATTACAGCCTTAGAAAAGGTCTCAACTATAAAACTTTTGGGCATATCCCAGAACTATTTTTGATTTTTATGTGACACTTAGGATGTACAGCCAAGAAAAAAAAGATTGAAAGTTGTAGAAAAAAAAATTTTTTTATTTGCAGAAAATATTAACAAACTATATAAATATTTCCATACTTTAATTGTGGAAGAAAATATATTCTCCTTACACTTTAAATTAAAGTAAGAATGCAGATTTCTAAAAATGTAAACACAGATATAAATCCTGTGGTAGAGAGTGTAAAAGCAACACTTATGCACGTTGCGTTCTACAACAATAAAGGGAGGATCTTTCATAGAAATGAGAAATACTGGCACTAATACTAAATTTTTAAATGAGATGCCACATCTCATGTTTCAGCACAGAATTAAAGTGCTTGCTAGTTCAAATTGATTATCCATATTTATTCTCATAATACTAAAAAAATCCCAAACAAAAAGGAGTATTCATTGATCTTTTTAGGGACCAGGAAAAATCTATGGCCATTTGAACTAGACAGTCCTGACTACTGGTTATGTCCTTTTAAATTACCTATCTTGTAAGTAATATTTTTATTAATTTCAGAACATCTGAATATTCAGCTAATATCAACTTCAGAATATTAAATGATAACCGCTTTTAATTTTGTTGGGGCTCTTTGAAAATTGCAAGGAGCTTCAGACAGCTTTTTTGCTCCCTACCTATTAATTTTATTTGATTAGTGCTTACTTTCCCTAAATCTAGTCTTGACTTGCAAACACCAAAAAATTAAAATCCATTACCTCCACAGGAAAGAGCATTTGCACCATGTTCTGCTTCAACTTTGCTCTAAACTTCTGTCTGTTGTTTTAGTTACACCTCATAGTCCAAACAAAGTCTTATATGTGGTAAGTCAGCTCTCTGTTGTGAACACAAGGCAGAAAATATAGCTGTTTAAGTTTTTTAACTCTAAGATATTATGTAGTCCTTGAATAAATGTTATTTGAACATTATCAAACAAATCTGTACGTTCCTACATCTACACCTTAATGCTACTGTTGCTTATTTTATTTTTATTTTTTAATTTGGTGGAAAATGCAGTTTCTGAAAAAAAAGTGTTGTCTGAGAAAGTTCCTGAAATTATTTCCTTTTTCTCCAGAAAACAAGGGGGGGGGGGGGGGGGGGGGGAGAGCGGAAATGGTGTCACCTTGCTTTCACTCAACACCAAAACATTTTGATTTACCACACTGAAGAGAAAGAATTTTTCCCCGTTCAGTTCAATGTTGACATATCTTCCCAAACTGCCCTGGTGCCACAGCAGAGTCCTGCCCCGTCACCACATCCCTGTTCTCCTCTGGGGCTGCTTGCATTGCATTCTACTTCACATGTTGCAGCCTTCCTTCTCCCTGAACCAACATCTCACAAAAGAAAAATAAAGCAGAAGGCAATTGAACTTCAACCCCTAAGAGGGAAAATATCTGTGTAGAGTGTGGAAGCTGAACCAGTGTGAAATAAAACATTCTGCTATTTTTTAAAGCTTGTGCTTAAAGCTCACTATGTTAACAACAACAAAAAGCCATTTAGTTTTACTTTCCTTCTGTGACCAAAAACATCTGAAATATTCATGGTACAGGCTTACTGTACCACAGCGTTTTTTCGTAGGTGCAGTAGTAAGAGCCTTACAATCTCACATCACAGGCTGTAGCTGTAGCTCTCAGTAAATTTCCTCCTGTACTCAGGCTAGAGCTCCAGGAGCCGGGAATCACTCAGCAGTGGGAGGTAATGCAGCGAACAAGGAGCTATCACAAAGTGCTTGTTACAAAGCTATCTTGAAGACAAGCCCCCTGTTCAGGTTTCAAAGATCTCTCCTTTTTTTTTTTTTTAACCCCTCTCTTTTAACATGGATGAAGGAGAGTGAAGTGAGAGTAGGCCGAAAGAACGCCAAAAGTCTCTACTACAAAATCATGAGTTTTAGGTCTATTCTTTCCTTTTTCTTCCCATTCTATTCAGTGGATTCTCCGAGTTTGCTCCTGAGGAGGAGGAATAGTGGTGGTCACATCTGTTTGGGGGATTCATCCAAGTAAATCCCTATAGGTTGAGCTGAGGACAGAATAGCCTGCAGAAATGAAGCCTCCAGCTCAAACCTTGCTGACTTTGCTGGCAGAGTCTTTAAAATTGGATTGAAGCCAGACTTCAAAGAGGAAATGGAGTTCAAAAAATAAAACTTTTTTTTTTCCTTTTTTTTCTTTTTTTTTTCCTTTTTTTTCTTCTTTTTTTTTTTCATTCAGAGCGGAGTTTAAAAGTTTACCTGATCTGAAGCAGTGAGGTTTTTTCTGACACTGGTTTTGCTTTGAAGTCCAGGTTCTAGACAAGGCGCATTAATTTCAAAGTGTCTATAGGCATAGGCAGAGCTGACTAGGCTCGAAATACCAGGATGTAGGTAGAGTGAATGCTACACATGCCTACATGGGGTTTTGAGGGTTTTTTTATTAGCATTGGAAAGAAACTTGTGATTTTGAATGCAAGGAAGTATCAGCATCAGAAAATTTAGAATAATCAGAGAGCTTTAAGGACAGAATATGAGAACAAAATTATGTTTTTCATCCCTAAACGTGATAGTCACTCTTTATCTGTGAATATATACATTTCTGGAAAATACTAAATGAGACATTGATTTAGAAAACCTAAAAATGTATTTATATTTACTTGTGTAAGATTCTTCCCTCAAGTAACTGAATGCATTCATGAAATATTTTCCTCTGTAATAGCAAATCTTTCAGGACTGGAAGTGGGAAAATAAGAAAACTTAGCTGGGTTCTCACAAGGAGGTGAAATCATGGTTCAGTGATATCAGTGGCAAAACTGTCACTCTCTCAATTGCATGCTTTCTTATGTGACTGATTGTATCAGCATATGAAAAAAAGTGTAACAGAAAATTTCTAACTTTTATGTGTCAATACATGAAGGTCCAAGGCAGGAGGTGGGGAACAGCATATCTACTTTTTACATATGCATATATTTATATATGCATACATACCTGTGTATATCTATATACTATCTAAACAGGCCATCCCTGTGTGCTGAAAGATGAGCCGGTGCAGAAGAAGACTGGCCTGGCTGAACAGAGAGCTTTTCCTGGAACTCAGGAAAAAAAAAAGAAAGGAGTCTATGACCTTTGAAAGAAGAGGCAAGCAACTCAGGAGGACTAAAAGGATGTCATGAGGTTATGCAGGGAGAAAATTAGAAGGGCCAAAGCCCAACTAGAACTTAACCTGGCTTCTGCTGTAAAGGACAAAAAAAAAAGTTTTTATAAATACATTATCAACAAAAGGAAGGCTAAGCAGAATCTCCATCTTTTATTGAATGTGGGGGAAAAATAGTGACCAAGGATGAGGAAAAGGCTGAGGTACTTAATGCCTTCTTTGCCTTAGTCTTTAGTAGTAGGACCAGTTGTTCCCTAAGTACCCAGCCCCCTAAGCTAGTAGACAGGGACAGGGAGCAGAATTAAGCCCCCATAATCCAAGGGAAAATGGTGAGGGACCTGCTACACCACTTAGGCACAGACAATTCTATGGAGCCAGATGGGATTCACTCAATGATACTGAGGGAGCTGGCAGAAGTTCTCACCAAGCCACTTTCCATCATTTATCAGCAGTCCTGGCTAACCAAGGAGGTCCCAGTTGACGGGAGGTTAGCAAATGTGATGCCCATCTACAAGAAGGGCCACAAGGAGGATCCAGGGAACTACAGGCTGTCAGTGCCATGGAAAGTTATGAAGCAGATAGATCATCTTGAGTGCCATTACACAACACATGCAGGACAATCAGGTGATCAGGCCCAGTCATCACGGGTTTATGAAAGACAGGTCTGACTTGAGTAACCTGATCTCCCTCTGTGTATGACAAGGTAATCCATTTAGTGGATGAGGAAAAGGCTGTGGATGTTGTCTACCTAGACTTCAGTAAAACCTTTGACACTATTTCCCACAACATTCTCCTGGAGAAACTGGATGCTCATGACTTGGACATGCACACTCTTCACTGGGTAAAAAACTGGCCCAAAAAGTGGTTTTGAATGGAGTTAAATCCAGTTGGTGGCTAGTCACAAGTGGTGTTCCCCAGGGCTCGGTGTTGGGCCAGTTCTCTTTAATATCTTTATCAGCCACCTGGATGAGGGGATCGAGTGCACCCTCAGTAAGTTTGCAGACGACACCAAATTGAGCAGGAGTGTTGACCTCCTTGAGGGAAGGAAGGTTCTACAGAGGGATCTGGACAGCCTGGATTGATGGGCCAGGGCCAATGGTATGAGGTTTAACAAGGCCAAGTGCCGGGTCCTGCACTTGTGTCACAACAACCCCATGCAGTGCTACAGGCTTGGGGAAGAGTGGCTGGAAAGCTGTCTGGAGGAAAAGGGCCTAGGGGTGTTGGTCGATGCCAGCTGAATATGAGC
Organism: Burhinus oedicnemus; assembly: GCA_008921705.1. Lineage (NCBI taxonomy): Eukaryota > Metazoa > Chordata > Aves > Charadriiformes > Burhinidae > Burhinus > Burhinus oedicnemus. The sequence continues at coordinate 229,834 of VFFE01006972.1, read as the reverse complement.
CAGCAGTGTACCCAGGTGGCCAAGAAGGCCAATAGCATCTTGGCTAGTGTCAGGAATAGTGTGGCCAGCAGGACTGGAGAGGTGATCATCCCCCTGTACTCGGCACTGGTGATTCTGCACCTCAGATACTGTGTTTGGTTTTGGGTCCCTCACGACAAGACAGACATTGAGGTGCTGTAAACAGGCAACTGAAAGTTGCGAAGTGCAAAGTCCTGCACCTGGGGAGGAACAACCCCAGGTGGCAGTATATGCTGGGGACCACCTGGCTGGAAAACAACTTTACAGAAAAGGCCCTAGGGGTCCTGATGGACACTAAGTTGAACATGAGCCACCAACGTGCCCTTGACACAAAGAAGGCCATTAGTATCCTGGGCTGCATTCGAAGGGGTGTTACCAGCAGGTTGAGGGAGGTGATCCTTCCCCTCTACTCAGCACTGGTGAAGCGAAGCCACAGCTGAAGTTCTGTGTCCAGTTCTAGGCTCCTCAGTACAAGAGAGACATTAACATACTGGAGGGAGTTTAACAAAGGGCCATAGAGATGATGAAGTGATTGCAGCATCTCTTGTATGAGGAAAGGCTGAGAGAGCTGGGACTATTTAGCCTAGAGAACAGCAGGCTTGGGGGGATGTCATCAATGTCTGTAAATGCCTGAAGGGAGGGTTTAAAGAGCCAGGCTTTTTTCAGGGATGCCCACTGGTTGGACAAAGGGCAATGGAAACAAACTGAAACACATCAGGAAACATTTTTTCAGTGTGAGGGTAACTGAGCACTGGTACAAGTTGCCTATGGATGTTGTGGAATCGCCATCCTTGGAGATATTCAAAAGTCATCTGAACACAGTCTTAGGCAGCCTGCTCTAGCTGATCCTGCTTGAGCAGCAGAGTTGAAAACCTCCAGAGGTCCCTTCCAACCTCAGCCACTCTCTGGCTATTACATCATTATTTGAAATTTTAGCCTTGCACAAACAGATTGAAAACCAAATGTTATTAATAAGACCAGGACCTGATATTCTTTTCTAGATTGACAATTTTTTTTTCTTCTTTTTTTTTTTTTTTTTTTTTGCGGGGGGGGAAACCTGATGCTATTTTGGCTTGGTTTTGATATTGAAGCAAAAAAATTGCAGAAGATGTAGCAACAGAAAATAATTTTAGATCTAAATGAAAGAATAATTGATAATGCATATTCTGTGGAAATTTTTCATCTCTCCGGAGAGAAGGAAATGTTTGCTGCACTTTAAAACCTAAGAAATTCTATGTGGAAGAAGCCCGAAATTATCTGAGATTTAGGAAAAGGCTCTCAGTTTCCATTAATGAAGAACTAAACGAAAAGAGGATGTAAGGAATAAATAAATAATCTAGAAAAAATGTGAATAAGGATTGATTAGCAAAGAAAACTATCCCACAATTGTCAATAATTGTAAAGACAGTGAGAACTGTAAAAAGTAAATGTCTAATTGTACCTTTTAAAGAAAATTTAAAACACACAGAAATTTTGTTTGTTTCCATAAATAAGAAAATAAAAAGAATGAGATAATAATGGAAGTAAAAGATGAAAAAAAGTTAAATATAGTTATCAGCTATTTTAAGGATAGAAATGATGAAGTAGTGGGGATAACTAGTGCCTTTGTTTTATGGTGGAGGTCTGCAACAGAATTGGGTCTATCCTGCCTGAATGGAAGATCATGGAATTAGAATATTTTAGACTGGTAGAGACCACTGCACGTCTTCTGGTCTGACCATCTGGTCAAAGCAAATCCAGGATCAAAATTAGATCAAGCTTCAAATAAATTTTTAATATCTCCAAAGAGGGAGATTCCTCAGCCTCGCCAGGAAGCCTGTGCCAGTGTTTGATCACCATTATGGTGAAGAAATTTTTCTTTATACTTTATTGGAATACCCTGTGTTGCAACATGTGTCTGCTGTCTCCCATCCTTCCATCCTGCACCGCTGAGAAGAGTCTCACTCCATCTTATTTATACTCACCCACTAGGTATTAGAGATAGCTCAAAGATCTTCCCTTATCTCTCTCTTCTTAAGGCTGAGCAAGCTCCCTCAGACTCTCCTAATTCCTGAGCATCCTGCTTGCCCTCCACTGGACTTGTAAATGCCTTTTTTTGCTCCAGGGAGCCTGAAACTGGACACATTTCTCCAGATGTGGTCTCACAAGTGCTGAATGGAGGGGAACAATTACTTCCCTCAACCTGCTGGCTATCCTCTTGCTCTTATGTCCTTTCACAAGACTTTGTGATACCTACATACAATGCAGAATATTACTGTGCAAAGACCATAACAATAATTCCTCATACTAATATAAGAGGTTATCTTTGTCTCAATCTTATTAAAACCATAAAGTTCAAAGAGATAAGAAAGATTACGGGTTTTATTATGTCCCACCTCTGGTCACAGCACATTCAGAGCAGAACCAGTTCTGTGATCTTACAGCCTAATTCTCTGTTGTCTTATACCTAAACAAAATGTGCTGACGATACTTTAGATTTACTACAGTACAGAGGATACCAGAGTGGCTGCTCTTTCCAGACCAACTTGAAATTACTTTTCAGGGAAGACTTTGATAGATGATGTAAAATATTTTCATAAACTAAAGCTTTATTACATCTGGTGTATTCCCTCTAATTCCAGTCACAAGAGTGATCAAGCTTATCTGGCATGATTTGTTCTTTTTACAATCAGATGGATTATTGTTCATGGTTTCATTGTCGCAATTTCATTTGCAAAAAATTTTCCCTTTCTTTTTCTCTGTCATACTTACACTCTGAAAAAGAAAAGATCTTTTTTCTGGCCATTGTTCCCGAGTCCCAACAACCATATGGTAAGTCTGTGAGACTAGATTTCCACAAAGTAAGTACATAGGGAACAGGATACATGATGCAATCAGCATCCAGGATTACTAGTGTTTCATTCTGAGTTTCTCTCTCATAGCAAGTGAGAATCAGTCTAAACCAAGATGTGCTTGAGCCGTGAATTTCAGCCCAAGTTTCAAATTCAGTTCTTGAGTGTACTCGTAGGAAAAATTCAAGATTTTTCAGGTACAGGCTCTTCTTCAAGTTTGTATGCAAGACAAAAATTATTTGGTTTCAGTTTTTGTCGATGATTCAATGCTTTTTTCCCAATATTTTAACCTCAATATCAAATATGGGAATTTCAGAAAAATAAAAACTAAAACCATTGAAGAAAAGAAAAATGTTACTGTTTTTCATCTGTATTATTTCCATGCACCAACAAGGTAACAGAAAAAGGAAAGTTGTGTGATGCATTTAAATTGTGCTTTTGATAAGACTTTGGACAAAGTCTCAAAATAATCCATTAAAAACCCTCATGAGACGAGGTAGAGAAGATCTGGTTGCTTGAGCACAGCAATTTAGAATAATTTCATACTCTGTGGGGCATCGCACCTAATTTCACATGTGACTCTCTGGGAAGTAAGTCACATCATCTGGCCCCCTGGAGGTATCCTGGATGCTGCAAGGTGTCACAATGGAACTAGGCACCAATGATTAGGGGTATGAGCGCTCTTTGCTCTTTGGCTGTCTGGAGTATTTAACCTGTTTCTATCTTGATTTTGAAATAGGGGAAATGGAGCTTAATTTTCCAAAGCTCTGTAGAGTTCTGGAACCAGAAAGTTCTGCTTATAGTTTTAACTATTTTCCACTCCTCTTAAGATCAGTTAGAAAAGTAATTTTTTTTTTTCCATCCACAACTATCATATGGGAAACTTGTACCTATTCACTTAACTCGCTCTGTTGAAGAGGAACATGCTTATTGCACTTGTATGTTTAATAATTCTGGAATTTCCCCTCAGAGTTCTCTATTACATTTTGAAAAGACAAGGAAGAAATTCCCACTCATTCCCAGAAATTTAAATTGATTTCCAATAAGGTCTCTGGGCAATTGGTCCAGAATTTAAATTTTACAAATTTGAGTTAGAAAGCAAGATTTAAAAAAAATTAAATCTTAAGGATAACTAAATAATTAACTTATTAACTAGTAAAAAAAGAGTTTGAAGTTAGTAGTCTCAGATCAATTCAACTTCCTTAGCAACTGCCTCCACTTTTCTTCCCAACAATGAAAAGCTATAGATAAAATTGAACTTTTAATGGAGCTTAGATCAAACTGGTTTAGTAAATCAAACTGCATATAAGATTCTCTAGTATTTTGCAAGTTGGATATTTTTAAGGGATCAGCATCATTATTTACTGTGTTTTTTCATTGTTTTCACTTCTGAGTGACTCTAGGAAATGTAGAGTGAGCACACATGAAAAAAACCCAAATTCCTACAGGGAAAATGTATGACCATAATCAGTTCTGCAAAAATGATCACACATTTCAGGCCTTTGAGTTTTACAGAGAGATTAATTTTGTGAGTTGAGAAAAGTTTTACATATGTTCTTATTTAAAACTATTCCACTCACCTTGCATTAGAAATGTTCACTTCTACATTTTATTAGCACAGTAAAAGGTGTACGTTCATACAGAAAACTGATGGGCCTGTTACATTTGTTGAGATAGATCCATTACTCAGGTTCTGAATGCTTATGCATAATTTATATATGTGTAATATGTAACCACACATCAGTCATACAAGCAGAAAAGCTTTGTGATGAACCAACATTTCTGAGTTAAAAGCAAGGAAATCATGTGATTCCAAATAAAGTGCAGGGTTTGGGTTACGTGGCTGTGTTCCTTGGGATAAATGCACAGAAGCAGCAGAAGGTGTCGGTACACTTCTTTCTACTTGAAAACACAACAAAGTCCAGTTTCTGTCTATCGATGTTCGCTGCCACGCTGCTGCCTCTCCTACTGGCCAGATAAACTGTTTAGGAGGAAAGTTTTCTCTTCCTTCTTCTAGATTTGCCCACTGCACACTGCTTCAGTCACCTCATTCCTTCTCTACTTGCCATACCTACTCCATTGTCCTCCTTATCCTTTACTTTTGAACTTTTTAATTTTTTAACCTTTTACTTTTTGAACATTTCCTCTCTCCCTTTTATTATCAGCTCTACAGCATTTATTTTCCAAACTCTCTCTTATTTCAATATTTTTCCCCCACTCTTCTTCCCCTGATTAACAGTACCTTAATAGAACTGTTTCCAGAAACAAGTCTGAACCTCACTCTCCATGTGTGAAAACTCTTGTCATTCCTCTTTCTGTGTGCAGATCTCTGTACCTTATTGCCCTGAAACTTTCTTCAGTCATCCTTTTCCCTGCATCCCTCCTTCTCAAACCTTTCTTATATTAAGTGTTCACTGCAGTCCCTGTCTCAACAGTTACCCTTACTCTAAATATAAAACCACCCAGTGTAGTCTTTGGGGAGTTTATTTGGAGGTCTGCATTTTCTTGAAGTATTGCACCTCATGTAATCCTATTAAACAGCATGAAACTACGTCATTATCATAGACAAACCTCTGCCTACAAGCACAAAATCTAGTTCTAATTTAAAATGCTTAATTGTTAAGTGTACTTGTGACTTGCAATTCAACTGATCTCTCTCTAAGAAGAGCATCAATATGACTGGCTCTGACCATAAGTAAGGTTAAGAAAATGTTTTGCTTTAATTACTTATCAGCCATAAGTTGGGCTTTATTAGAAGAGATTTCTGCCCTCTCTAGAAAATTACAATTTTTGGCCAGAATAAATGTATGTTATCTGCAGTTATAATTTAAATCTTTAAGATGAACTCAGGTATCATAAAGATAAGCTGTTGCCTTTCGTTGTTTGATTGAAATACTCATGTTTCCGTGTCCATTCTGTCTAACAGATAGCTGTCAAGATTCCCAATGTTACGGTTCCCTGTACCCACAGAGTATCATTTTTAAAAAAAAAAGAAAAAGAAAGCCTATAACGTATCATAGGCAATAGCTGACTCCTAGCACAACAGTGCCTGGAGGCAAAAGAATCATGGAGCAACAGTACTAGGATGCCTATAAAATATTTGACAATACAGAGTTATTTGTGGTAACACCACCCAAAACATTTTTAGTGATAATTTTTTTCATGAAGAAGTCCAAAGTTTGTAAAGGATGAAAAGGAAAAATGTTCTGGCTAAGTCTTCCTACGATGCTTAGTTTTTCAAGTTAAAAAAAACACTTTATTTTGTCCATTCCTGTTGGATCTTTAGGGAACCATTGCCTGTGAAAAAAATAAAAAAAAAATAACAACAAATAAAACAAAGTATGAACATTTAATTAATAAATATCACTACAAACAAAGGTGAAAAATGGTGAGGTAGGTTGTTCATTTCATAGAATGATAGAGTAGCCCAGGTTGGAAGGGACCTCAAAATATCGTCTGGTCCAACGTTTAGTGGGAAAGAGAAGCCCAGTTGAGATTGTCTAGAGCCTGGTCCAATCGCATCTTGGAAACCTCCCATGATAAGGACCCTACCATATCCCCGGGGAGGTTGTTCCAGTGAATGGTCATACTCACTGTAAAAAATTTCTTTCTTATGTCGAGGTGAAATCTCTACCAGTGCAACTTACACTCTTTGTCCATTGTCTTCTCCATGTGCTCCTTGTGAAGAGAATCTCCTTTCTCATTGTAGGCACCATTTAAGTACTGTGAGGACGTCTGTCCTCAACCTTGTCTTCTCCAGGGAGAACAGACCTGATTCCTGCAGTCTTTCCTCAAAGGTCAAGTTCTCCAGCCCTTTGATCATCGTTGTGGCCCTTCTTTGGACTCTATCCAGTCTGTCCATGTCCTTCTTGAATTGCGGGGACCAGAACTTGACACAGTACTCCAGGTGCAGCCTGACAGGTGTTGAGTAGAGTCTTTCTAAGGTAGTGCAAATAGTTGCTGTCAATGATATGTCACTGTTTATCAGGGAACAGTAGGATAACATTGTAGCTGAAAGAAGCTGGTATGAAAGAATCTGAAAGATCTAGAATAAACAGAATTAAACTTCCGTATTTTATCTTACATTTTCTTACATCATCTTGTTCATTGCTTTTTCCTTGATGCATCACTGTCCTTATATCCTCAGAAATATTATGATTTTTCTGTGTGGCTATTTTATAACTTTATATGAATGTTCATGCTTCATTCTTTGACTCCAAATATGTTGCGTGAATGTTGCTTCATAAATAAATATAATAGTAAAGGTAACAATGGGTATCTATAAAGAACAGATCTACTTTGTCCTTCCAAAGATATATAAATGTAAGTGTTGAGATGGATATATATGGGGCAAATTAAGAAATGATTTGGGTATTGCTAGTGGTTTATAACTATGAAAACCCAATAATAAATTAAAAAAAAAACAAAAAAAAACCAACAGAAAAATAACAGGTGCATAACAGTATCCTTGAGAAGATATATTAGGAAAGCTAAAACAGCATGGGCATTAAAGCACAGTAGTTTAGATAATGAAGTCAAATAAATTGTCTTCATTGTTGTGCCTGCATTGTCACCAAAGTACACTGTGATAAATGAAACAGACTTGTGTGATGGAAATCGTAAACATTCATATTTAATAAACAGTTATTAACACTTTTATAACATTGCTGGTTTATGTTCATTACATGCTCATTGCATTACAGCGTGTTTATTTCCTGTTTCATTTCTCCACTGTCATTGTGTATTGCAAGCTTGTGCAAGACAGGTCCATTTTTTATGTTCTGCTGTACAGTATGTGAGTAACGTTCAGATCTTAATGGAAGTGTCACATCATTTCCAGATCAAATTATCTAGTTTTAACAGCTAAGGGGAATCAAATTAATCAGAAAAAACAGAATACAAACCAATACAAATGTTGTGGTTCTCAAAGTGTTGACTGAAATACACGGAGGTCATGTTTGCCAGTTATCACATTAAATGGAAGTCATAGGCTTACTGGGGTACTCGATTAGTTATCATTAGTAGTCCTATATTAGGAACATACATAAAGGTTTAAACTGCTAGGAAAGTGCATGGCTCAAGTGAATTTAACTGTACAAATAGTTCTTTCTATTTGGGTTATAAGATACTGACACAGAAACACATGGAAGCCCAGAATATTTACTCTGATTTATAGGTAATCTTTGCCTTTGAAACAAGTAAAATCTTCATTTCAGAGAATTAAGGTTGGAATCTCTTAAAAAACAGCATCACATCTTTTTTGAAGAATCTGGACAATCATCAGGCTGTTTGGCCCTATTTCTTTATGTATCTCTTTTCTAATTTTCCCTCTGTGCAAGTAAGCTACAGCAGTATGTCTTGCTTTTCCAGCATACTTCATAAGCACAAGCTGCCAGAAATAAGACATTGAGTCCAATTGTATGAGACTCCTAGAATATCTGTTAATCTTTAGCCACTTCTTTCTGCACTCCAAATACCCCCAAAAGCTTCTCATTAGCTCAAAAACATTCATTTCCTGTCTGCCATGGGGTTTACAATTACTGTTTCCAGAACACAGCAATAAAGACAAAAAGATATGCAGACTTGGTAAAGTTTCTTAAAGACTGTGAGACTCTAAGGGACTAGCCAGGAATACCATAAGCATATACTATAAGTATAATAATGACTTAATGCTATCAACTATAATTGTGATGTCAATGGTGTATTATACGTATACATAGACACACATATATATAAACACACACTTCTTATATATGATTATTTAGATGAATATTTACATTTATATTCATATTTATATTCATATATTTTTTAGATTTGAGTTTTAAATGCTGTACCTCTTCCTATTCAGGCTTCCATGAGGAGTTCAATTATTAGAAACTTCACAGATTCAAAGTCACACAAGGATGCCTCTCTGACGTTATCTTTGATGCTTCTTGTTCTACAAGAAAAACTTTACAGAGTTTAAACTGTGGCATGGCCCATTTGCATAATTTATTGATCCTGGAGCACAGTTAGACATCTGCTATTTATTTGTCCTTGCTTTATTACCGGCCATGCACTTTTATAAACACATGCAGGTGAAGAAGATTTTGTGTCATTTTGATGGAACAAGGTGGATTCTCAAGTAAATCGTTGATAATAATTAGTTTGATGGGCATAGAAATGTGATCTACTAAGACAGATTTTTTTTCTCAGTAGAAAAAGAAAAAAGAAATATGTGCAGTAATTTTATAAATAAGAAAAAGCATAATGCCTCTTTTCATGCTAGCATAAAATTTGGGGAAAAACAATTTCCCAACTCCGATCAAAACAACAATCCATATTAAATAAGAATGGAAACAAAATATATATTCAATGTTTGCAAATAAAAAAACCAAAGTGAATTGTTTAGAATATTAATCAAATTTCTGCTATGTCAGAATGCTCACTAACCAATTTCAGATTAATTTTCTTAATTGAAACTAATTCCAGTGGTGCTTTAGTGTTGAACAGCACATGCTCAGGACATAATTTCTTATGCAGGATTTCCCTATGAATATAAAATACCTCTATTTTAAAGTAGCTAAGAGATTAATACTCATTAAGGATTAGTGGATTTTCAAGCTTCATCCTTTATAATATTTTTTTTTAGTTAGTTGAGTGTCAAGACCCTTGAATATTAAGCTGTCTTTCAAAAAATTATACTGTTCTTCAGAAAAGATTATTTTTGACTCTTCCAACGATCCCTGGAGGAGTAAACCAGTACACAATCATACTAATTCATTTATTTTCAGTGGATAACAGTGACAAGTATTTGAAAATCTATATAACAGTGGCATGTTTTTTACTATTGTTACTGTAACAGATGTAAAGTTTATTGTCTGAGAAAGACAATTTCAATCTAGCATTGTCATGCAAGTGGTGAGCTGCAATAACCACTTCATATGCAAAATGAGCTTATTTTGATTTACTGCCCTTACTTCTTTTCCCTACTTTGCTACCTGTTGCATCTTGTTATAAATCTCAACTGAAATTTCTATTAGATTTTCAAATTACTGTTTTGTGCAGGAACTAAAAAAAAATAGCGTCTTGTTCTTCATCTCTTCATACAGCTCCAGATCAAGAAGCATTGTTTGCCATCAACCATAGTTTGCTGTATATAACATTGACAATTACATTCTACCTAGATGCGATTATTTTTAACGCATACTTCAGTGTATCAAAGTGTAATTCTTACCTCACAAAGTTTCCAGTCTTTATTTGAGGTCTTCAAGGTTCAGAGAGTCATCACTTCCATTTCTCATTTGCTCTCACTGTTAACCGCTTAAAAAATTTATTTTGTCCCCTGTGAAGTTTTCTGTCTTTAGCTTCCAACCACTAGTCTCTGCCATGCCTTGTTTTCCTCAACTAAAAGTGCTTTCTATCCAGAACTGTCTAAACATGGAGGAAATAATACATTTTTAGAAGTCGTCCTTTCCCCCAAAGCATATACAGCGTGTGCAGGAAGTTCTCAGCCCTGACACTTTTACTATACAAATGCACTCACACTGGACTGCATGGATCACCAATGTAGATGTAGGCTCTACCATCCAGGTTCCTCTGTAGCTGAAGGAGAGAGGAAGGAACATCTAAGACTAACTCAGAACTTTGTTTGGCTGACTTACCCTTTGATTTTGTTGAAAGTACCTCGTTGAAGTATATGAAGTTAAACTGGGGCATATCCAGGACAACTATTTAGAATTAATGCATTTTATCATACAGTATATGACATTTTTATCGTACAGTAGCATGACAAATTCCTCATAAACATCTTAATATTTGAATCAGAGCAATTGCATTTCCCCATAAAAGCACATTGATTGTCAGATTCGTTATCTTTCTAATCTCTAGTAAAAATATAAATATGAACACCATCTCAGATTACTCTTTCTATTACTTGCTCAAAATGTTTGTCATGCTAGCCAGCTTACTCTTGTTGATCATTCCACTTACTCTTTCTAAACACTAGAAAAGCACTAATATTCTGCTAGAATTTATCTCACATTCAAATATTAAAATTAATACCTTATGATCTCCTCAGCCCAATCCTTAATTCAGGGTAAGGTGAAAATTATTGGGTGTTTACTGACTTAATGTTGTTTATCCAAAGATGCTTTTTAATGACTCCCTTGGAACAGGAAATATTTCATTATCTCTATGTGAGATATCTCTCTCTCTCTCTCTGTATATATAATTTTTTTATCATATGCAAATTAAGAATTCTTAACATTTCTTTATTTTCTGTATCGTTATTAATACATTGCCTTCTCTAACTAGTAATGGGCTTACAGATTTGTCAGGATTTCATGATTGGAACATTTATTTTAAATCAATTACAACATATTAATAAATAACAGTTGTCTTCATAGCTTATGCTGTTAGTCACAGACTTGACATTTTAAAATAATTCAGTCAGAGATTTTCAATCTTGTAATTTTCATTCTTGTTGTTTAAGTTGAAACAATAATGCTAACTTTTCAGATTTTTAAGTTTTCCTCTGTAGGTATTATAATGGTTATTTACTAATGATTGCAAAACATACGATGTAACCAATATAGTTGTCTTTAAATACAGTAATTCTATCAAGTGCCAACGATAAAGCAGGTGCGAAAACGGTGTTCTCGCCCACTGCTGTTTGTTTATGGCTTCACAAAGGACCTGTAGTATATAGCATCAAATGTCAGTTCAGCGGTATAGACTTCCAGCTGACACCTAAGAATCTCACACAAGGCCTAGGCCATCCAGCAACTGGCAGTATGCTGTTTTCCCACAAAAAAGAAGAAAATAAAATATGAAACAAAAATATATCTAGAGAAAACACCAGCAAACTAAAGCAAATGTACAAATACATATGTACACGCATTTTCATATGTGCATGTTCGTGCACTTGTATGCATGTATGTACACATATATGGAGCTCTTTGCAGTCAAGTAGACAAAATATAGTTAAGTAGTTGATAACTCTATGCTATGCTGTTTGGTAAACGACTACATACTTTATTCTGAATAGATGAGTGATCTATATGAATTATCCTGGTTTTGTATTGAAACTGTACTTAACACAGGAGTTACCAATTATGCTCTTCAGGAAAAAACCCAAACAAACAAAATAGATTATCAAATGTAGAAGATAATAAAGCTAAAGCAAGTATATTGAAAATATGAAGATTAGGTTATTTCCTACTAGAAGAACAACATGGAAATAAAAGTGCAAACATTCTGAGAGTCTTTGGAAATGTCATATAAATACTAAGAATTTTTATGGTTTCTAAATTAAATTTTGACACCAATCTTTTCTCTGCCAAAATCAACTCATGTCTAAAATGAGCATCACATCTGAGTACATACTGTAAATTCCACATTCTTAATTTTTACCATCGCTTTTAGCAGTTAATGGTATTTTAAGCTTCATAGCCTGGCATTACTCATCTGAACTTTAAAGAAACTACAGCTTGCATCTATGTATATTTCCAGTCACTTGCTTTGAAATAATTTTTGGCAAAGGAGCAGATAGCTGAATAACAGTACACAGGTGAGGAATTTAGCTGCCCAAGGCTGTGCTTACAGTACCTGGTGTATAAAAATCCCTTCATAAATTTCATCAGGATTTTCAGGTCTCAGCTGCCTCAAAGGTCTCAAATTTCAGGTCTTCTCTTCCTTGAGATATGTTAGATAACTCTTCTCTTCAGTCACCTGTAGCTGAAAGATTATCTCTCTATTGTCCAGTGCAATACCGGCTCTCAGCCCTTGCAACAGGAAGTTGTAACCTATAATCTTTTAGATACTATAACTAATATGTTGGAGCTTTTTGATACTTATTAAGGAGTCCTAACACTCTAATGCTTGGCTTGGAGTATTCTTGAAGTAAAGGTATCTGGTTTTGAATTAATCTTTATCTTTAGGAAGACAAAAGTAAAAAGCAAATAAAAATATTTAGCAGCATCCAAAATTGACAAAGCAGCTACATTTTGCCCCCTTTTTTGTAAAGAAAGAAAAAAGAAAAGAAAAAAATGTTCTTGATCTATTTATACCGTAATTAATTTAATCTGAAAAGTTCATTTCCTGCAGCCAGATGATTTGCAGAAGTCACTTTCCTTCCAGATATTTTTCCAGATTTTTTCCTTTTTGAGTATTCTGTGCCTCAGATTACATTAAAAAGAGCCATTTTTGCTGCTACATATTAGATCTAACATTCTTTTACATTTTTTCCAGCATAATCCATCTTCTCTCCTTAAATTTCTCCCCCTCCACACCCATCCTCTCATCTCACCACTTCTTTAACATCAATATACTACTTAAATTAATTTGTCTGTCAAAGTATAAATTAATAATTTCATTTCTTTGGAGATGCATATACTGCTTTTTGAAACCATCTGTACTTGACTGGTCAATTAGCTCCATGACTAAAGGACAAATTAGATAGGCAGTTTGTAATTTTCAGTATGAATTGTTTCTGTCTAGTGAATCATAGAATAATTTTGGTTGGGAACGACCTTTAGAAATGATGTAATCCAATCGCTTGCTCAAAGCATAACTAGCCTCATAGTTAGGTCATGTTGCTCAGGGCCTTGTCAAAGCATGTTTCAAAAATCTCTAAGTTCAGAGATTGGACAGCCCCTCTGTGGAGTTTGTTCCAATGTTTAATCGTTTTCATTTCATATTTTTTTACCTTATATTTAGTTGGAGTTGCTCTTGCTGCAATCTGTGATTGTTGCATCTAGTCCTTTCACCATGCACCTTTGGGAAGAGTCTTTCTCTGTCTTCTCTGAAACTGCCACCTCCAGAAGGCTGAAGGCAGAAATTAAACTTTCCTCTCCCCTTAGCTTTCTGGTCTCCATGTTACTTAAATCTAGTTCTTTCAACCTTTCCTTGTGCGTCACCTGCTCCAGTCCATTACCCATCCTGATCTCCCTCCATGGGACTCATTCCAGTCTGCTGCTGTCTTTCCTGTTTGGAGGACAGTTCTCCAGATGTAGACTTGCAGCTGCCAAATATAACAGCAGCAGCATCACTACCACCGCTGCTTCACCTTTCCTTTAGGAATACTATGCCTATACTAACTCAAATTTAACTGCATTGAAAATTAAATGATCATCAGATTTTGGTAATAATAAGTCCCTCCTCTGCATTAATATTAATTTTTAAAAAAAGGCAAAAAGATTACTTATGTCTTCTCACAACTGTGAATTTCTAAAAATTGTGGGGGTAGACAACCCCATTTCTTTTGTGTCTCTTTCTTCCTCTTCTCACTAAATGAAAACAAACCAGTTAGTCTGGCCTATAAACTGCCACACATAACTCAGGGTAGTCACCCTGAGTCATGTAGCTCAGGCTGAATGTCATCCTAGTCTCAGGACAAAAAGTTTTTATATCTTACTATTCATATTAATCAGCTAAGGATAATCAGTTATTTAGCCCTGAAGATAAAGAGGGAACCTGGAGACGTTCAGGAGAGAAAGGAGGACAAGAAACATTTTTTGTGTGTCAAAGTCTCTATGTGTGGGTAGGAAGTGTGAGCCAAAATTTTTGGCAGAGAAAAAGGATCAAAGAAGACAGAGATGGCAGGAAGCTGAAATAAGGTTACGTGTATTAAAACGAAGAAGCAGGGCTTTTGAGAAACAGGTTTAAGGAAAAAGTGTGGAAATGAGGAGTGGAATACAGATTAATTGGGATAAAATTAAGACACATATGGTCAGGATGGACAAAAACTGAAAGACAAGTAATGAAAGCTAACGACAGCTTCTAGCAAACCTCACACATATCACCATGATTTTTTTCTGCTGCTTTATGTCTACAGGATCTCACAATGCATCTGAAGGACACAATAGTTATGACCAGCATCCTGATATTAAACAATGTTTTTATTGTGATAACTCTGCAAGAAAAACTTGTCCTCAAACTACTTTTTTTCCATGAGCATGAAGATTACAAACCTGAAGTTTAAGGTTACTGTGCAGATACTCAAGATAGAACGTTTTTGGAAAGGGAGAAGAAAAAAAATCTCTAATGTATTAGGATTTTGGCATAGGGTAATGCTCATGAAGGGAATCAAATCTCCTAAACAAGGTGGTCACTCACTAGCTGGTAGCAATTGGAGTCACTGTTGCAAGGGTCCTTGCAGCGGTATCTTTAATGGAATTAGGAGAAAGTCTCCCAAACCACAGTTTTACTCAGTTCCTATAATCAAACTGGCCATGGTCTCAGGTGACTATCCCAAAACATGCAGGATTTACTGCTACTGTTCTGTTAGTTTTATATCTTATTTTGGATCCTCCTGGAAACTATGCTAAGGCACATGGCAAATAAGGAAGTGATCGGTGACAGTCAACACGGCTTCATTAAGGACAAATTGTGCATGACAAATTTGGTGGCCTTTTATGACAGGATTACAGCATTGGTGGATAAGGGGAGAGTAACTGTGTAAGAGAGTAAGGCTCTGCAGAGAGATTTGGACAGACTGGATCAATGGGCTGAAGCCAATTGCATGAGGTTTAACAAGGCCAAGTGCCGGGTCCTGCACTTCAGTCACAACAACCCCAGGCAATGCTACAGGCTTGGGGAAGAGTGGCTGGAAAGCTGCCCGGCAGAAAAGGATCTGGGGGTCTTGGTGGACAGCCGGCTAAACGTGAGCCAGCAGTGTGCCCAGGTAGCCAAGAAGGCCAACAGCTTCTTGGCCTGTATCAAGAATAGTGTGGCCAGCAGGAGTAGGGAAGTGATCGTGCCCCTGTACTCAGCACTGGTGAGGCTGCAGCTTGAGTACTGTATTCAGTTTTGGGCGCCACAGTATAGGAGGGACATTGAGGTGCTGGAGGGTGTCCAGAGAAGGGCAACAAAGCTGGTGAGAGGACTGGAGAACATGTCTTATGAGGAACGGCTGAAGGAATTAGGATTGTTTAGATTGTCTGGAGAAGGCTGAGGGGATACCTTACTGCTCTCTACAACTACCTGAAAGGAGGTTGTAGTGAGATGGGAGCTGATCTCTTCTCCCAAGTAACTAGTGACAGGACAAGAGGAAATGGGTTCAAGTTGTACCAGGGGAGGTTTGGGCTGGACATTAGGAAAAAATTTGTCACTGAAAGAGTTATCAACCATTGGAAGAGGCTGCCCAGGGAGGTGGTTGAGTCACCATCCCTAGATGTGTTTAGAAGTCGTGTAGATGTGGTGCTTGGAGACATGGTTTAGTGGCAGACCTGGTAGAATACGGTCAGTGGTTGGACTAGATGATCTTAAAGGTCTTTTCCAACCTAAATTATTCTATGATTCTATGATTCTAACTGACATCATCTACCTCAACTTGTGCAAAGCATTTGACACTGTCCTACATGACATCCTTGTCTCTAAATTGGAGGGACATGGATTTGATGGATGGACCATTCAGTTGATAAGGAATTGGCTGGATGGTTGCACTCAAAGTTTTGCAGTCAATGGCTTGATGTCCAAGTGGAGACCAGTGACGAGTGGTGTTCCTTAGTGGTCGATACTGGGACTGTTGCTGTTTAACATTTTTGTTGGTGACATGGACAGTGGGATTGAGTGCACCCTCAGCAAGTTTGCCGATGACACCAAGCTGTGTGGAGCAGTCAACACGTTGGAGGGAAGGGATGCCATCCAGAGGGATCTTGGCAGGCTTGAGATGTGGGCCTGTGCAAATCTCATGAAGTTCAAGAAGGCCAAGTGCAAGGTCCTGCACTGGGGAAATTCCACGCACAAATACAGGCTGGGCAGAGAATGGATTGAGAGCAGCCCTGAGGAGAGGGACTTGGGTGTGCGTGAAGCCCAGAAAGACTGGGCTTTCTTTTGATGCATCCTGAGCTGCATCAAAGGAAGTGTGGCCAGTAGGTCCAGGGAGGTGATTCTGCCCCTCTACTCTGGTCTCATGAGACCCTACCTGGAGTACTGCATCCAGCTCTGGGGCCCTCAAGATAAGAAGGACATGGACCTGTCGGAGCGAGTCCAGAAGAGGGTCACAAAGATGATGAGAGGGTTAGAGCACCTCTCCTATGAAGACAGTCTGAGAGGGTTGGGGTTGTTCAGCCTGGAGAAGAGAAGGCTCTGGGGACACCTTATAGCAGCTTCCCAGTATCTGAAGGGCACCTACAAGAAAGCTGGAAAGGGACTTTTTACAAGGGCATGCAGTGATACGATGAGTTTTTAACTGGAAGAGGGTAGATTTAGATTGGATATTAGGAAGAAATTTTTCACCCTGAGGGTGATGAGGCACTGGAAGAGGTTGCCCAGTGACCCTGTGGATGCTGGAAGCGTTCAAGGCTGAACGGGGCTTTGAGCAACCTGATTTAGTGTGAGGTGTCCCTGCCCATGCCAAGGGAGTTGGAACTGGACAATCTTCAAGGTCCTTTCCAACCTAAATGATTCTATGATTCTATGATTCTGTGAAGTACATATGAAATATCTCTTTAATATCTTACTGACATCCTAAGTGGCATTTTCTGCAGTTTCTCTTGACCACTTACAAAATTTATATCAGTGCACAATTTGATCAACTCTGCAACAGGAATCGGCTAGGTAAGCCTTTTGGATGCTTTGCCCAGGATGTTTATCCACAAATATAAGCATACATATGTGCAACAGGGAGTTAACAGAACTGTCCAAAATTCACACTCAGAAGCTTCCTATAATAGTGAAATGTTTAATTGTGATGATTCAGTGAAACACCTTGTTTCAAGGCCTTTATCTAAGGCCGTTATCTCAAGATCATTATGTCTTCTGTGCAGACGAGAGGCTGGGGAGTTGCTGGACTATGTAGAGAATTAATGACTGAAGTACACTGCATGTGCAGATAGTTTCAGCCCTGATACCATGCTATTCCACAATTCTAACTAAATGACCAAACCTGATTTTTGTACTTATAACATACTTATCACTAAAATCCCATGGCATTTTCTGTAAGCTCATGTAGGGTTAGGTTATGTTTAGCTCAAACTATAGCATTTCATTTGTTTCTTTCTTTCTTTTTAATCATATTAACAATATTCTGTTTTGTCAGATATAATATTATTGGGGTTTTCTTTGGTTTTTAAGTAAGGAAAGATATCTCTCTACGAAATACCATTTCTATGAAGAACAGCAATTGCACTTAAGAAAGAAAATTATTTTGGATATGAGTTGTTCGTTTCCTCATAAATTTGAGATTTTAGTGGGAGAAAATAATTCTGTCTAGTTTTAGTTATAGGGTACAACACAAGACCTATTATGCATTTGTAAATAGGCAAATTTGCTGTTTATATTTGCATAAAAACTTACCCTGACAGGTATACATATTATTAATCTTATGCAGCTTCTGAAAAAAATGTTACAGAATTCTTTTTCACTTAAGTAGCTAAAATAGAGATCTGTGCACTTTAAGAAACATCCAAATTATACAGGAAATGAGTGCATTTCTTGCCTAAATTGTATTTTGTAATGTAATTGCACAAACACTCCTCTTTAGATTCTTCTGTAATATACCCTATCCTTGAGGGAATGATAGATCTAGTTGAAAAATTTATTCTCAAATAATTTTTGGATCCTAGAAAGAATTATTTAAAACAGAATATTTTTGTTAAAAACACCTGTATTGCCTAGGATAATTCCTGTTTGTGTAGAAGAAAGAAACATCTAAAAGGGAAAATATTTTTACCTGGAAAAACATAACTGGGGGTCATACCCCTACTCTCTTCCACAGATTAGGATCCTCAACCAAACTGATTTTTATCCTGCACGAATATCCAAATATCCCATGATATATTGTTCCCATCACAAAGAAATGACACTGTGATATTTGTTCAGAGATGCAGTTCAAACTATGTGAGAAAAGGCAGTCTGAGGCATATGGACTAAAATTTACAGGACACAATTTCTGACTTCTACTATTCTGTCTTTAGATTTTTTTTTTCTTGACAAATTCCAAAACATTCCTTTAGGAAACAGTCATGTTTTCAGATTGAAGCTAACCCTGATGTACAACACAAGTTCAGCTAAGCACTCAATTGTGTGACCTTTTGAACAGTCACACCTTCTTTAAAAGGAATCATAAATTCCACCTTATGATAATTTTATTATCTCCAGCCTATTACTAATATATTCATGATCACAGCTCTTTAAAAATGACTTTATGACTGGCTTACTCATCAGCTTCTAACACACTCTTGCCTAAAAACAACACAATTTTTGAAATATTTACCTAAGACTAATGAGGACTTCAAGCCTAAGGCCTATTTGCAGCAAATATGTAGGCTTTTGTTCCAAAAATAAATGTGAAAATAAGAGAATTGTTAAATAACTTATTAAAGTGGTGATATTTGGCAGAAATATTTTTCTAAATAGAAACGTTTGATACCTTCCTTGAGGTCTTTACTAACACAAAACCTTTGAATAAAAAAACCCTCTTTTTTTTTTTTTTTAAGAAAGAAACAGAATTGCAGAGTACTTCAAATGGTAGTCTAAAAAAGTATGAAGGTGAAATAATTTTTGCATGTCAATAATCTGTAGCCCGCATGGATCACTGTATATGCATGAACCAGCTACTGTTGTAAGCAAATTGCTTTGTGCAAGTATCCATATGCTATGTTTTCTTTATGGCAGCTATTTCCTTCTGAGGACATTGAAATGAGCCCTTCCAATCATGTGCTTATAAAGGAATTGTGAAACTCTGGGGAGTCACTGCTTTTCAGAAATTGTGGCATTGCTGTTCTGCAGATGACCTTGTAAAGGCTTACCAACCTTTGTTTTAAGACAAAGACTTAGGAAAATGGATCATAACTGACTGCCTTTTTTGGAGTGTGATATTGTTTAACTTCAACTTGTGATGTGTTGAAAGCAAAAGATGAGACAAAGGAAATGAATATCAATGACAAATGCTCAATAGTCTTGGAAAGGCAAATTATTCAGAGCTATGCATGGTCACCACCAGTTATTGGCATGTATTAGTAAGGAGGCAGATAGGTTGGACTGAAGTTTCATTTTGGTACATATTGGATCCTAAAAAATAAAATGGTTAGAATGTGCTGAACATCACAATCTGAAAGACAAGCTTTTATTAAACCTTGGAAAGAGATTTTTTTTCATAAGATAAATGGAAAATTAACCATGTAAGATCTAGTCCAAATAATGGCAGAATGCAACTATATGTGTAAAGCATCAATATTTACAGCACAGTACAAAGTATCTATGATTGATCAGATTAGAATAAGTTAAATAACCTCTCACCTCTGATAGAAAGTAGGACCAGTAGGCAAAATTCACCTCTGGAGGGCTATAAGCACTGAATCCACTGAGGAGGAAACTCTGCATGATGGGCTTGTTGAAGTGAACAAATATAATACACTGGAGACTTAGGGTAGAGTACCAAGCCAGAGCAGCACAGCTACCACTGACAGACCAAGGACTCAGTTCAGTCACATATGGCCCAAAACATAGACCATATTTTCATTGACTGTCATTGTTGCTCAGGGAGAGACTAAATTGCTGGAACATATGGTCGTTTCAGGTGCAAGTCTCTTATGTAGAGATGTGTGCATGATTATTAAATTCTGAGAAGAAATTATTAAAAATGGAAGAAGTCAAATACAACAGCTTATGGATGCTATAGCTACACTGGCTGTCCACCAGATACTCATCTAACCAATAAGAAATTATATTTCAGTCTTGATTTATCAAAGTTGTGAAAGTGTAGTGTGATGCATAAAACAAAAGGATGCCAGTAATCAAAGCTCACCAGTTTTAATTAAAGTGAGGAATAAACAAATATCCAGTTGACAAAGGGCACACTTTGGAAAGCAAAGTAAATTGTCAAGCCAACAAGACTGAAAACAATGAAAGAATTCATAGAAAAAGTTTGGAATGCTTTCAACTAAAAGGTGTCAAAAAATTTTCTGGTATTTTTTAACCCTGACAAAGAAAGTGTTTAAACAGCAAGGCTTCAGATCAGTTTTCTAAATAAACACTCAAAACGTGAGGTTGTATAGTGGAAGAGAATGGCAACAGAAGTACCAGTAAGGAAGATTTGGTTTGTGTTTTTGACTTAAAAGCAATTATCCATATGTATCCCTTGGTAGGTAGTTAGAACTGGAATAAAATGTGGGTTTATGATGCAACCTTACCTGATGTGAGGACATTAATAATTTTGTTCCTCTTCTATGTAGCTGTCTCCTTGAAACATTTTTTTAGTTTTTACGATCTCTGTCAAATTTACACTGAATCATCCAAGATATGCAAAGACTTTTAGAAAGCTAAATTGGTAAATAGGTAGCCAAAGATGGAAAATACTCTCACTCGCTTAAGAACGTAGACTTCATGAAGGTGAAGTCAGAACAAAGAGTAGAGGAATGAAGTGAGAAAGGCCAAAATTTCAGTATTAAACCTTGCTAATTAAATTAAAAGAAACAGCTAATTTTCTGCAGCCATAAAATAAAAATTCAGGCAGGAAAGCAGAAATGGATACAATCTCTTGTGAAAAATGGAATGAGATTACATAGAAATATATTGTGGCTCAAAACCTGAACCTATAATTTGTTTTGTTTTCTGCTAAGGATTATGATAAATAGACCAAAACAAGGAAAATAATAATGAGGACAGGTATACAGAATTCTAGCTGTCAAGACAGAGATAAATGGAGAAAAGACCTCACTCAAACACAGAGAATTGGATAAACTCTTTACCTAAACTCTGAAGTAACTGGAGCATCCTATTTCAGGTGTGATACAAAATTTAATAAATTTGCCAAGCCTGAAGTGATAAAATATGAGTGAACAGACATAAACGCTGTACCTAAACTTGAGAAACATGACCACAAAGTGATCAAAATTGATAAAACTGCTAGTCTGAGTCCAGTAATTTGACCAACATCTCTGTCAGGCCTTGACTGGCAGCAGCGAGACTTAAGTCCAATTACTAAACATCCAGCTCAAGTCCTCAAACAGAAATGTGAAGAAATTAAATCAAACTGGCTGAATACTCAATGAACTATACTTTTCTATTTGCAAAAAGAGAATCAAATGGCTTACAAAATAGTTGTTCTGTCTCTTCTCGTTGAAGGCAGAAAATGAAAAGAGAGAGTAACAAAGAATAGGACAGTACATACTAAAACAATCGACAAGCTACTCAGCTTGACTGGTATTCAAACCAGTTGTTGGCTCGTAAACAACAAATAAGAGGAAGCAGACATGACACAAATGTTAAGCACTCATATATTTCCATATTCTTCCTTTCTTCAGCCTATGAGGAGTATTTTAGGGTGTATATTCAGATAGAAAAACAAAACTAAAAAGTTTTAATTCAGTTCAGATTGACTTCAACATTTGATGGACAGTATTTTCCAGATTTGCTCCAAAAGCACAGAATTGTGTTGTTCTGTACACTGTTTTCTTTGTTCTTTTTTCTACAGATCCTTTTGTGAGTACTTACCATAGTTTGAAGTTATGCATTCACTAAGAAATTAAAAAGCATTTGTGAAAACATTGTGTAAGTGAAAGATTTCACTTTATACATAAACTCTTCTGTAAAAGCAGGAATATCAAACCAATATTCACTGTCTTAACCATCAGTCTTTGTTAAAAATCTTAGAAATAGAATTACTGTTTGGAAATTCTTTGCCTCAGATCTTACATAGCTTCTGATATTTCCAACCCATGGAAGCAAGCTTAATTTTGGCATTTCCTAAGTCTTTAAAGTTTTGATTTTTTATTTGTTGAGAACAAAGTGGGAACACAGAAATTGCATCATGTAATATATAATAGAATCATAGAATCATAGAATGGTTAGAGTTGGAAGGGACCTTGAAGATAATCTAGTTCTGAAAGCTTGCCATGGGCAGGGACACCTCCCACTAGACCAGGTTGCTCAAAGTCCCATCCAACCTGGTCTTGAGCACTTCCAGGGATGGGCCATCCACAGCTTCTCTGGGCAACCTCTTCCAATGTTTCACCACCCTTGCAGTAAAGAATTTCTTCCTAATATCTGATCTAAATCTACCTTCTTTCAGTTTAAAACCATTACCCCTCATCCTATCACTACATTCCCTGATAAAAAGCCCCTCCCCATCTTTCCTGTAGGCCTCCTTCAGGTACCAGAAGGCTGCTATAAGGTCTGCCCAGTGCCTTCTCTTCTCCAGGCTGAACCACTCCATCTCTCTCAGCCTATCTTCATATCAACAACTTCATTTTTAATCAAGAATGTTTATACCTCTTACTAACCAAGTATAACAAATAGTATAGGAGTATCTGAGTTCAAGCAAATACTCTAAATAATTGCTGGCTATGCCTACATTGCTAAAAAAGGTGCAGGGACAATACCTTGCTTTCAAACCAAGCAGCACAGAACAATTCACATCCTTGCTTAGATCATATTCTCTTTGGTGAATTTGTTTCAGACAGAACTCTCTGGAGCCATCAAAACCTGAGGTAAGTAGTAAACCTACAGTGAGATAGTGAATGACCAGGGAGCCAGTTCTTGAACTCACACAAGTCACTCTTTTACCCAGCTGCGTAGGTTGAACCATAGAACGGGAGCCTGTTCTAATGTGGGCTCTCTACGAGATCACAACTTCCTTCAGGTCACATCCAGCTGCTCCAGTGTGGGGTCCTCTGCAGACTGCAAGGTGGATATCTGCTCTACCATGGACCTTGATAGGCTGCAGGGATACAACCTGCGCCACGATGGTCTTCACCACAGGCTGCAGGGGAATCTCTTCTCTGGTGCTGTGGTGGGTGCACCTGCCCTGATCAAAGACCGGGGGCTTTAGGACTGCTGCATCCTTACTTTTTGTGCCCTTACTTTTTGTGCCTTTACAGTGTGGTCACAGACACCCCTTGGTCAAGGGATAAGGAAGTTATGGCTACCAGCTAATAAGAGCTGGCATGACCATATATGACCACAGATCAGATTCAGCTAGGGTATAAATGGAGCCCGGCTGGAGGGAAAATTGAGTCAGTCCTCCTTGAAGTAGTGGGTCTGCAGTCAGGGACTCTCCCCTTGTGTTGGGATGCCATCCAAGGAAACTTCTGGAGGTTTAGAGCCCTCGTCTATAGATAAGTGATTGCATACCTTTTGGATTGTGATTTCTAAAGCTTAAGAATTCTTGAGTCGGTTGTGCAGTATTAATTCCTCATACATTCTAAACGTGTTTTACTAATGTTGTTGCAGTGTTGAATAATTTTGATAAATTGTTGGTTGGTTCTCTGCTAAAAAAATTTTTGGTCAGAATAAAGTTTATTTTGAGTTTATCACCAGTCTAAAGTGGAGAGAAATGGATTTGACAGATGGACCACTCAGTTGACAAGGAATTGGCTAGATGGTCACACTCAAAGAGCCGCAGTTAATGGCTCAGTGTCCAAGTGGTGAGCAGTGATGAGTGGCGTCTCTCAGGGGTTGGTACTGGGACCGATACTATTTAACATTTTTGTTGGAAACATGGACAGTATGATTGAGTACACCCTCAGCAAGTTTGCTGACAACACCAAGCTGTGTGGAGCTGTCGTGTTTTGAGGTAAAACAGGACCAATTTTGATCAGTAACTTGACTTTTTAGCTAGGCCTCTTCTAACTGCCAAAATTAACAGCATGTCGTGCAGAAAACTGTTCCCTCTCAGAGTGCTAAGACTCCTGTTTACAGTTGATGCAAAGGAATGGTATGCAGAGAGGCTCTTGCTTGTACTGATTGCTATAACAAACAAGGCCAGCCAACTTTGTTATTTGGCTCATTGGAGGGTCAGAAGAAGAAAAGGGTAGAGGGGTCACACCTGTGGGGAGGAGCGGACAGGACAGGTGACCCAAACCTGACCAACAGGGTATTCCATCCCAACTGCCTCATGCTCAGTATAAAAGCTGAGAGATCAAAGGGTCAGCCCTCTTTCTTCAATGGCCGGTGTCTGAGGAGGACTCTGTCTGTTCGTCTGCCTTTGATCCAGATCCTGAATCCAGATCCAGAATCTAGTTCCCGTCTGTCAGATTCCTCTCTGGGACTTCCCCAGTGCCTGCTGGTGACATGATTGTCATCCTGGGTGCTTGATATGGTTTTGTACATATTTCATTATTTTCTTTTTGTAATTTTATTATTAATATTTCATTAAAGTAGTTGAGTTCCTTCTGAACTCAGAAGTTTCTTTTTACTCTCTCTCTTGCCTCCCTTTGAAGCGGGGCAGGAGAGAGAGAGCATCTGTCTTTCCACCTGTTTGGGCCAATCCACCCCAAACCACGACAGGAGCGGTCGACGCGTTGGAGGGAAGGGATGCCATCCAGAGGAAGCTGGACAGTCTTGACAGCTAGGCCCATGCAAACCTCCTGAAGTTCAACAAGGCCAAGTGCAAGGTCCTGCATGTAGGCTGGGGCAATCCCACGCACAAATACAGGTTGGGCAGAGAACAGATTGAGAGCAGTCCTGAGGAGAGGGACTTAGGGGTGTTGGTACATGAGAAGCTCAACATGAGCTGGCAATGTGTGCTTGAAGCCCAGAAAACTAACTGCGTCCTGGGCTATATCAAAAGAAGAATGGCCAGCATGTTGAGGGAGGTGATTCTGGCCCTCTACTCTGGTCTGGTGAGACCCTACCTGGCGTACTGTGTCCAGCTCTGGATCCCCCAACAAAAGAAGGACATGGACCTGTTAGAGCAAGTCCAGAGGAAGGCCACAAAGATGATCAGAGGGTTGGACAACCTCTCCTATGAAGACAGGTTGAGAGAGTTGGGGTTGTTCAGCCTGGAGAAGAGAAGGCTCTGGGGAGACCTTATAGCAGCCTTCCGGTACCTAAAGAAGGCCTACAGAAAAGATGGGGAGGGGCTCTTTATCAGGGAATGTAGTGATAGGACGAGGGGTAACAGTTTTAAACTGGAAGAGGGTAGATTTAGATTTTACTGTCAGGGTGGTGAGACACTGGAAGAGTTTGCCCAGAAAAACTGTGGATACCCCATCCCTGAAAGTGTTCAAGGCCAGGTTGGATGGGGCTTTAAGCAACCTAGTCTAGTGTGAGGTGTCCCTGCCCATGGCAGGGCGTTTGGAACTAGATGGTCTTCAAGGTCCCTTCAAATTCTAACCATTCTATGATCCCATGAATCTATAATAATTTAATTTTTTAAGCCTCCATGACAGGCACCTGGAGCACTGTTACATCCTGGTCCGACTGGGGGTCCGGGGGGCATTTGTAATAATTCCAAGAGTGAGATTAAGACACAAACGAGGTCAAATGCCATTCACTATGGCTTTGCTGTTATTTCCCAGCAATAGTCACTGAGATGAGCAATAGAGTAAAGGCAGAAGTAGAGAAAAGGTAGAAAGGAGAAACAGTATTACGGAGAACAGCAAAAGTATAGTCACCACCACAGGCCCGTGGCATCCCGATGGTCCTCTGGGGTCAGCGGTGTCCTGTTGATCCATGATTCTCAAGTCGTGACAGTGGTGCGGGTCCCAACTGAGGTAAGGCACAGCACTAGTTTATAGTCTCTGCTGACTTGCAGTTTGGCCCATCATCGCTATGGTCACCTTTGCTCAACAAATCATCATTTGACAGAGCCACCGTATAGGCTTTTTCTGCCTTGTCTCTTGGTATTGCACAGTCATGAGAAACAGGAGACCCTTTTCCTGCCTTTGTCATTTGGGCAGCACTTGGTATAGCACAGCCGTGAGAAACAGGGTCTGATTGCTCTGATAACCAAGTGTGTACCCCCTTTGTTATCATGTATGGCAGCAGGCAAACTTTGAGACATCTTGTTTTTCTGTCAGTCTCCTACAAGCACCTCTTCCCCTTCCTTCTTCACTGACCCTGATGTCTGCATAGTTGCTTCTCTCATACATTCTCACTCCTCTCTCAAAGTTGCTGTTGTGCAGAAGTTTCCCCCTTCTTATATATGTTATCACAATGGCGCTACCACCATCGCTGATTGGCTCAGACTTGGCCAGTGGCGAGTCCATCTTGGAGCTGTCTGGCATTGGCTCTGTCTGGCATGGTGGCAGCTTCTTGTGTCTTCTCACAGAAGCCACCCCTGCAGCTCCCCCACTACCTTGCCATGTAAACCCAATACAAACACTAATCTTTTATTAGGTATTTAGAAGGGTGTATGTGAGGAACAAAGCTGAACTGGGAATCAAATTAGGATACATTGCCATGCCTGATATTTATATTTATAATGTGCATATTTATATGCTACTAAAGAGTATGGCAAAAATGTTCCTAAGTACGTAGTATTGCCTCCCTTTATACTATGACAAGTAGCGGCCTTTTAAACTCATGTAACAATTGTGTTCGTATAAATGATAAAATCTTCTTAGGTTTCTTGCTGTCAGCACTCCAGTTGGAAGGCAGTTTGAAAGCCTTACTAGTTTAATTTTAAAAGCATTCTTCTAATTATGAGCCTAAACACATTCATGGACTATCTGTATAAAGTGATTCATGATATAACAATCACTTTTTGAGTGCCTGCTTTATGCTACCTGAGTTTTCAAGATGACACATACAAACTCAATGTATAATGAGTGCAGTCTAAAAGACAAACACTAAAGATTAATTATAGACTGTACTGAGTAGTCCGTCTCTTCCTTTTCTGACTTACCATTAGATCCCTCAAGAAATTCTTTGAAAAAATTGTCTCTCAAATTTAACAGTACTTCAAGTAAACACTCAAGCAAAGATTCAGCTAAGGGCAACCTCTCTAAATGCTTTTTATTTTGTTGCTCTTTCATTCTGAGAAAAAATCATCTATTGGTTTAACATTAAATAGTTTTTCTAAATTCATTTTATGTCCCTTTTGAGGTTATAGTGTCAACTTGCCAATCTCAGTGATACTATGAGCTCTCCTGAAAACGTTAAGAGTTGTGAGTTTTTTCCAAGGCTTCCCCCTGCCCTCTTCCCCCC
>VFFE01006972.1:152850-202110 GCA_008921705.1 Burhinus oedicnemus | reverse complement strand
GGTGCATCAAGAGGAGTGTGACAAGCAGGTGGAGGGAGGTTATCCTCCCCCTCTGCTCTGCCCTGGTGAGGCCACATCTGGAGTCCTGTGCCCAGTTCTGGGCTCCCCAGTTCAAGAAGGACAGGGCACTGCTGGAGAGGGTACAGCAGAGGGCTACAAAGATGATTAGGGGGCTGGGACATCTTTCTTAGGAGGAAAGGCTGAGGGACTTGGGTCTTTTTAGCCTGGAGAAAAGAAGACTGAGGGGGGAACTCATCAATGCTTATAAATATTTTAAGAGAGGGTGCCGGGAGGATGGGACCAGTCTTCTTTCAGTGGTGCCCAGTGATACAACAAGAGGTAATGGGCACAAACTTGAACATAGGAAGTTCTATCTAAACATGAGGAGGAACTTCTTTCCTCTGAGGGTGGCAGAGCACTGGAAGAGGCTGCCCAGACAGGTGGTGGAGTCTCCGACTCTGGAGACATTCAAAACCCACCTGGACGCCATCCTGTGCAACCTGCTGTAGGTGACCCTGCTGTGGCAGGGGGGTTGGACTAGATGATCTCCAGAGGTCCCTTCCAACCCCTGTGATTCTGTGATTCTGAGACATGAGTGTACAAATGTAACTTTATTTATTCTTTTCTATCTTGCTACAAATGAAAAAAATAAGAATTAATTAAACCTGTTTCTCAAATTATATTCAAAGAAAGAATATTTCCCAGATTTTAATCTTGCTATCGAGATTTGTATTTTTCCATGCAGCAAATCACACTTCTCTTTCAGTCGATTAAACTGTAAAACTTGATTCCTGTGCTGAATCTTATGCCTCTGAATAAATGTGAGAATCAGCTTTGGCACTTCTACTGCACCCTGTACAAAGGTTTATAGCATTATCACCTGCAGTCAAGATCTTCACAGTGCTGTTTTTTCAAATATTTTCTGTCTTAACCTGCACTTTTTAGATGCTACTAAAATTAATATAAAGCAGAATCATTCTATATTGATCTCCATTAATCCTGACATCCTCAGATAGGTAAATTTACTTTCATTATTTTGGAATGCCAAATGGAAAAACCTGTCTGATCTCAAGTTTGGTCTTTCATAAAGTATAGTAAAATGGGACTATAATTTATGAAATCACTTTGTAAATTTCAAAAATAAATACCTGACATCAGATTTGCTGTTCAAAACATAAAAGTTTGTTTTTCCAGAAAAGATTTACCAATTTGGATGTCTTCAGTTAATTTTTTTTTTTTTTTAAATATGGTCATTTGAAATATTTAGAGAAAAAGGAAAAGGTACAGTACCTTCAAGTTATGACAAAAATTTCTGTTCTTTGAACACAAAGTTTGTTTCAAAAGCTATATATTCTTACCAAGGCAGAATTTTCCACAATAATTTATAGAAGCAATGGTGTTTGAATGCAAAATTTCATGGCTAACATACACAAAATAGAATACATCTATAAGTATATTCTATATTTACCCTATCAGTTTAATCTTAGTACAGCCTTATTGTGGTGTCTGGAACAATCTCAAGCCACCTGAGTACCCATTGTTTACCTTTCTCTGGATAACAGACCTCTGCAGTCTTGGACCTAGAAATATTTCTCTATTAACTGCACCTTTGTGGGCCACTTAAACCATTGGACCCTCTTTGACACTCTCACCAGGCTATTCAACTCACACAGATTGGTCAGTAGGACATCACCACAATGGGTCTGGTGACTAGTGCCCTCCATTACATGATGGAACATGATTTTGGTGGGAAAATGAGACTCTGGAATGATCGGAATCACACAATTACGTTGGCTTTATTCTCCAAATTAAATTACTTCTATAATTATGTTTTTACTTTGATTTATTTTGAATTTTTATGGGAACAAGAAAGAAGTGTGCATATGTATATGTATGTACACATATTTATAATTTACATTAATTTTTGTTTTTAATTCCCATGTTGCTAGTTGTGAGGATAGTGTAAGGCAAATGTCAATGCAATAAAAAAGATTTGCTATTTTATTTCTTTTTCTAGTTGTAGTCACACAGTGCATGTAGTCAACAGTGTCGTACAGTGCTTCATTCCAGATGATTTAATTTCTACCTGAAATACCACATTTTCAGAAATTCCAGCAATAGTTTGATGGGTGGATGTGTTAGTTAAGGAAAAGGGAGGAGGCAAGAGGTGCTGTACTAGGATATAGGCTAGAAAGTTCAGACAGGCCAAATAGTGAAGTGAAGTGAATAGAATAGAATTGAAGTGAATAGAATAGAATAGAATAGAATAGAATAGAATAGAATAGAATAGAATAGAACAGAACAGAACAGAACAGAACAGAACTACTGGCAGGTATATAATCACCTAATACCTATTTAATAGCTTCTCATCTTTCCTTTTTCCCTTAGAGCTATCCATATTTCATTCAGCAACATACCACATCTCTATATCTGTTTTTCGGAAATGTTCTAAAATTCATATTGAAAGCAATATTTCATGGGCATCTTAAGGCCTCTTGGATTCAGACTACACATTACTACATTTACTGTATCTGATTTACACATTGGTGAGCATCTGAAAGCAAAAACCATGAATGCTAACTCAACCAACAAACAATCAAACGAAATGTAAAACCAATAAAACAACAAAAAGAAAAACAAAATCACAACAAACCAATAACTGACAAAGCTTTGTATTTCACTGTAGCACATCTAACTGTATTACAGTGTTCTCTACCAAAGTACACTTTCCATATTGAAATGTTCCCACATCTCAAAAATTCAAAATGTTTTCAAAAATTCACTACCCTGGAAATTTATAAGTAAGTAATCCAGTCCAAAACCCCAATTGTTAAATCCAGCCCAGGAGTTAAAAATTCAGTCCAACTCCAATCCCTTTTTTATCTTCCTGGCCTTTTACTGGACTTGGTCCACTATGTCCTTGTCTCTTTTGAACTGGACACAGCACTTGAGATGTGAGTGTGAGTGTGAATAGATAGTAGGGAATACCTCCCTCCACCTGCTGGCAACTCTCCTCCCAATAAAACTATGGAAGCTGTCAAACTTCTTATCTGCAAGGGTAAATTGCTGGCCCACGGTTAGCTTGCTGTAGACTAGAACCCCTAAGTCCTTTTCTGCAAGGTGCTTTCCAGCCAGTAAGCTCCCAGCCTTTAGTGATGCAGGAGTTATTTCTCCCCAGGTGCCAGAATTAGAATTTCCCTTTGCTGAACTCCATAAGATTCTTGTTGGCCCATTTGTCCAGCTCATTGAAGTGCCCATCTGGTGCATCAATCACTCCTCCTAGTTTTGTATCATCTGAAAATTTGCTGAGGATGTGCACTCTATCACAGAATCCAGGTCATTAATGAAGGTGTTAAACAATATCGGACAGAATACCAATTCCTTGGGTACTCCACTAGTAACAGAACTGCAGCTGGACTTTGTGTCACTGATCACCACCCTTTAAGCCTGGCAGTTCAACCAGTTTCAGTCCACTTTCCTGTCCCCTTATCTAGCCTATATTCCATTAGTCTATCTATGGTAAGACAGTGTCAAAAGCCTTACTAAAGTCAATATGAAAAGAAAAAAAATAATCCACTGCTCTCCTCACATCCACCAAGCTAGTACTTTCATCATGGAAGGCTATCAAGTTGCATAGGCACGATTTCCCCTTCGTAAACCCATGTTGGCTATTTCTGGTCACCATTGTGTCCTTTGTGTGTCTTAAAACATTTTCCAGGATTATTTACTCTATCACCTACCCAAGGACTCAGGTAAGGCTGATCCTCCTTCTTGCCCTTCATGAAAATAGGAGTGACATTTGCTTTCTTCCAGTCCTTAGGAACCTCGCCCAGTCACCATGGCCTTTCAAAGATAATTGAGACTGGCCTTGCAATGACATCAGTCAGCTCCCTCAACTCTTATGGGTGCATCCCAGATTGAGTTCATTTCCTTGCAAACATAGCTAAAAAAATAAATAAATAAACTTGACCAGTGTATCACACAACGAAGCTAAACACTTAATACAGTATACTCTGGACTGAAATCTTTTCTTATATCTTCATTAAACAATATTCAATCTCAACAGTTTAAATCCAATTGTGCATTTGTACAACAGAACAAAACCAGAGCTCAAAGCTTCTATGGTTTCCTAGCAAAGGAGAAATGACTGAAATTATACAGGCTTCAGAGAACTGGTGATTTGATAAAGTTTTAGTTTGTTTGTTTGTTTGTATATTAGATGAATGACCCTCTTCTTTCTTACACCACCCAAAGGATTTCAGGTGCCATCCTGAGAGTGCTGCGGTATCTAACGCAGAGATGGGCTGGTTTGACAGTCCCTCCTCAGCCCTCTGCTGGGGTCCAAGTTGCTCAGCCCCTGACACTTCAGTTTTATATGTGGTCCGCTTGACTCCTGCCTGCTTATGGCATCACAGAATCACAGAATCACAGAATCACAGGGGTTGGAAGGGACCTCTGGAGATCATCTAGTCCAAACCCCCTGCCACAGCAGGGTCACCTACAGCAGGTTGCACAGGATGGCATCCAGGTGGGTTTTGAATGTCTCCAGAGTTGGAGACTCCACCACCTGTCTGGGCAGCCTCTTCCAGTGCTCTGCCACCCTCAGAGGAAAGAAGTTCCTCCTCATGTTTAGATGGAACTTCCTATGTTCAAGTTTGTGCCCATTACCTCTTGTTGTATCACTGGGCACCACTGACAAAAGACTGGTCCCATCCTCCCGGCACCCTCTCTTGAAATATTTATAAGCATTGATGAGTTCCCCCCTCAGTCTTCTTTTCTCCAGACTAAAAAGACCCAAGTCCCTCAGCCTTTCCTCCTAAGAAAGATGTCCCAGCCCCCTAATCATCTTTGTAGCCCTCTGCTGTACCCTCTCCAGCAGTGCCCTGTCCTTCTTGAACTGGGGAGCCCAGAACTGGGCACAGGACTCCAGATGTGGCCTCACCAGGGCAGAGCAGAGGGGGAGGATAACCTCCCTCCACCTGCTTGTCACACTCCTCTTGATGCACCCCAGGATGCCTTTGGCCTTCTTGGCCACAAGGGCACATTGCTGGCTCATGGTCATCCTGCTGTCCATCAGGACTCCCAGGTCCCTTTCCACTGAGCTGCTTTCCAGCAGGTCAGTCCCTAACCTGTACTGGTGCATGGGGTTATTCCTCCCCAGGTGCAGGACCCTACACTTGCCCTTGTTGAACTTCACCTGACAGAAAAGGTGTTGTTTATTCAGCTGCTGCAGCTGAGAAATTTACGATGGACACCCAGCATACTGGGGTCTGTCTGGCTGCTCTGGCAATGTGGTACTTCGCTGCTTCCAGCTTTTCGATGCTGAAGCAATGTTGTTGCCATTGGCAACGACAGCCCGCTATTATCATGCATCCATTATGTTGTAGAAGTATTGAACACCAGATGAAAGTGCTATTCGGTGGTAATTTGTAAACAATACATAGCATGAGCATCACCGAGGACAATTTTCTAGGAGAAAAGAAGGATTTACATGCCAAAACCATTCTAGACTTTGTCGGGCTTAAATTGTCAGATGTAAAAACAGAAACATACAAAAAATATTTTAATTAACATTATAGATTATGTAGAATTTTTAGAATTTCAGAAAGAGTCTTAAGTATCCAAACTTCATTTTATCATTTAACTTTGGACTAATTAAACACCAATGAAATTATATTAACCAACTGCTATAAAATGTTCTTTAATAATTCTCCTGGTACAAGTAGTCACATCATAACTGAATGTCAACCCATCATTAGGGACTGGAAAAAAAGTAATTTCCCTAATAGAGAAATTAACTAAAATGCCACAGTGTTGTTGGGATTTTTTAACTGATCATGTTGAAGTCACTGTTTGTACAAAACCAGCCTCAGCAGGATAGGGAAAGGCTGACAAATTTTGCACGAACAGTGTCTCATAAATTGCCTTTTGATTTGGGGAAACTAACTTTTAATCAGAGGTAACAGACAGACTTCTAAGCTACTAACAAAAAACTTTTGGAAGATTTTTGAATAATCATGAGAATGATAAAATGGCAGAATGTCAATGAGTTGAGCCATCTAAACTACTCCAAATCTAGGCCAACAACTAAACCTATCAGAACGTTTCATTATATTTCAAAAATTAAAAAAATATTTTGGCCAGAATAATTACATGTTTCCCCCTACTGATCAAATTTCTTGCAATTTTTTAATATTTTTATCTTTTCAAATGGAATTATGTGAGAAAAAGACCAACCTTAAGGGTTCCACTGGATATATTTATGAAATACTAAACATGTGGGGTCAGAAGAGTCAACTGTTGTAAAATGTTGTTCTATTTACTTCAATAAAGATATGTTAATTTTCACCTAATGTAGGAAAAAAATAAATACAATTTATCTGTCCTTAGGTGGGCAGCCAGGGCTTTTAGGCAGCTAAGTCATTGTCTTCAATTCCTCTCACTTACTTCCAGGCTTCTGCTGATACTCACTGGCTTACAATTGAATCATGTTAGAAACTATAGGAATAGGTTCAAGAGGACGTAGTCAAGATGTTACGTCACTGAACTTTCCATTTGTGTCTAACTTCCAAAGCTTTATCAGTGTGGTCTGAACTGAGAGTCTCAGAGTAGGCAACACACCAGCTTGATGATCCCCTCTGTACTGGACTCTCTCCTCAGAGTATCTCTGGACGTGCATGTGATCCCCAAAGTCAGATTCTTGGCCACTGACTCCATCCAATAAATGGAGTTTCTTCATTACTAGCTGATAATCCTTAGCCTTGACGATTTTGATGGAATTCATCAACATCCTTGGAAAATACTGTTGTTCATCATCTTACCTATCCACCAGGTCACCAGAAGTTGGGTTCGCACATATTCTTCTAATGAACTGACATTCCCAGAATACTGTAGGTCGTATAAGCACATCCTTCAGAATCTCCCAAATATACCACAGTGTATTTCTCACAGTTGTGGACATATGCCATGAAAATGTTGGCCATCTGGAGTGATTTTTATTTTGCAGACCAAATTTGGAGATGAGCTCCTAGAGTCTGTGCACAGAATCTGTAGTTCTGTCCCAATCTGGCCTTAGTGCTCAGTTCTTCCCTGGTGACTGTTTTCCTCAGGAAGAAGTAAAACCTCTGTCAGACTCTCTCTGCATGTGACTATCCTTCTCACAATCCAGGTAACAGCATGCCAACCATAACTACTGTGACTGGTTGGTTTAGACAAAGGCAATGTGGTCTAAGGGATGCAGAGCATCCCATGTTCTCTTATAGTTAAGAGAAGTAATCAGAATAACAGAATTATTTTTTTAAAAATTATTTTTTACAAATCAGTTCCTGAAAGAGGAATCTAAAACAATTTTCCTGTCAATTTCTACATGTCAACACATATCTCACTTCAGGATCACTCTGTTACATAGCTTTTGGATAGGTCTGGTTTTCTGGGGCTTAGCTGAGTGAAGTTTAGGTAAATTAAGCTTTCTGAATCAGATTATACGATTGAGATTAGCCGTTTGAAGAATATCCTGGTGATGTTATTAATCACGTAGTGATAGAACAGCTCAGATTGGAAGGGTCCTTGAAAGATCATCTGGTCCAAAGTTTTGTGGAAAAGGAAGTCTAGATGAGTCTGCCTACCATCCTGTCCAATTGCATCTTGGAAACCTCCAGTGATTGGAACTCTCCCACAGACCTGTTGCGACTGAGATGAGTAGCTCCAGAATCTAATGGTGCAAGGATATATCTCTTCAGTGTTGACCCCAAAACCGTGATGGTAGCCAGGGGATAGTATAGACATTAGCCTTATCTGGCTTGTGCATGAAGGAGAACACTTTCCAGCTTCTTCCAGGACTGCTTGTTATGAGCTAGTTTCTCCCTATGCACACTAATCAAAGTGTGTGTTCCTCAGGAAAAGGTTCTTGCAATCTACAGTGAAGAAAGATAAGAGAAACAGGTATCTGGCACTGGACTATTGAACCGTGACTGCATGCATGTGCCTCATCTACAGTGGTATCTAGACATATTATGGATTCTTAATATATGGTAGATCAATGACACCCAACGAGACTGTGCTTATACAGCACACAGCCGAGTAGGACCTTGATACAATTATTAAAAACCTTTTCTGCTATAGAACTCCTAATACAAATAAGACTGGATCTGCAATGTCTAAACCACTTATTTTTATCATTTGTAATCTACTGAAAGGAAAAAAGGTGGATGAGGAGTACAGAGACTATAGGAAATCATTTCAAATCTTACTGAAAATAATTGTCTGAAAGTATAAGAACTAACAACTGACACATGAAAGGAGTGTCTGGCAGCCATCATGGTGGCAGCTAAGAGTGAATGAGATGTGGATTCCTCTGATCTGAACCTGGACTTCAAACTTTAACTTGTCATTAAAATCCCGGGTGATAGAAAATATTATGGCTACTGTTTGCTGGTCAAAGTCAGAACAGCATTTGACTACATAATATTTTTAGTTCAAGATTAAGTTATTTTATGGAATAAATTGATGCTAGAATTAATCAATAATATTAAAGATGTGAAGAAATCCTGAAGAATAAATGAAGGACCATGTGACACTAAAATAAGATCTGTTAGGAGTTACATATACACAACTAAAAAGGGAAAATTTCAGTTGATTTTGAAACAAATGGACCAGCAGAGTTGCCCATAATGCTCACATAAGAAGCTGTGCATTCTGAAGTCTAGATGTTGTGAAAGTATAGAAGGCTATAGAGAAAGCAGCTGCAAAGTTAAAAAGGATTAGACATAAAGGTATTGTTTAAGTTTTCAGCAGGTGCATAGTCATGAAAGTAAAAGATAGATGATGTAGTGATGACAGAGATAAATCCATGAACTAATGCAGGGTCAAAAATAATACAAAGGTTAGAAAAACATCAAAGATGATAGGAGAGTATCACCAAGAAGAAAAATATGAAAGATGGAAACATGATTTACTTTGTTCTTTGATACCAAAAAATAATGATATTATATTTCTAGTTGCTACTGGAAATATCAAGTAAGGGCAAAGAGGTAAGTTCCAAAGGGAATAACCTTACCTATTTGAAAAATTAAAGAAAAAAAATATATATCTCTACTTATAAAACTCTCATTATATTGCCTAGTTTCACTTCAGTCTATTAGGGATCTTACCAAAACTATACTTCTTCTACCGTCTTTGAAATAAAAAGGAAACTCGTAATAGAATTGAATGCAGCATGGATTTGCTAAAGTTTGTTGAAAAATGTTAAAGCAATAGAGTAAGATAACTCATTTTTTTTGATAAATTATTTTCTAGACAAGAGAATTGTATTAGGTTTCACCTATCTGGACTTCAATAAATAGAAACAGTATCACATCAAAATTATCAGCCAATGTGAAGAAAATGAAAATTTGTACTGGGATAATAGGCTATGCAAAGAACTGTTTGAAATGCTGTTGTCAATGTGTAATGACAAAAAGGAAACTATCAGAATTGAATGAGACTGCCTTTGGAAATCTTGAAGAACAAAAAGATGATGGACAGCTATTACTTAATATTATTTATGTTTTGTTTGGTTTTATTTTTAGTGAATTACATCTGTTGACAACTTTAAATTGGGAGACTATTGTGAAAACTGAGGACTAATGAAATACACCAGAAATATCTGAATAATCTTGACAAGTAAATCAGGTTAAATTTAAGAGCATGAACATAAAATGATCTGAAAATTGGAGTTCACTTACAAAGTTTGAGATTTTCAACTGGAAATGAAGAAGAGAAGAAAAAGACTCAAGCTACCTATCTCTTACTACAGGTGGAATTTAGCTCAACTGATGTTAGATGGCTACCTTTTAGGTGTTTATATCAGAGCTGATGATCCCAAACTCCTTTTGGAGTCAGCAAACAGAAATAGGCACTTTTAGGAAATGAGTACTGCAAACAGTTTTAGGCATCTGCTTTGGGATGAGAGGAATTGTGCCCTGAGAAGTGCTTGCCTCTGTGACAGAAGAATGAACTTTTAAGTAACTACTAAGTAGTAAAGAAACTACTTAACTACTAAGCAGTAAAGAAAAATGTAATGCTTTTCCAGTCATGGGAGAATAGGACCGTAGTTGACTAGGACGCACCATCAGATGTGACAATGAAAATGGCAAAAGCAATCTTAGGATGTATTGAATGAGGCAGTAGAAACAGAGCAATATACTAAACTTAAATACACAGATGGGGTTTTATCTGAAATAGTCTGAACAGGGTTTCCATGATAAGAAAAGTGAACTCTAACTGAAAAATATGTCACAAAGTATCAGTCTATAGGTGCACAAGAAAAAAGAAAAAGCTGTTTAAGACAAAAAACAATACTGGCATGTAAAATTATAAATTGATGATGCATATTTTTAGGGTGGAGATTAGAAGAGTATTTCTAACCATCAGAAGACTGAAGTACACAACTTTTTAAAAGAATATTTGGGTCAGAAAGAACTAACATGAAACTTCATCAGTCTATGAAATGGATGTATGTGGTTGTAAGCAAAACAGGCACTTGGTAGTCCAAGAAATCAAATCCTGTTAAAGTCTCTGATATTGTATTAAAGAAACTATTGTTTTGTGAAGTATTTCAGCAAGGACAAATATGGAGGCCTGCAGAGACAATATGAAAAAAATCCTTTTGCAAATGTTAATGCCTCATAAAGAAAGGGCTTAAGTAAGGAAAACAATATAAAATTGTCTGCAAACTAGAAAAAAGCACAATGTTATCAATTTTTTGGAGCATTCATATTTGAAAGAAAAGTGGAAGTGAAGCTTTATGATTCAGTCCCATCCCTAATTAAAAAACATGATTATTGTCTTTTATAATGAAAAGCTAATTTCACATGGATTTTTTGGGTTGTTTTTTTTTACCCTAAGTTAAGATACTAGTTAGTAAATGTTGAACATATTTGTTAATAGGCAGGATTTTCAATTTACATTTTAATACCTTTTTATTTCATACTGTAATTTAATTACAAACATAAATTATGTGCAATAATTAGTAATACCAAGAGCTGGTATAGCAGGTTGAAATTTATTTTATTGAAATTTGCCATTTAAAAGTAAGGTATATAATGTGGGATTCTCTGCCACACTTTGGAGACCTAAATTTAGTCAGTAAATTAACCTAGCTGGATAGTGTTCAAGTTCAGAACACCTATGTTTAGGTGTTTATATGTAAATTTCTGTACATAAACTGGTTGTCTAGGTTGCCATGGAGATCTATGGAGATTTAGTCGGTACAGTGAATGGATCCTAGAGAGCTGTTAAGCCCAAAGCCTTTAGGAGTGCCACTTCGAACCCACACATAAGAGTAGTGCCATTTAAGAAACCCTAGGGCACCTGACACAAGATGTGGAATGGCAGCTATGTGGAATAAGCTGAGGCATTTCAAACGGCATTAGAAGCCTATTGTGAGCATCAGACTTGAGCCTTTAGGGTAGATAGTTAGTCAGACAGAGTCAGTTTCTGGACATGCCTGTCTCCCTCTGTCCCTATGGAGCGGAACATAGGTGATTCCCCATATGGCAGAAGGAGATGGAGTAGGATGGGATAGGAAGGGAAGGCAAGGCAAGGCAAGGAGAAAAGACTTCAGGCAGTAGTTGGGGAGACTTCCAAGGATGTGATGAAAAATAATTAGGAAGGATTTCTCACTTCTTCAAAGTGAAACACTGTGATGGACTCACTGAACTTGTCAGATCAGCAACATTTAAAAACAAGTGAAGGCTTCTTTGTAACACAGGTATAAGCTATGAAATTTATTGCCATGGGAGGCAAGAAGCCAAAACTGAACGAAGAAATTCATGGAAGAAATTCCCTTGAAAGTTAGTAAGTATAATGAGGTAGATACAATGTCCAGCTGGATAAGCCACCTGTCCTACAGCAACTAAGAGCACACTGAAGTTTCACAAAAAGAGGAAAGAATTGTAAGTAGAAGGTTATGAATTCTGGCGCTCCCTCACTGCTGTTCTTTGGAGGAACTGTTACTTGTATGTTATACCAGCTCTTAGTACACTGATGTGTGTTATGCCAGCCTTTCATCTTATCCCAAATCCTGTTTTCCAGAGCCAAGGCAGGATACCATCCTGAATTTCTATTGAATTCATTTGGCCACGTGACATGATCACTCATTGGAGACACTCTGAGAAGACAACAAACTCCATCTCATTATTTCTTCACCTTTTTAAATTTAGTTTTCATTCTCACATCTCACCTGTTTTCCTTCTCACTTTGTAGTTGTTATTAGTGTAATTTGTAATCTACATTTCGGTTTTACCGTACACCTCACCCTCTACACACACATGCACATACATAGAGGTATAAGTCCTTGTTTTTCTTTTCCATTTCATTTCGTCTCTGTTCGTAAATACATTTATCATATATCTTATACCCGTTTTCCATAGCAGTCCTGGCTATGCAGGGAGGTCCCAGTTGACTGGAGGTTAGCAAATGTGATGTCCATCTACAAGAAGGGCTGGAAGAAGGATCCAGGGAACCACAGGCCTGTCAGCCCAGCCTCAGGGAAGGTTATGGATCAGATCATACTGAGTGCCATTACATGGAACATGCAGGACACTGAAGTGATCAGGCCCAGCCAGCATGGCTTCATGAAAGCCAGGTCCTGCTTGACTAACCTGATCTCCTTCTATGACAAGGTGACCCACTTAGTGGATGAGGGAAAGGCTGTGGATGTTGTTTACCTGGACTTTAGTAAAGCCTTTGACATGGTTTCCCACAGCAGTCTCCTGGACAAACTGGCTGCTCATGGTTTGCATGGGTATATGTTTCGCTGGGTAAAAAACTGGCTGGATGGCTGGTCACAAGTGGTGTTCCCCAGGGTTTGGTATTGGGGCCAGTTCTCTTTAATATCTTTATCAATGACCTGGACAAGGGGATCGAGTGCACCTTCAGTAAGTTTGCAGATGACACCAAGTTGAGCGGGAGTGTTGACCTCCTTGAGGGTAGGAAGGCCCTACAGAGGGATCTGGACAGACTGGATCAATGGACTGAGGCCAGTGTTAGGAGGTTCAACAAGGCCAAGTGCCGGGTCCTGCACTTAGGTCACAACAATCCCACGCAATGTTACAGGCTTAGGGAAGAGTGGCTGGAAAGCTGCCTGGCAGAGAAGGACCTGGGGGTGTGGGTCAACAGTTGGCTGAATATGAGCCAGCAGTGTGCCCAGGTGGCCAAAAAGGCCAATAGCATCCTGGCTTGTATCAGAAATAGTGTGGCCAGCAGAACTAAGGGAGTGGTTGTCCCCCTGTACTCAGCCATTGGTGAGGCTGCACCTCAAATACTGTGTTCAGTTTTGCACTCTTTGCTACAAGAAAGACTTTGAGGTGCTGGAGTGTGTCCAGAGAAGGGCAACAAATCTGGTGAGGAGTCTAGAGAACTGGTTTTATGAGGAACGGCTGATGGAACTGGGATTGTTTAGTCTGGAGAAAAGGCAGCTGAGGGGAGACCTTATGGCTCTCTACAACTACCTGAAAGCAGATTGTAGCGGGGTGGGGATCAGTCTCTTCTCCCAAGAAACAAGTGATAGGACAAGAGGAAATGGTCTCATGCTGCTCCGGGGGACATTTAAGATGGATATAAGGAAAATTTTCTTCACCAACAGGGTTATCAAGCATTGGAACAGGCTGCCCAGGGAAATGGTTGAGTCACCATCCCTGGAGGCATTTAAAAGATGTGTAGATGTGGTGCTGAGCGACATGGTTTTGTGGTGGACTTGGCAGTGTTAGGTAACAGTTGAGCTCAATGATCTTAAAGGACTTTTCTAACTTAAATGATTCTATCATTCTATGATTCTATCCTCTTTCCTGCTCAAAAACGCAGAAACAAATCAAGCAAACAGCAGTATCATCAAGTTGTATATTAAATGAACCTAAGTAACCATGTAATTATTCTCACTCTATTGCCGCTGCTCCTTATTGCTCTCACTTATTGTGTCATCTTTCATATTGTAAGACTGTAGGCTCCTTGGGGAAGGGACCGCATCATTTATTTTCTCTTTGAAGTACCTTCACCACCTCAGGCACTTTGCAAGTAACAAATAATAATAATAACCATTAATCAGGTAATGGGATCTGTAAGAAAGCACCAGTCATTGACAATTAAAATCTTAGCAACGGTAGGCAGGTTCCTACTTCAGAATTTAGAAAGTCTTTTCTTTCAGCTCCTTTCTAATTAAGAAGCCAACTTGCTTTATCTAACATAAAATACAAGACCTCTCAAACAGCCTTTGTTTGCCTTTATTTTTATTTTTTTTCCTTCTGACTGAAAGGATGAATGAAAGCTACAATCCCTATATTTAAGTGGCCCATGGCTTAAAATATATATTTTTTCTGATCATTCCAAATAGCAAAGGTGATTAAAACTGAAGTTATTGGTTCAGTTGAGAGCGCACTGAAATTGCTAGAGCTGAAGGTCTACATTATCAGAGGAGGTGAAGGAATTTGATTACATTAGTTGCTATTGAAATCCAATGAGTTTTCAGCACCTAACTAGTACAATCAAGGTTGACTGAATCCAATATGACACAGCATTTCCTTGCAGCTGGTAGCAAGAGGTATTTTTGTACTGCAGCTTATTTGCACTGTTGGAACCAGACAAATGAAGGCACTTTTGCTCCTTTTTCTTTTTGAGTCCTTTGCTCACAAAGGCGAAAAAATGTTTTCAATAGTATTTCTAAACAACCAGTTGATATTGAAATTTTTTTTTCCCCTGACTGGTAATGACTAGGCAAACAGTGTATTTCTGCTTATTATCCATTAACATCTTACTCTATTTGTATCTATATCCAAAGCTTTCATATAATTATTCTTTACAGCTTTAATTATAGCAAGACACCATATAACATTGATGAAAAGCCTTTAATTTTAGTTCTAAGACTTAGAAGAATTTCCAGAATAAATGGTAGAAAGATGTTCTCTTTATTACAACAAATAAAGTGTCTTAATTGAAAATATTGATAGAGACACACTTTAGGCACAAATCGTTATATAATTCTACTGAATACATCAGTTTAATCTCTGAACACTTCCCATTTTCCCCAAGACTCATTTTTTTTCCTCCCCAGTTCTATCGTTCTTTCCTGCATAGTCTAAAGGCTTATTCTACTTAGCTTTAGCTGTCTGTTTTCTTCCCCGACTTTTCTATTCATGTTTTAAATACTAAATATTCATATATATTAATATTCATATTTTTAACACTAAATAAATCAGATACTGAAATACTTGCATGAGCCTACTTTTTCTATATACCTTCCTATCTACTAATTGGCCCTAAACTAAGGTCATCCCCCTTTTTTACCTAGTTTTGTATGTAAGCTCATAAAAGGCATGTGCACACGGCTTCTGTATATTTATATATCAATAGATAAAAC
This sequence comes from Burhinus oedicnemus, assembly GCA_008921705.1. Taxonomy (NCBI): domain Eukaryota; kingdom Metazoa; phylum Chordata; class Aves; order Charadriiformes; family Burhinidae; genus Burhinus; species Burhinus oedicnemus. The sequence goes on along the minus strand of VFFE01006972.1, from coordinate 186,719 downwards.
ATAAATGGCATATATAAATAATTTCTGAAAACTCATTTCTCCAGAATGCCAAGGTTTACAGGAGATAAGTAAAAAAATAAAACAAGTGAGGGAGGTGGGGAGAATGATGATAAGTGAAATTCATTTATACCTATATATTTATACACGTATATAGCAATTTCCATAGAGATACAGATATCTCATATGCTCTACTCTTGCTTTTTTTTTTTTTAATTCTTCTCATCCAGTAACTCATTTATAAATTGGATTATAACCTCTTTGGGACAGAAGTCATGTTTTATTTCTACTGTGAGACACACAGCATACCTTTGGGGATTTGATGCTAAACCCCAATGTGGATGGCTTCATTTCTGTGCTTCATATTTCACTTGTTGCTTCAGCTATTTCGTCCCACAACATGTAACTTGGAGCAAGATGCTATTTTCCATGTCTTTAAAAATTTGTCAACACAGCTGCCGGAAGGTGTGGTTAGAGCATGTGGTAGCACACTTGTGATATTTTAAATAATATAGAATGGACAAGAGTAGTAACAAAGTCCTCTCTCAGGGATTTTATAAAAACTTAGGATCACAGTCTGTACATGGGGATCCTGGAGGGTATCCATTTTGCCACCATGTGATAGTGCTTGTGTCATTCAACTTTATCGGTGTTACCCATGAAGCTACCTGGATTAGCATGCCTTCATTCTGCCCTGTTATCATGCTTTGTGCTGAGTGAAGTGATCAAATGTTCCCACATTCAACTTCATAGTCATTAGAAGAACTTCTCTTATCACCCATTCACCACAAAATATGCACTAAGTGTGGGGAGAAGTGGTGGTGGTGTGTTTTTTGGTTTGTTTCCCCAAAGGTAGCATGTGGATCACGCATAAGAAGTTATTCTTAAAGTAATTGATACAGCAGGACTTGATGTAGACTTATGGAAAAAAGCAGATGGGGAAAGGTTATACAGCAGCATAGCTTTCCCCCTATTATTTGAGAGGGATCACACATTTGGCAATTGATGCTTATGGAAAAAATGATGGGAATAAGGAAAAGCTCAGTATTAACTGCATTAATGTGTTGCCTGCACTGTAACCCTGAATTACTATGTATCTCATACTGTTGTGCTTGATATTTGCTTTTTTCTTTTTCTACCCCTGGACCCTAAGTAATTGTTCTGACACATCCTGTGGTGTATGTTGGCACTCAGCTGCTAAAGACTCTGCACCCAGCACGTTATCACCACAGTGCTAGGAGTGGGCTGTAACTCTTCTGTGATCAAGGCTGATAACTGATAGTGTTCTCGCCTACTGGTTGTGGTATACACTTGCCCCTTTCTCCATTAACCCACACACCAAATAGCTAAACCATGACATTATTTGAAAACAAGGAATGCCTTTCTTTCAGCTGAACAAATGCCGGTTTTTTATTTTGTTATGCTGCTTGAACTTGATATATTACAGGACCTCAATAGCATTTGATTTACAACATTACAGCCAGGACTCTTATTGTTAACATTAAGTGATGCTGTTGCAGGCACTGGTTTCACATACGTTGCACTGCAGCACTGCACCCTTTGGTTGTGACAGATTTTTGAGCTAAGCTACTCAATTATCAGACATATATTGAGCAAAATCACTGAGCCGGCTTTTGTAAATGCATAGCTGATGATTACATTTCCCTACACAGCCTCATCTGCAGTCTCATGCCTTGCAGTTCACTGTCTTAAACCAGCGTGTGTTTCTGATAATTAGTTTCTTTCTGGCATCATCTCTGGAGCTAGTGTTGAGTGGGAGTGTGATGCAGGCTGCTCTTGTCCTTTCATGTGGGAGGAGATACTGTGATTTCAGACACAACCCCAGCTGTTAGCTTCTGAACTGCCCAGATTCTTGATTCTCCCCGTAGTCTTTAACCAAGGACTATGTTCTGACTTTATGACTGGCAGTTACTTCACTGCCTGTTGCATTGTGTGGGCCAGTGCTACCAGGGATCAGCCCTGTCTGCAGAGGATAAGATCACTTTTTGCTGGACTTTAATCATACAGCTGCATCCAGGGGAGAAGCAGTGACTGTGGGGAGGAGAAGTGACATGAGGAAATGCCCGTTGGATCACAAGTTGGTAGAAGAGGAGTCTCAATATTTGTCTCCTCTCCTGGCTAGCAAACTAATGGCTAAAAAAAACTTACTCATGCCAATTCTTTGAAGAAGCTGATTTCCCCTGGCTCTATACTGGAGTGCTATCTGCAAAAATGTTGCCCACCTCTTTACTTGAAATGCAACTTTGGTGTTATCTTTATGGATCCTGACTCTGTACAGTGGCCTTGTAATTTCTTGTTCACTAAAGGAATATTTGTCCTGCCAACCCTGCAACCATCCTTATTCCTTCAATTGTTCATTTGAGTATTTTCTTCTCCATGGTTGTCCATGAATGCTTGATCCCAACATGCATTTATTAGATGATGTTTTCAGCCAAATGCCAGGGAATGAGACACCTTTCTATATATTTGGTACATCCTGTGCTGCAAGACTGAAACATATATTGGGAATGGGAAAGTGTCAGAACATGGAGGAATTCTCCTTTCGTCCTGCTTCTTGTGTCCACCTGCTGTCCAAGATGGGCCAAGGTCCCTGATGCCCCACAGATCTATCATCTAGCTATAGTTCATCTGGTAGGTCTTAGAATATTAGTTAGGGTAAGGTAACTTTAAAAATAGCTTCACATCAATAACAGATAGCAGCTTAGCAAGGCGTAATAAGAACGACAGAAAATATAAGAACAGATTGACTTTAGTTATGATTAAGTAACTGGAACATGTTAGAAGAGTCACAAATGAGAAATGAGCCAGACAGAGGTCAACAGACCAGCTCAGTTATACATCAGACAGCTTCATTTTTTTAAGAGAGTAACATGACTGAGCAATAGATGTTTGCCATACTCAAATTAGAATAACTTCATATTAATAATATCCAATTATTTTATATAGATTAATACAATTTTATATTGGCAATAAGATAATAATTGAGAGGTTTACACCAAGATACTGTTCCCCTGTTGCAGAACTTGTATTCATGCCAAAGTTCCCATCTGTAGGTGTCCTGAGAATATCATTAGAATAGAGTCTTTGAAGTTAAGGAAATTAGACAAGATTTCATCCCTAATATGTTGGTCACATTTTAATGGTCTTCACAATAAAATATAAAGATTTGAGCAAAAATATCTGAGGTTTTTTTCGTATAAACTATTGCTGTAATCACAGATTTCATAAGCTGTTTTATGTATCTATAATATATATAAAGCCCACTATATTTTCTCTAAATGATGTTGTTATTTATTTATTCATTCTGCACTTCAGTTTTTAAATTAAAAAGAAAAGACTTATTGGGGAGAGGTATTTATTATTTTGCCAGTCTGTTTTTCCAAGGTAAGTTCCTTAAAGTCCCTGGACTCCCAGCTTGTGTCCAAGTGGCAGTCGTACCCTTGGGCACCACTATTGTTTGGTCATTTTGTTTTTTTAGCAAGTCTCTTTCCAGTGATAAACTCAGTGACTACTCATCAGTTACTGATAGATTTGGCAACAGTAGGCAGAGTCTTGCTTGAGTGTCATCTTCACCTTGACAGTGGATGTCTCCAAGAAAGAGGCAATTTGAGCAAGTATCTTCATTCCCCGATTGCCCTGAGGGTTCAGTCACAAAGATGTGACATCTAGGTTTTGCTTGGGGTTCATTTTCAGTTTGCACTCACTTATTCCTGTGTTAGTCCTGCATTATATTCCTTTCTGGTTTTACTACCTTTTAAAGAGCCTGCAGCTGCTACTGATGCTCATGTTGCTGCATAGTGACCCTGTTCTGCAGATACCAAGGAATCTCTATTTTTCCTCCTACAAAAGCATCTAATACATTTTTACTCTATACACAGTTGAAAAGTTTTACCATTGACTTCCATATGCCTGTGATCAAGCTCTAAGTAGGCTTTGCCATAAGATTTTGAGAGTCAGCTCAACGTTTTTCTTTCACCTGGGACATTTCCACGTATGGGTTAGTTAGTATGTGTAGAATGAGTTCAGGCGAGAATTCATAGTGCAGTGCATAAGACTGTGGATCCAGTCATGCTTCTAACATTAAATGCCTCTACTACTAAATAAGAGAGAAAAAGAAACTGATCCCTGGCCCTGGAGAAAAACAGAACTGTTTTATTTCCTTAGTTCTTAAGACTAACCCCTTTAACACTGACTTGTCTTAGAAGCATCTATGTGGAGGACTCCAAAACAAGAGTCAGAGAGTAAGCTATCAGCTTGTCCCCTTGCTCTCATTAATTTACCAGTGTAAACATGCTAAAAATATCTTTCTTGCTCTGCTTGATGGTCCTTTCTGAAGGCTTTCAACCCATTCTGGACAAACTTCTAACACCTGCGTTTGAGAAGAGAGCTGTGGAAGACATTTACAAGTGCTGAGAGTTGGTTTGGACCAAGGGTTTTCAGATCCCTTTAGACAACTCTGGCCCTTTTAGGTGGTTTAACAGGGACAGTATCTAGTAGAGAATCTTATCATACCACTGAAATAATCTGATAAAAGGATTGCTCAGTTCCTTATATATCAGAGGGGCCACGCTATACCCGCTATGCAGAACTCCACTCCCAAAGGCCCAATTTTCTCACAAATACAGGATGATGAGTTCTGAAGGATCATACCCTTAATTATCCATCTTTTGAGACTTGATGTTTCTTTGTAATTTTTTTTTCCTTCTAAATGTCTTTTTACTTAGAAGGCTACACTACCCTCTTCTGTTTTATCTTGATCTGCTTTAAACAGCCTCAGTTTAATTTCCCACTGTACTTCAGTTTAGTTCAAAGGCCTCCTACATGTTTTAAATTTGTTTACATTCTTGTATACACACAAGAGATGCATGAAGATTACTTATGAATTTCCTTTAATTTATTCATAGAAATAAATTTCTACAAAATCTGTATATTATCCTCAATATTTTACATTATGCTTTCATTCATTTCCCTGTATATTTCTACATACTTTTCTCTTTTGTGGTCTTATGTTTACAATTTTTTAAGACTAAATTTTTAAAATATTTTTTCTAACTCTTCTCTGCAAATTGGAGAATTGTCTTAAAATAATGTGACCAATCTTTTTGAACCTAAATTTTGTTATATATGTTGAAAGAACCTTTACCTTTGCACAAGATTTTAATCTATCTGAAACAAATTTACCATTATGTTGAATCAAATGACATCTGGTGATTAAAAGGTTTAGATGCGCATAAAATATTTTCACTCTCAGCTGAAAAGCTCATACAAAAGCCTCATGTGAAGTCATCCTTAAAAGTTAAATAGTCTGTACTGGAGAAAATATATATCTTTTGAACATCTTGTGAACAATGTGAAAATAGCTTAATATGCCTTGTGATAGATGTGTGTTCTGTTGTACAAAGGAGCTGGCTGCTACAATTTGTTTTGCAAATGTTTCTACGAAGCCTTTTATTGTAAAGGGACAAAGGCAGAGGCCCACTTTTTATTAAGTCTTAAAATAATTGGATGATGTAATAGAAACACTGTTAAATGTCCTCTTAAATCAACAGTTTCAGCAGTCAAAGTTCCTTCCATATTTAGGGAAATTAAAAAACGTATGTACAGTATGTTTTTGAAATAAGTTTTTAGCCAGCGTAAATAGTAAGAGTGGTAATCAAAAAGAGTTGGATTTGTTTCACCAGCATCTAATAGATTTTCAATTTAAGCATTATTTTACTCTCATGTAAATTGCCCAACATATTAAGTACTTTTTTTATCATGAAATCAATATGATATTCTAAAAATTGCATTTTATTAGTCTACAAAGTTACTTGAATGTTTCAGCACTATTTAACAATCAGACATTTAGCACTTTAATTTGAAATCGATCATTAAAGATTCATTTTGTCGCACTACAACTATTTGTAAACATTATCCTCACTTTTCTTGTGTCTTCATTACTACCCTGTCATCTTCACATTAGTTTGTAACCTATTAGAGTCACTCTAAGGCATCAGCGACAGTTCTTTCATTAGACTCCCACTGATAAAGTGAACCACCAGGTAACAGCTGAGGTAACTGATTGCACTAAAATGAATCATTGATTCAAAATTACATGGAATGAAGAGGCACAAACACTGTGAACTGCTTCCCTCCCTTCCCTGCAACCAGGGGTAAGTGGTCAGTGCTCAACCATGTAATTGAGACAAATTATCGTTGAGATAATTACTAGTAAATCTATCAATAACATTTGCTAGTAAATAGATGTAAGCAAATCTTGCAAATAGTTTTCTGCTCATATCTCATTTCAGACTATTCAACATGTACAGTCTGCCTGAAGGAAAATTATCTTTTTTGTTTGCCTTGTACAGTACCTTGTATAAGCAAGCTCTGGCTGCTACCATTGTTCAAACTGTTTGTCCCCTGAGCAGAGGACCAATGAAGCATGGTTCCCTGAGAATCTGCATCCTATCTCTAACAATTTTTACTCCGCTACTGGCAGGTCCTTTGTTAGTTCCTTTGAAAGAAAACTTACTGCAGTTCTCCTCAGTCTTCTTTAGCTGCACCAAACCCACAATGCTTTCCTCTCCATTTCATGTCTCTGGCATGCATTACAATTACCCCAGGTCTTTTCATATGAGGGCTCATAAGCCCTCAGACAATGTCCTTAGTTTCTTTTCATGTTTGCTGCTTGCTGGGCAAATGAAAGCACACTCTACATCTGGTTAAGAGTGACAGCTGTTGTGGCTGGCTAGCAAATAACACAGCTGGTCAATTCCCAGCTGTCCCTTAGGGAAGACATTAATAGATTCTCTACCTCTTACCCATCTCCTGATTTTCCTCTAAATTCATAGAAACCTCATCTCTTTCAGATCTCTACTCCTTTGTGAAATTTGCTTGGAAATGCCAGATGACATCAAAGGTTTTTGCAAGTGAGAGGGGACAGAAAGAGAAATGGTACTAATTTCCTTAGGAGAATGTCTTAAGAATAAATATTTCTAATGTATCTGTTTACCAGCATGGCAGTTCACGTTAACAGTTTATTTTCTGTGTAACAAAATGGAAAGGACTGTGCCTTGGTCCACAGGACATTAAGTTTAGACCCTCACCTGAACAGGTTCTTTTTATGGTTAAAATAGAGCATGTGTGAGCCATGTAATAACAGTGTATGGAGGTGACATTGCCCCCCCTTGAGCACAAGCCAGCCATTTTTTCTAATGCCTTGATTTTAATGGGAAGAAAACCTGCATGTGCACTCAGATGTGACAGGACCGCACATGCAAGAAAGGTCATGAGGTACACAAACTCCTCTCTGTTACATTCCAGAATAAAGAAACCTGAGACCATAGCCTGCAAATGAGGTACTGCAGCCCCATGGACCAGGCTCCCAGTCAGGACTCTCCGGAGACCAGGATATCTGATACCAATATCAGTGAAAACAGAAGGGATAGACAATTATTGCCATGTAAGAGAGGAGGGAAAGAGTGGGGTTTTTGTCTCAGAAGGATATAATATAACACACGAATCTTCTCTTTTCTTCAGCTCATGTTAATTTCCTCTGTCCTCATAAGTCTCTTTAAAAAATAGCAAACAAAACACAGCACTTACTGCATTTTTTTTCTACAGAGTTTACACCTTAATTCAAAACCAAATCCCTTAAATTCTACAGATCCAATTATCCAGAGTTAGCATAGCCTGGAAAAGGCTTATTTTGAAAATTATTACACCTATGCTATGATGACTACAAAACACTTTGTAATCGTTAAACAGCTGGAGAGAAATCCTGAATGTGCAGAAGTTAATCAGAGTTTTTCCACAGACTTCAATGAGGTCAAAATGTTACCCCCAGCAGGCTGTGATCTTTACTTCTCACACTTTTCATAACCACCCCATTGTGACCTGGATCCCTTTCTCTTTTTGTCATCTTGCATTTCTTGTATTTTGGTCTGATTAAAGGGCTGTTACAGAGAAGCACCGTGTTCAGAACACTTTGCCTTGATCTCTGATTTCAGGGGTTATATACAGTTGCAATACCAATATGTAAGAAGATTTATTTTAATATTTATCTGCCTATTAAATATCTATTTGTTCAATATGATTGTCTATTTAATATTTTTAAATATGCACTTTTGAAGAGGCTTCAAAGATATATTTAGTCTAGGCAAAATGAAAGAGAATGATCTCCTGAACAGTGGCATTGACTTTTCTAAGATGAGACCATAGCTGACATAAGTGAAGGAAGAAAAAAGTGTGGTTGCTTATTGCTTTATGGTTTACACCCTTCGCACACATTTCTTACATTGTTCTCTTTCATGTGGAAACTCCAATGGATTTATAGCTCACCATTAACTTTTCATCATTAAAGGCTGTGTAGATGGCAGACTGCTGTCCCCAGTTGCAGAATAACACTGGGGCTGCCACTTCTCTGTGATGCAAAATGCCAAGCGGAGCTTGGTCAGTAAGTTGCAAAGCAAGCTTATTAGATGTTAGCAGGACATAAATGCACAGCAATAACGATCCAATGATAAGAGCTATGATCTTGCCCTACACTGTTTGCTACAGAGTCCTTCTACTTTCTGGTGGGGGTGGGAGGGGAAGAGGAGTAAAAACCTCATCTTTCCTCCATAGAATAATATTGTTCTTGTCCTTTCCTGGCTTCATAAATAGGAAAGAAGAGCTTCTTGTTTTCTGTTACAATGAAACAAGTGGCCTATACACAGTACAATACTGGGTAAAAGTGGTTTAAATTTACACTGGGATTTGCTCTTCAAAATAACTTAGAAGTATAGTTCGATATGGATACTGCAAAAAATTCTGCAACTTTTCCAACACCTTCAGGCTTGAGGATAAATCATGTCTGTGATGGAAAAATTTTCCGCTTGCTTCTTATTCCTGCAAAACTAGAAACTTGTTGTTGCTTGTTTCCCCCTCTAATAAAGTTGTCTCTTGATTTTCTGTGTCACCTGTTAACTAGTAAAGTGCTGAGATGACATCTGATTTCTTTGGCTATATGTCTGCAGTGCCATCTTCCTAAATGTCGCTATGCTCCAATTCTCTCTTTTGACATCCGTATTGTTGAACCCTCACGAGTGAGGCCATTAGCCCTCACCACCCGTTCTCACTTTAGAGGAGGGAAAGCTGACTTCCTCTTCCAGTGAATTCTTTCAGGTGAGGCTGTATTTTGGTTTGGGATTGGTTTGGTTTTTTTGTTATTTTTCAACGGATTGAATGATGTTTTTGTTAAGTGACAGTTAAACACTAACAATAATGAAATCTCAACATGGCAACCATGTTCATTTTGGTACTATCAGGATGACGAAGAGCTGTGATTGACAGAGGTCATATAAAAACAAAACAAAACAAAACAAAACAAAAACATTTTCAAAGAGGGCAAGAAACTGGAAACTAAGTGGTAGGGGAGCGACAGGAGGGGAGCAATAATCATTCAAAGCTCCCATTGTTATTAATACAGACTCCACTTGCAACACCACAATGACTGCCTACAACTGAGTCACCCATATCACCAGACCCCCACTTCCTTTACAATTCTTCCTTTCTCCAGCCATAGTAAATGTTGTGTTTGACATTTCTTTTTGTAACAGTCCCTCTGCAAGTGACCTTTTTTTTTTAAGAAGAGAAGATCAAGTTTCGAATTATGTTTATCTTCTTATCTCAGCCAACTTTCATCCAAAGTAAATTTGGTTGTGGATAATCTGTGTGTACAACAGGGTCAGGGAACTTTAACTGAAACTGCATCAGTCACCAAGTATAATCCGAACATTGGTAGCCTGATCCATCTGCATTTAAACAAACTAAAAATAGATGCTATATAATAGTATTAGAATATTTTGATGAATAACTTCTGCACAATGTTTTATTCAATAGATTTCAGATGGGCATAACCTTCCTACACCTACATAATACAATACTGTTAGCATATTCATTGCTGTGTTCAGCTCCCTTCATTCACTTTGTGATGCAAATTTTTGGATTGCTTTGCACACTGGGATAAGAGAAGTTTGAACACCGTGATCCAACAAACCCTGAATTTTCTTGTGTCTCTTAAACTATCTGACTTCTTTTCTGACTCCTGCCGAGTGTCTTCTATATTCCAACCTCATATGTCTTGTATACCTCTAACTGAAGACCATTATTCTACATATTCATATTTCACTGCCCTAGACTTTCTTTTTGTCTTACTTAGACAAGTGTAAGTCAGTAATAGAGTGTTTAACAGCTACCCAATGTTTGGGTTTATTCTTGTTTTACACCCATTGAAAATTTCAAAATAAGGCTTTACCATTCTTATGTGCCTATACCTTTCCTACTATACCGAAACAGACTAATAAAGGTCTTCTCAGTCTATTTGTTCATGTAGTTTCTTAGGACAATCTTAGTCACTCCATGGATTCAAATATTTTACCAAAGAGGGTATATTTTTAATATCTATCACGGTAAAGTTACCAAAAGAGAAATGCACTTGAAATTCAAATTGATGTCCATTACCATAAATAATAGATCGTTGGTTTCCTTTGTGGTTAATAATGGAAGCCAAGTATGTAATCATGAGATTAATACTAAATCATGATGGGAAACAAAATTACCATTTACAGTAATAATCAGCTCCCATTATGACATGACAACAAACTAAAAAGTAATTGAACAGGCTTATTAGCAAGATCATGCTAATATTAATCAACCACTTTTATTGACTGAAGAAAAGCAGTATAATCTTTGACAGTTTTGTTACTCAGTTGACCACTTCATATAATAAACTCAAACAAGGTGATCTTTTTTAGGTCACTCGTGCAGGAAATTACAGTGGTTCTGTAGACTGCTATAATTGCTTTCATATGCCAATTTACTTAACATAGGAATCCTTTATGTTGTTCCATTGCTAAAACAAACACATTCTCCAAATATATGTTTTTTTCTTGCAGAAATTGTAGGCCTATTTTATTAGAAATGGCTAGGATATATTATTCTCCAGATTGAAATATGCATTTTACAGCCTATCTGTAGACAGAATTCCTGTTAGCTTACTGTCACCATGTCAAAAGAATGTAATAATTCAGTACAGCAAGTATGTCGCAGTACAAGAAATGCTCAGAATTGCATCCATGGTCGAGAATAAGGGGAAATGTCCTAAAGGATGATTCAAATTAAGCAGCTGTCAGGAGAGGATCAAATAAGTATCACACTTTGCGCTCTGCTCCAAATCCTAATTGCTTGAGTAATGATAATGTCCTAAGTCCTTGACCCATAAACAGTCTTTTTGTATTTGATGGTATACCACCATACACTCTGATTTCTACTCTGAAGAGATGCAGGTTTTTCCTACATTTGTGGGTATATTTCCTCTAATTTTAAAAATGCTGTCATTGTATTTTGAACATACAACAGGATGCTATGAGTTCTTGCGACAAACAAATAAAATAAGAAGACGGGAAGTAGAACCATTTTAAATCAGAAGATTTGGAATGACACTAAATAATCCTCCTTCTGCCATTTATTTAGTATTGCTTGGCCAGCACAGTACTGAGAACAGTACAAGTGAGTTAAGCTCTGAGGAGAAGAAGGCAGGAACTGTGTAGGTTTGCTTCATAGTAATGTTTCTTTTACTTTCAAAAAGGCAGAGCAAAAAAGGATGCCAGTGAGGTAGGAAAACAGGCAAATGTGTCTAAGTTCATTACAGTTCTCCCAGTTCCTTTATGAAGGTTGGTTGAAAGTGTTGGGTAGCAGCCGCCACAGAGGATAGGAACTCTGTGACAGGCAGACTACCAGATGAAAAAAGTTCTGTCAGACTGGGTCATAACAAGCAACCACTGGGAAATAAAATGTGTTGGGCTACAGACCTACCAGCTGAAAGGCATCATAGGACCCCTGTACTGGCTTTCCACAGCAAGGTTTTGGTGATGGGGTGGGGATGCTGGAGGAGTAGCTCTATGAGGAGAGGCCAGGGCTGCCCTGTGGCAGACACAGATGGTGCCAGCTGCCTCCAACGGACCCACCGCAGGGCACAGCTGAGCGCAGCAACCAGGATGGTGGCACCTCTAGGAATGTATATTTAAGAAAAGGCAGAAAATACTGGATGGAGAGAGGAGGATGGAACAATAGAGTGAGAAACAGCAAAGGGAACACCAAGGTGAGAGAAGAAGAGGGGGGGGGGAGGTGCTGCAAGCACAAGAGCAGAGATTCCCCTGAAGCTCCTGGAGGAGACCATGCTGGATCGGATTTTTCCTGACAGGAACTGCGTGGAAAGCCCATACCAGAGCAGATTTTTACCTGAAGAAAACTGCAGACTGTGGGAACAGGTCATGCTAGAGCAGAGGAAAGATGCAAGGAGGAAGGAGCAGCAGAGAAACATCTATGTACTGACCATAACCTCCCATCATCCCTCTTGTGCCGCGTGATGGGGGTGGGGTAGATGAGGTGAGAGTGAAGGACTTGAATCTGGGAAAGAGGCGATGAAAGATGTTGCTTTAAGTTTTGTCTTTTTATATCACACTACCCAAATCTACTTTAATTGGCAATAAATTAATTTTCCCCAAATCGAGTCGATTTTGCTCCTGATGGCAACTGGTAAGTGATTTAATTGTCTTTACCTTGACCCACAGGCTTTTCATCTTATTTTCTTTCCCTGTCCTGTTGAGAAGGGGAGTGAGAGAATGGCTGGGTGGGCGTTTGGCCCTTAGCAATAATGCACCCCAAAGCCCCACCTACAATGCATGGAACAGAGGTCTACAAAAGAAGCAAAACTTCTTTCTCCTTTTGCAAAATATTAGTTCTTTCTAGGTACAGCATTGTAAAATAAAGTCTTTCATTGTTTTCTTATAATTTTCTTCTCATTTATTTTAAGCTTGTATGTGTGTGTATGTATGTCTGAGCACAGGCACACACAGAAAACTGTAAGTGGAAACATAGAGAATGCATTTGCAATTTCAGAAGCTGCTTATTCTTCCTACAGAATAATAGGTGAAATACCAGGGAAAGCATAAGTAGCAAAAACTGAAAATATGCAAGTTTTACTGTGAGTGCAAATGTTTTTCCAAAGATTTCTTGTGTGGACATATAAGTAAAATGTTTTGCTTGGTTTGAACAGGAACATTAAAAGATTCTATCATTATTTTCACATTCCACAGAATCTGAAATCTCTAACAGAAGGGCAACCATCAGACTCACACTCAGTAAAGAGCTGTTGACTTTAACAATAAAGAAATGAACTGAAGAACTGTGCCATCATGTACAGTACAGACCTCAATTCAGCCTAACACAAGCAAATCCTCTTTGGAAAAGGTTATGTTTTACCTCAGGTAATGTCAAATGGAAATCGCTTTCTACTTATGGTTAAGAAGCTTTGGTAATAAAAGCATTGAGGAGCCTATGTCCACAACAGAGCCAAAAGCATGACTTGCAGTCTTACAGAATGACATACAGCAGCGCAGACTGGACTTTATTTTATATGTACTTTAATATGGGATTGCTATGTAAAAGTAACAACTCATGTACCTGTAGTGCAGATAAACGTGCAACTCCAAAACATTGGGCTTATGGTAATCACAAGATTGTCTTCAACTCTCTTTTCTATAAAAATGTACATGAAAAATATTGAGCTGCTTCTTAGCAGAGCAAAAATTTCCATTAATCTGCATTACATATTTAATACTAGTGACAATGTTACAATTACTTTTTTTGCCAGCAGGCCTCAGCTTTTCTACACAATGAATGGACCAGCTCCTGAAAAAAAAGAAAAGAAAGAAAAAATACTTACTGGAAAAACTTTCTGAGACATGAGGAGGGAACACAACACGAAGGATTAGAACACCTCGTCCTTCCCATTCCCCCCAAACAGTTTCAGACCTGCATTCCATTTTCAACTTAAAAGGAACATGTTGAGGCAAGTACGTATTCACATTGCACTGTACACTTAATCACCTGGATGCTTGGGGTTTGTTTGTTTGTTTTTTACCTTATAATTCAATCACATTATTAATGACAAGATATTTCTGTTTCATTCTGAAAGCAATATTCTTCTGTGGCTTGGGTTTTTAGAAATATAAGTAGACATGTGAAAGAAATCAGAACTCATATCTCTTTTTACAACTAAATTTAATTTGCTGCTTGCCATGCAGCAACTTCACTGTTCCATAGGTGGGTTTCAACCTTCTTCATTTTGTATAGCAAATATAATATAAATATAATTTGTTACAAGTTATTCTGTGTTTTTGACATCAAACAAACATACCTGAATATTAAAAATTCAATTTTGTGTTGAAGTCCTGGGGATTTTTTTTCTACACTAATGCAATCCAGTACATGTCTAATTTTCCCAGAGATTTTTTATTATTCTCTAGCTTAACCTGATGAGACAGCAATGCCAAAAGGATAATTGACCTCTCAGGTAAAACACTCACATGACCTTGTGTGCTTCATATGGGCAAATGACCTAATTAACAGCAAAGAACCTGTGAAGTTTAGTTTCTGATTTTGGAATCTGTTTTATGAGAGTCACTTCGATGGGCAGTGTCCTCACAGAGTGGGCCTGTGTTAATAGCTGACACACCATCGTGTATTTGAGTAATACCTTTTTGCAATGAAAATTAAGTTCAAGTAACATTCTTTCATGAATTTGTATAATATAATGTCTCCTGCTAATTAGTGTCCTAAGTAGTTCATCTGTGCTATCACTAAATTCTGCACACAGTGAAAAATGGAAAACCATAATATATTGGCCTCTAATTTCATCATAAATTCGTGCATGCTATAGAGTCAATGACATTCAGAAACTGTATTAACCTTTGGAATAAAGTGAATCATCAAGGCAGTAACAGCTGAGGCATACGTATCACTTCTACCTGGCAAGGTATAGAAAATGCTTTCTCTTTCTGAGCCCACGTAACATAGCAAAACATTTCAGTTATGAGTAACAGGGCATGTTTGTCCTGCAACATCAATCATATGCAGGTAAATCTTATGCATTTACACCTACATTCAAAACAATACTTGTGGACCATTTGAACAAGGAAGAAAGATAACAAGTGCTGGAACAGCCACAGATAGAAACTGGCTCATCATCAGCTAATTCTATGCATTAATGTAATAAAAGACAGATGGCAATAGATTTGCTATGACAATTACACTTCTACTGTCTTCTTGGCTGCTAAAGTTTTTTTTTTAGTATAACCAGAAAATATCATTTGAGAGAACAGGATTATTTTTAGGCAATAGTGTGCAATTTTTTGGTCAGGGAAAAAAATATTTTTGGTCAATACTGATTAAGGAGATAGTTTTTAATTAATAAGGAACCAAGTCACTAATGGGGAAGAGTTAAGTAAATTAGTTGTTGCCAACTTCTTGTGGTAGATGTTCTCTACAGAATCTGGTATCAAAGAGGGAGGAAATACTCCAATACACTGACATTCTAAGTGGAGTTAGGAGAAAGCATTTAAGGAAACCAGGAAAAACCAATTGAATCTTCTAGTGACTGATACAGCAGGGTGGTAACCTTTCCTCTGTAGCAATCCCACTGCCTGAAAATGTACCAGTTATCTGTCCTAGCTGGAAGAGGGATGTCTGGTGTCTATCTTCCAGAAAGGTGAGACAATCAGAGAAAGAAACAGAATTGAAATTTATTGTTGAGTAGGCTTCTCATATAAAAGAAAAGAGTTGATGCCTAAATAAGCCAAATTGTTTTCTTCTTTTAAGGATGTGATAGCTATTTCTTCCTTTGCAGAGACAATGATTATGGCACACCATAACCACTCTTAGTCTTTTGCCAAGAGAAAAAATCTGCAATATTTTGTATTACATTTTTAGTGCAGCAAAAAACAACTCTCACAGACTCTCCAGGTTTTAAACACGTACATGTATGATGTCAAAAAATGGGTTGAAGTTAAGTATGTATGTGTGGGCATTGTAAAAGAAAGTGTCTTTTCAGCTTCTTCAGACATATATAACTGTACGGCTTTCTCACCTAAGGTCACAGGACCTTGTTGAACAACCACAATAAACTGTTTTCAAAATCTTATTACTTACCACTATTTGAGTGGCTTAGCACAGAAGAAAGACTTAGTCAAAGACTCTTGAAATCCAGAATTTATTGAGAAATCCAGAATTTATTGAGAAAAGTAAAAGTGAACTCTATCACAGAGCTATAGCCTTGCTAAATAATCCCTATATCATGATGTTTGGCTGATTCCAGCTATAAGACAAAAAACCCCAAAGTAAATATGAAAAGTTAATGAAACTATCCTTGCATCTTTTTTTTCCTCCATTGGAATATCACTTAACTTTTACATAAACTAGTGAATTATTTACTGAATATTTTCATCAGGTTATTGGTTGAAGATATCAGACAAATATTGTAAGATTACTTAAAAGAGTCACATCCTACACTACGAAATCGCTAGCAGTGAGTAACAAAAATTATGCGAAGGTACATTGACTAATTGACTGGAAGACAATGATTACTCATCTAACTCTAAAATACGAATAAGGAAACCGCATATTCATCAAATAATTAAAATATTGCAAAGCTGTTCAATAGCAAAATGGATCAGGTCTATGCAATCACTCTAAAGGGCCTTGAACATTATTATTAGGTTAGGTAAGATTGTCTTTTGCCATTTAGATGTGACCTTTTGCCTTGTGCAGAGATGCATATTTTGCCCTGGTAACCTAGCACAGTAGACAGTAAAGAGGAAGTTGAGAGTCTTTTCCCATCAACCCCAAACAGCTTTCAGACCTTGAATACTCAGTAAGAGACAGATGCAATTCTGTTTGATGATTTGCAAGAAAAGAAGCTGGTCATGCATCAAGAACACACAAAACACTGAGAGAGAAAACACTTATTTGACAGGATTTTAATCTTTACTCTGTACCTGCTATTGAGAAGTGAGATGTGACACAGACAATTTTCATTTATTGCATCAAACATACACATCGCATACAGAAGGGCCTGGGAAAGAGAAGAAGGACTGAAAGTTAAAGGGGAAGGAGGAACTGGAAGGCTGGTGGTAGAAGAGGATCAAAGAAATGTCTCTCAGGACACTCTATACTGTATTATTGTCTCTTTACTATTCTGTACAGCAATTTTTCTATAAAACTTATGAAAATCTAGCACCTGTAATGAACATAGTCCCAATGCGCAACTTTCCTTTGAGAAAGAAATAAACAATTGGATAAAAGAGTTTCCTAGCCAACTCCAAGATCAAGGATCCAAAGATAAGATCAACTCCATCCCCTCCTTTCTTTTCTATTTTGAGAAGGTTAGTTGACCCAACCATCTTTCCTTGTTTCAGGAAGGAGTTTTGGTTTAGCTTTCATCTTCAACAATACTTATCAAATGATGGCAAAGACAAAATGATTTTTTTGAGGACTGTTAAACAGAACCAGAATCATCATCATCTTTCATCTATGTCTGAGTCATTCAACAGAATAAGGAGTTTTTGCCTTATACTTTTCTGTTCCATTGCTTTACATCTCCCTTTCGCTTAAGCCTGATTCACCCTGCTGCACCTAGAATATTCTAAAGTGAGAAATAGTCACTCATATACAGAACTTCAATAGGGACAATCATATTTGGTTTTATATTAAATTCAATATAGTCTTAGGGAGAGTCTATTATTTACTTTTTAATAAATGACCTGTAATACAAAAGTTAACAGTCTAAAAAGTTTTATAGAGGGCAAAATTAATCTTTCTAATACTGGATGCTATTTCAAAGGCTCATCAAATGAAGGAGTAACACCGTAAGTAAAAAGAATTATTTTTGCATTCAGTCCTGGGCAGAAACTGTAACGCATCTATTGTCAACACAAATGATACACCAGCAAAGTGAAAAGCAATAACCACTAGGAACCATGAGTTTCAAAAGTCTAGGAAAGAACAAAACTAAAAACCAAGCCTCCTCCCCCAAAAAGCATTTTGCAGTGCATCTGGAATTTCTCATTTCTCTTTGTTTGCAGAAATCCTCAGCAACTAGTTGTCAAAAATAAGACAATAGAAGGAAGAGAAGGAAATCAGAATATGATTCAGCATCCCCTGTCTCAACATGTTACTAGAATAGCAATACATTCATAATCCCTTGTCTTTTACTTCAACCCATTTGTAGTTGAAACAGATCATAAAAAAGTTACTCATTTTTTGATACAATACTTATAATAGAAACATGGAAAAGTTGGCTTTGCACCTTGCAATCCAGTTGTCAAGCTCACCACGACTGGTTTCAGAATTGAATAAGGCTGAAAACACAGAGAATGATGTGTGAAAGATGAAATATGTAGTGGTAGAAATAACTGGGAGGAGCACATTAAGTTTTGTGCATAATCTTGTAGATAGCTTTTTCACATCCGAGATCAAAAGTCAGCTGTACTTTTCTAAAAACCTCTTTGACCTCTTTTCCAAGAATTACAGTCCTCAGGTGTAGTGCCACTGGTTGCACTAACACAAGAATCACTATAGGTGTTTTATCTTTCCACCACAGTCAGTATCAAAGCTTTTAATGGATGGCAAATGCTCCACAATTACAAAATATTCTGCTCAGAAGGCATCCTCTGTGTTCATTCAAAGGTTACATCTTAGTTTGTAAGCTTACAAAATTCTAAACAAACAAAAAGTTTCCAATTTACTTCATCCAAACTGTGGACGATACCACTATACACCTATACATCGTTATTCATCTCATTCTTTGGCTGAGTATGTTGAGATGTATCAATTAAAAAAAATACATAAAATTGCCAAGTTCCCTTCTTTAACAGTATCTTGTGACAGAAAATCGAATAATTTAATTGGGAAATGAGCAAACAAAATAATTGGTTTTAATTATTAAATGTGTTATAGTTTCATTTAATGGAATATTTTATTGTTGTTACACAGTATTAATCTTTCTCCTTCAGAAAATTGACCAAAGTTTACTATATCTTCAGGTAAAAATGAATTTTCTTGCTTGCATGCAACAGTTATCCTGAATTGATAGGTGAATCCTGCTTGTTATCTAAATTCCTTGTCAGATCTTTTAGTCCCCAAAATGAAGTCAGTTACAGTCCAGTAAAGCCTAGAATATAAATAGAATACAGCTATCCAAACAGTATCCAAAAGCATGTAAAGTCATGTGACTTCTTATCACCAAACCACTAAATAAAATTTATAAAATAAATGAGAAGTATTAAGAGTCTTCTTCCCATCACTGATTCCATAAATATTTTTGAGGAGGTTTTTCCTCGTCCATGTTTTAATAAGTTTACCTTTCTTCACATCCTTATTTATATCTCCTCAGCTGTACTATTTGAATCGGGGAGGGGTGGGGTATAGATTCTGTTAGTGAAGAATATCAGTGTTTGGTTTCATTCAGAATTTGAAATAAACTTGAATATTCCATGAAATTAAAGATCAAATCATAGTAAAAACATTTCACTAAAACTGAAGTACATAATTTTTTCTCAGTGTTGACAATTTGTTTTTTATTGTACTTTAACAAAAAAATAGTTTAACTGAAAAACATTTTGAAAACAAAAATCAAAACATTCAGCTCAAGATATATCAAAAAACATCACATTCAGTCAGTGACGAAGGTTTCCACCTTCTTTGCCTTGTGTGTTTTTTTCTGGAAAGAAAACACAATCAACAGCATTTTACAAAGCTTTTCTGTTCCAACGCCTGAGTCTATTGAGGCTTGCTGATCAGTTCTATTCGCTGTACTTTGTAGAGTCTTGCCTCCTGTTTTCTTTTTTTTTTTTTTTTCTTCCCTTCCCTTTTTTTCTCCCCCTTCTGTTGCCTGGAGAGGAGATGAGGTCTAATCTCAGTCCAAATACTGCAGATAGGCTCTGCTAACATTTAAGAAAAATTGGTGGAAGGTCATTGTGTAACAGTGAACCCCAGCGAAGACTCATCTGTTTGGTAGTCCAGAACGGTTTCTTATCTAGCTGCCTCTTACTTTTATCATTATAATAATTTTTAATTTAGATTTAATACACATTAAGTTTTTCTTATTTTTCAAGGGTAGCAAAGTGACATTTTGAAGTGAAATCATGACTGAGTAAAAACCATGTCACTAGTGTTAACTGAGATACTGCACTTAAATTTCTTTAGTAAGAATTGGTGAACTGTACATTAAAAGTAAGTTTGTTACTGCTCAAGATATCATCTATTTTTGATTGTAAACTACTTATCAGGTAAATTATACTTCATTGTATAAAGCCTTATGACCTGCAGCCAGCAAGCAATTCCAAGGGCAAAAATGGATATTCCCAGAAGGTTAAATGCTGTAACAGAACCTTTAGATAGTGAGCTACTCATTTGGGTTGAGTTGAACTTGCATCTATCTGTTTCAGTTCTCTAGCAAAACTCAGCATCATTTCAACATCACTAAGCAATGAGAAAACTGCTATCACACACACTGAAGCAACAGCCATAATATTTTATCCTCTTAATATTATTTCCTTGTATATTTTTCAAGGTATTTTAAAAAAAATTTCAAATTACAAATAGGATACCGTGGGTGCAGTTTAATTCACTCTACAGAGCGCACATACCCTGTGCACTTTTAAGTGCACCAATTTATCCTTTTTGGCCTCCATCTGCTGCTCCAGAGGCCATGGTGTCACATCCAGCATCCCTATGCAGGTACAATAGACCCCCTAAAAGTGTTATAGACACAAAGTCTTTCACTTGGTTTGGTTTAGGCAATTAATTCAAGCCTTTAGTGTCTGAATCTGAAAATGAACCCAGTTTTGTTGGAGATATATGTATACTCAGTTTTCAGGTTGCTAAAGACATGGTCCTAAAGTAAACACTTAAATTCCCGATCAAAACGTCCTAAAATTTCCTTGAAACATCAAACCTCTTAAAAATTCCTTTGACTTAAGCACTTCTCTTCATCAAATGCCCAGGGAGCCAATACCTTTTCGGGACCTACCAACTTGGATACAACAAGTCTTAGTCCTTTTTTGAGACAAAGTATTTAAAAATGCAGGACTGCTGCTGTTCCAGCCCCTTAATTATTGCAGCTGCCCTTTTCTGCACCCTTTATAACTCCACTCTGTCTTTCTTGAAATGTGGAGAAAACACAACTGCACAGTAGTTAAGATGTGTACACTCCAAGGTTTTCTACAGGAGCAAGATAACAACGTCTGTATTGTTTTTAATACCTTTGTGATAGTGCCCCATTTTATTGGCTTTTCTTGATTGCATACTGAGGTGATATTTCCAGAAAACTCTCAATGTTGACCCCAAGGTTTCTTTTCTAGGTCGTGACTTACAATTCAGAGTTCAGCAGATGTGATTTAGAATTCTTTTCCCTAGACACATCATCTTATGTTTATTTACACTGAAATTCAAGGATTTGGTATCATCTGAAAACTTGGAGATTTCACAGCAGACTGCTACTCCAAGTCATTGATGAAAATGCTGAATGAAACCAATCCTCACACTGATTTATGGGGGATCTACTGGTGATTCTTTTCCACCCAGAAAAGTGAACTTGTTTTCCCACCTTTAACCTCGCTTCTAACCAGAAAAAGACCCTTTCCTGTTATAACTTACTTTCTTTACTGAATTTGATACAGAGACTTACCAAGGACTTTTTTCAAACTCCAAATATATTATGTCCATCCTATCTCTCTTATCCACTTGCTCTTCAAAACCTCCTCAAGCACTAGCAGGTTTCCTGGGGCTGACTTCTTTTTACAGAAGCCATTCTGATTCTTTCCTAACAGATTACATTTATCCAAGTTTTCATGATTTCAGTGATTTTATCTTTTATTACTGACTCTGCCAGATGGATATGCAGGAAAGAAGCCAGGCTCACTTGTCTGCGGTTCTTAGGATTCCCCCAGAGCCCTTCCCATACCTGTGAGTTACATTGGTGACCTGCCAGTCCTCTGGCACAGCTGCAGTCCGTGATGACAGGTTAGACACTTTGGCCTCTGCTTCTACAACTACACATTTGGCCTCCTTCAGAACTCTGTGGTGAATATCAGGCAGTCCTGGTGACATATTAACATTGAACTTACTTGATCTAACACTTCCTGAAAATTTATTTAGCGCTTCTGACTTACTTGTTACAAAGAAAGTATCGTGTGGGAATCACCCAACACCCAGCTGTCTGTCTGGTTTTTATTTCAAATACTCCTTTATTACCTTCTAATTTTCAATCCCAGCAGCCTTGTTTCTTTTTGATTAAGGCGCAACTTGTTCTTCCTGTGCAGGTTCTTTCGTTCCTATTCTTAACATCCTAAATGCCTCATCTCTCCAGCACAATCTCATTCATGCATTGAGACACTTGATTCCTGGCTGCGTCCTGGACCTCACATATGAGACTAGAAATATTTCACAGAACCCTATAATGGAGCTCCAGGATGTTGGTTTCCTGGATTGCAGCATAAATTTAGCCTCTAGAATGTTCTTCCTACGCTCCTCTATATGATTAATGATATGGACCATAGACTTCCGCAAATAATAGTGAAAAGACAACTTTTTAAGGCATTATTTGAAGATGTTGAATAATCAGGCGTGGCAAACATTGAAAAAAAAAATCTGTACCAAAAATAAATAACTCATGTTAATCATATGAATTCTGGGTTAATATATTATTGTGGGTTAACCTCAGTAGGCAGTTAAAACATTAGCATGTTATCAGCATTGTTTTGGTCACAAATCTAAAACACAACACCATACGAGCTGTTGTGAAGAAAATTAACTCCATCCCAGCCAGATCCAGTACAGATACAGATACATACAGATGTACTTATGTATATCCAGAACCACATAAATTAAAAATGTTCAAATTTAGAGAAGTGAACAAATATTGTGATATATGTGGGAACCCATACAGGTTTGTTTGGACTGGAATTCAAAAATTTTTAGGAGCTTTATATAAAGAATGTCTTACGCTTATAAAGATTTATATGCTTATAAGAATGCGTATTAGAGTGAAAATGTCACAATAATGTATCTGTGCAAGAGTAAGTGCTTACCTCAATAAATTAAGTTTCTCTTCCTTTTTCTATCCCAATGGCCACAAAAGCTGTGTTCATCAAGTCTAGAGTCTATACTACATTGTCATGGAAGTAACTGAATTGAAAGGCTGAAGATTACTCTCATACTAAAATATATGCATGATACATTTTTATAACAGTATAAATTGTTCATATATTTTAAAATGAGAGCTATTTGCAGGTAATTCTTTAGTAAAATGAAAGCTAAATTCATCAAATATGTTCTTGTCTCTGTGAACAATCCCCTGAGTTTTACCAAGATACAGCCACTGTTTCTTTCTACCAGATTTCTCTCTCTTGGTGTCCCTAACTCTAAGAGGAAAGTTGCAATAATGTCTATGACCTGTTTTTTAAGTTGCTTAATATAAAAGTAGCAGTGGCTAAGTCTTATTGCTTTGTCTGGGCCGTTTACAGATGCTAATGAATTCTCATTTAGCACAAATGTGATTAGAAATGCACAAGGTAAAGGAGATTGATCTCTACAACAGTTAATGAAACTGAGCTGAAGAATAGAAAAAAACTGCTGCAGATCCAGTTTTTGCTGCCCAGAGTGCTGTTCACCCTTGGCAGAACACCTCATTTACCACGTGTATGACTGATATAGTATCATGAACCACCTTTATCTGGGAGCAAAGGTTATGAAGATCAGGGTGCAATGAGACTTTGGGATGTTTTCACAACTCTTCAACGTGTTTTTATTACTAACTGTAATGCAGCAATCTACCTTTTATGAATATCAACAGAGAATTTTTACCTGTACTTTTACTGTCAAAGCGAATTATGTTTAGTCAAGCTTGGTTAATAACACAACTAAAAGCAATATTAAAAATCAAATTGCAATACATGGAAAAAACAACTGAAAAAAAAATCAAAATCATATGTAGTAATAATATTATTCATCTCTAATAATGTAAACCTCTTGTACATGTTCCAGAGGCAGAGGCAGAAAACAAGCAAACAAGAAAATGTGATGTACTAGAGGGAAAAATAACATCTCACAACAATTTATTTGGCAATCAGTAGAGAGCATAGACCTTACCTTGTTTTAACAACTAATGAAACATTAGTTTAAAGTGCCCAGAGACAAAGAAATTTCAAATGCCACCACAGGTTGCCAAGAAGTAAAGGTTTCTGCATTTGTAAGGTTGTTCCTTCAGAGTGGTGGTTTTAAGGCAGTAATTCATTCAAAGGGTTCAACGGACACCATAACTCATGAAAATTTAGAAATGTCAGGTGTTTGTGAGATGAATTGCTTCCCTACAGCAATTTCTAATTATATGTTATAGATAACCTAAATGACAGAAAACCACAATTAAGAGTAAAAAAAGTGATTAGTGTGGATCCTGTTCTATTTATAATCCTGAATACCTTACCAATTTCATATGCACACATATCAAACAGTACAGGAAAAAGTGTTTCTTTTAACTGGTCTAAAACTACTCACTCAGAAATATCTTTTTTTAAGACTAGATCTCATTACACTTCCTCTGTCTACAGATTTGATGAAGTATTTCAGTTATGGATTTAATTTTCATGTATATTTTGCAATTCCTTGGCAGTACAGAAGGCCACCCAAGTGGGGGTTAATTATATCAATTTCCCTTAAAGTTTCTTTAAAGTAGCAAGACTGCTGTAAAGAAGCCTTTGTGTTAATGTGAATCTGACCTAATGCATTGACCTTTGTAACTTACTGAAAGCTTTCCACACTGAGACTGACAGATCCTTCTGGGAGTCCACAATACTAAGAACTCACGGGCTACAAACAACATAACATACAAGAAGAGTTTGATTTTCAGAAGAGGGTATGAAATTCTATGAAAAAACCCCACAGATTTCAAAATAAATAATGTGTCTATTTGCTTTTAGCCGCTCCTCACCAGAGTTTAGAGGTACAAGACTGATGTTATGTGCTTACACACCTCTGATGCACTCTGCGGGGTCGTCTCTGACTGTACCGTACAAATTTCTCACTGAGTGTTTATTAGGTTTTGACTAAAAGACTTTTGAAGGAGCCTACGCATCCCCTGACACCCAAGAGGATATCTGGGAATCAGATGAAAGCCTGGTCTATCCATCTGGAGGTGTTGTTCCCCTCTGCTGGCCCTCATCCAGCAACACTGTCTTTCCTGGCAGTTTAGCTCCAAGAACTACGCTATCATAACAAGTGATTGTGTTTATATTGTGTAGAACAGGGGCTGCTGACAGAGTAATCCAGTTTGAATCCTTTCAAAAAGAAAGTAATACAAAATATTACTTTAAAATTTGGGCACAAGACAGATTGTGAACAATGTATATTCTCTATTAAAAATGTCACTTTTCCTCTTTCAAAGTTAGCTGTGCAGTGCCAAGAAGCAAAGGAAATAATGCTAGAGGTCAACATATATCCCTCACTCAAAAGATTCTCCTCTCCTCTATTATGTATTCATGTGGAAGAAATTATATTTTCCTAAATAAGGATGATTATTTAACATGACATATAGAACACAATAGGGGAGGAATTCCATATGTGCTCTGAAAACAATATAAAATCTTTCTTAAATTCTTTTTTATGACTGAAGTGTACTCTTAAGTACTCCTTATCCAGTTGCTTATTTGGTCCCATTACTTTGATCCACGCTGTATTTTCATTATAAACATATTAATTAAATTTTGTTTATCCATCTCCTTTTCAAACAAACAAGCAAAAAAACCATCTTGAAAATTAGTTTTGTTGGCAGAGTTTGGTCTGAGCAAGACACTTTGTAATCAGGAAATTCTGCATTTTCCTGTGAAAATCTGCTCATCACAGCAGATTTTTTTGTAATGTCAAAAAAAGGAAAGAAGGAATTGGGGGTGCTTTACAGTCTTCTCACGTTGCAAGCGATGGAATGAAACATACAGGTTATTAGATCAAAATATATGTTTTACAATGATGTCATAAATCACCATAGTAACTTGCATAAACAATGTTTAGATTTCAGTGTGATGAGGTACTTTCTATATTTATAAAAGATAATTGTTATGATGAACTGAACTGCATTATTGAACTGTTTATATCCATGCTCACAGAAATAAGATGTAGAGAAACTTTGTAGTAATAGATAATAACGTTAGTCAGGGTGGCTACTCTAAGGGTTCTAGAAACCCAGTCGTTTGTATCCACATGCATTTATTCCATTCAAAAGTTCATCAAACATATCACAGAAACAAATCAAATTACGGTTGCTCCCCTGAAGAAGTTTATAAAGCAAAGCCTAAATTATTTTCATTTAAATTTATGCTTTTGATTTAGGATCTGTGAGGCTGTTGTCTCTCCCCATAATCAGTGGGGACCTCAGGCCTCAGTTCCTCTTTGGAGGGTCATTGGACCCTAAAGGCACTTTACTCCTAAATTTAATGCCTTAGATCTCTAAAGTTTGGTGGGATGAATCTGGACCTTGGATTTTGCAGTTGGGATTGTCGGTACTGTGACAGCACTGTGCAGGATCAGGCTCTCATCTTTACCCTGTGTGAAGTCAGTGGAGCTCCATATGGTTATAACAGTTTGCCCACAGGCTGCCTATTTAAAACTGGGGCCTGAATGTTATCCTATCTCAAATCAGTGGGGCTCTGTGTTGGTTCATTAGCTCACAACATGCTGCCAATTTGAGGATTGGGGTTTTAATTGGAACTTATTTACAAGCTAAATTGCTGCTGGAACTATTATTATTGTTATTTTTTGTACTGGTCGGGGGACTTTAGGGGGAATTATGAGAGAGAACATAGGAGATCTAAAGAGAAGACTGTGATGAAAAAGGACAACCGGAGAGAAGTCAGTCTTCTCCTGTAACAGTCCTTCCCATATATCCACCCTGTCTTGTTTATCTACCTCCTCATTTGTGCTATGCAAGAAGGTGGGGCAAAAATATTACCAGAACAGCTACAAACAATAAAAGCAGATGTTGCTATTCAAGCTCTAGCAGCTGTTTTTCCTTATACTACCTCAACCACCAACTCAGTTTAATTTTTCTTGACTCAAGAGTTTCAGTATCTCACGTTTAAGTAGTCTACTAGCATCAGGCATATTCAAATCACTCATTAAAGTAATTTCCGTCAGGGAGCTTCTGTGTACTTAGCCATGTATCATCAATCAAATGCTGTCAGTCTGAGTCAGCTTCAGTTCCTGTGCTGACTCACACTACCGATACTAGATGGAGTGAAGATGCCACAAGTATGCACTGGGCCTGTCAAAGAATAGAGTTGTAGAACAAAAGTATTTCCACCTTGACACTGAAAAGAAAGAGAGCTGAGTGGGTTTGATAATCTGGTAAGAACTTGTTGTGTGAAGTAGAAGACTGTTCAGGATGTAACCAGAAACTGTGGGAGATAAAAAGGCACAAACCCCTGAGTTTGTTGTTGTTCTGTTTTCCTTTGTTACCCCAAAGCAACTGGGAATGCAACAGTTATGGAGCTGAAAGGGATATGAATAGAGGAACATGTTTCTAGCATACCTAAATGAAAAACTAAGCTGAAACATGTTGATTTTCCCCTTCTTCATTTTATGTATCATTTTCATTGAATTAAAAAAAAAAAAAGTAAAAAAAAAGTAAAAAAAAAAGTAAAAATGAAGACATATTCCCACCAGGTTGCTACAGAGCTCAAGCATGATTGAGGAAAACACTGCAACTACAGAGTTGCAATGTTATACATGCATGTGCTTATTTGGCTTCTCATCACATGACTCACATGTTTTTACTTCCGTGGTAAGAAAAATGAAGAGCTTTTTACTCCCCTCCTCCCCAGGCCATAGATAACCTCATGGACAAAGTTCTGACTAGAAAGAAAAGCAAAAAGCAATTTGGGATTGGATGCCCTTTGGACAAGAAGAGTATTGAAGTTTGGCATTTACATGGTTTACAAGAGCTTCATACCCTGTCTGGTGATGAGAGAGACAAGTGGCACAAAAAGATCGTATGCTTCAGATTTCTCGTGCTCCAGAGAGGGACTAGGTATAATTTATGCAGCAGTAAACACACTCTAACTGGCTCCTGGTTATAAATGTAATAACAATATTACTTTAATATTAAAACTATTTTACTTTATATTTAATATTTATAATAAACTAATTTGAAAATAAAATTGTTTACTATAATAATGGTGTTTAATTATTTCAAGAACAAACATTAAGAACCAAAAAGCATAACAGCACTGACATGAGGAATTTGTAGAGGCACATCAAAAGACATTCAAAATTAACGTTCTGTTCATTCCGTCATCTGTGCTGGTTTTAGTTGCGCACACTTTTTTAGTTAGACCTGGATTGCCTCTTGTGCTCAGGTTCTGTTCTGGCTTTGTGATTTTCTAACCAGATTAGCATAGGCTACGATGAGCTTTAATCAATACCAAATAGCTGCTCTCCCCAAAGAATTGTTTGTCAGGTAGGGATAACAGGATTGAAAAAAAAAAAAAGTGGGAAAGTCAATCCTATTGTTGTTGTGCTTCCTATTATGATATCTTTCTGGATAAATCATCACAAAAGAGTAAAGGGCTTCTTTTATTCTCTTTTACGTTGTCACAGTAGTGCCTGGGAGAAAATTCAAGAATCTGTCCCTGTATTTAGGTACTGTATTTATGATGTTGTAGAGCTAGTTAATAAGCTAGGCATTTTTCCCTCAAAAATCACAAATAGGGGCCAAGTTAATTAAGTGTTGTGAGGCAACAAGCCAAGGGTGGCAAGTTCTGCTGAACTTAATAAGATGAATTGGATTAGGAGCGCTGGCAAATTTGCTAACATCATTCTCTCATATCTACCTACTCAAATATAGAAAATTTGAGGACCCATTTCCAAACAAGACCAGTGACTGAAGTTGGGTACACAGCTGCATTTTTAGGAACTTCATCCAACATGTGTATGCTTCTATATGGATCTCTGGATATTCATGTTAGGTTCCTCTGTTTTGAAATTGAGCTGCGTGTGGTGTTTGGCAGTGTTTGACAGATGTGTCACGTTCTGTTAACTTAGTTGATTACTTTGATTATTTTATTGGACCCAATATATAGCCGTTATTTTACAACTGTCACAATTCTTTCCAAGATGGTTGCTTACAAACTTTCCTTTTGAAGTACGAAGCTGAAATTCTAATTATTATTTAGAGTTTTTTTTTCTTAAGAGTTTTTTTATTTGAATTATTTATAATTTACATGTTAAATGTTTTTCCAATTAACAACAAAGCAGCAATTGCTAGTTTCCATAGTTAACAGCTTTGCAGTTATTTCTGACAGCATCGATATCGTATACATGCAGCAGCCAATTAAGAAGACATTTAAAATACTTGCCAAGTGACGATATTTTGCAGCAGATATTGCAGGTTAACAACACATACATGAAATATGTCTCCTGATTATGTAGCAGCTGAGAAATAAAAAACCACAAAGTATTAATCAGGGGCGGGAGTTCCTGCTGGAATTTGGATACTGAAGCTGTGCTACACCACTACCCCTTTCTATCAAGTGACATAGACCTTTGACTAGGCTATGTGGTGATAAAAATTTACTGTTTGATATACAAGAGGTATAAACATTTTATTTCTCAAAGCCGGTTAATTTGACTCCTATGTATTTGCTGAAGGCTGGTTGCTGCAACTCCGCTTTCAGTGGCAGAGAATTCCCCCCTTTCTCCCCCTGATTAATCCATTTATGTTACGAAACTCTATGTGAAAAGTATGTCAATGAGGATTGAGGCTTTTTTTTTTTTAAAAAAAAATCTCTAATACAAACTTAGAACTTCATTTTAGGGCTGTATTGTTGTAGACCAAGAGCAACTTCGCTGCATTCAGTGATCCTGATTCCCCTTTCACTGACACTTAATTGATATGAGTGTCACAGTTAGATCATAATCATGGCCTTAGTCTGAGAGACTGTAAATTTAACTAAAATGTGCCCCTGTAACTGCCTAATCTGTCTGATCTGTCTCTTTGCTTCTAATGTGACATCCTGACATCCATCTCTTTTCCAATAATGTGCTATCTCTTGCCTAGCTTTTGCATTCCTCTCCAGAAAGCTGTTGGTGGAATGAAACTATTAAAAACTGTAAGAAAACAAGGATGCCTCAGAACACTATTCTATCCTTCCCAACTAACTAACAATGCTTTTTCTGTTACTAGCATATGGATTTAAGTCAAAAAAAGACGTTGGTTAGCCAAAGCTAAAAATGATTCTCTGCTCCTTCACCTGGACAGCTAGCATGCAATTTATGTATACCATTACTTACGCAGCAACACAATATATGCAAAACATTTTGTATTGCAGAGATAAATGTCCTACTTGAGATAGTCAAGAGAATAAAATGAAGGGGCAATTGACAAAATATGACAGTACGTCTTGGCAGGAGCAGATATGGTATGGCTAATGTATGATGAAAGCTTTGTATGTCTACTTCTACACGAACAAAAGAATTATATGTAAAATAAATGTGTATATATAATGTAAACCATTCATCAAACCATAAAATCTTGTTCCTACACAGTAATAGTCACCAGCAATGCTACCATTAAAGCTCTCTCTGTTCTGCTTTTAAAACTTAGGGGTAATAAAAGCAAGTAATGATCTGTTGAAAAATGTTTTTCCCTTTTCTCAACCTCTAAAGTTAATCAGAAGCATATAAACCTCAGGAACTTAACTTTAAAGCTTGTTTCTGTGAATTGTTCTAGTAAGTCTCTATTGAAGTATCCTGGATACATATGTATGTATTGTTCTATGTACCTGACCAAATAAGTAAAAATATAACATTTGCAGAATGATTCAGAGTACAAGATGATCAGCAGAAGCTTCTTAAATGTTACATATCATGAAATACAAGTAGTAATACTAGTAACAATTCATACTCCATGACTGTTAATTAACACAATTTAATTAAAACATTATATATAGTATAAATTACCCAAAATATCGTTAAAATTATGGATATTGAGGAAGTATGTTGGTCATTAGTCAGGTGTCAATATTTCTCTAGCCAATACTTGCCTTACTTACATGTATTTGAGTTCATGAGATAGGGGGTACAGCAGAGGAGAGGAAATTAAACTTTCCAACAATTTACCACAGAATCACAGAATCATTTGGTTTGGAAGGGATCTTTAAAAATTACTTAGTCCAAATCTCCTGCCACAGACAAGGACATCTTCCACTAGCTCAGGTTGCTCAAAGCCCCGTCCAACCTGACTTTGAAAACTTCCAGGGATGGGGCATCCACAGCTTCTCTGGGCAACGTGTTCCAATATCTCATCCCTCAGCATAAAACATTTCTTCCTTATATCCAGTCTAAATCTACCCTCTTTCAGTTTAAAATCATTTCCTTTTGTCCTGCCACTACAGGTCCTGGTAAAAAGTCTTTCCATCTTTCTTATAATCCCCCTTTATATATTGAAAAGCCACAATAAGATCTCCCTGGAGCGTTCTCTTCTCTAGGCTGAACAAGTTGAACTCTCTCAGCCTTTCTTCATAGGAGAGGTTCTCCAGCCCTCTGACCATTTTTGTGGACCTCTTCTGGACCCACTTTAAAGGGTCCATGTCTGTCTTGTGCTGGGAGCCCCAGAGCTGGATGGTCTCCAGGTGGGGTCTCATGAGAGCAGAGTAGAGGGGCAGAATCACCGCCCTTGACCTGCTGGTCGTTTCTTTTGCTGTAGCCCAGGATATGATTGGCTTTCCAGGCTGCAAGCACACACTGCCAGCTCATATCTGGTTTTTCATCCACCAGTACCCCCAAGTCCTTCTCTGCAGGGCTGCTCTCAATCAATTAATCTCCCAGTCTGTATTGGTACTAGTGATTGCCCTGACCCAGTTGCAAGACCTTGCACTCAGCCTTGTTGAATTTCATGACGTTCACATGGACCCACTCCTCAAGCCTTGTCAAGGTCTGCTCTGTATGGCATCCCTTCCCTCTAGCATATCTACTGCACCACTCAGCTTGGTGTCAACTTGCTGAGGATGCACTCAATCCCATCTATGTCATTAATGGAGATATTAAATAGTATTGGTCCAAGTATGGACCCTTGAGGGACACCACTCATTACTGCTATCCACTTGGATATTGAGCTGTTGACTAATACATCCTGGTTAAATCGAAACTTAGGTGCAACATACATTTCTTTAAGCCATTTTCAGTTGCTACTAATTTTCACTTTCCTCTGGCATTGTCAGTTAAACAATTCCCTTTATTTCAGTTAAGAAAGGACTGAATTAACTTGTAAATGTCTCAAAGGTACAGAAAAGAGTTGTTACTTCTTCAAGGGTTTTTAAAGATACCGAGGAAATGTCACAGAATTGTAAAGTATGACTTATTTGTGCAGTCATACAGCCCAGCGTTTAGAAACACCTGAGAACATTTGAATAGTTTAGTCAATGCTTTCCAATGACACCCATGGACGAGTGAGTCTACTTTGGTAGAATAACTAATCATTTCAGCATTTTTTTTTTTGGCATTAGGCCAAAATGAATTGTTGTCCTATCACTATTCTGATATTCTGTTGCAAAAATCTAGATGAAATAATTTTTGACCTAACCTTGGGAACAGATACTAAATTATATTAAGGCAGATGCTTTTACCTTTCTTGTTTGTGTGCTACAATAAAGGTGTCAAACAGTCCACTAGAGACTGTTTCTTTGAGGAGTACTGTGCACTATTTGTCTACCCACAGCAATATCTTAAGAGAATGACATCTAATTTTGCAGTGGTGTTTCTAGACTTAAAGATGTGAATTATGTATAAAATAAGGTCAGTGACCCCCCCTCCCTACCAAACCACAAACTAACCAACCAACCAGAACAACGCAAGTATGCTTAAAAACAATGGTCTTCACAGAGGAGAATGATATCTTGTGGCTAGAAAGCTAAAAGGAAGTTTAAGCTTATCTCCAATCAATTCAAGTGCAATTTTCTCTTTGCCTATGAGTATAGAGCATAAAACTGTTTTGTGTATTCCACCATACAATACAGTGTTGAATTAGATTTGTTATCACCGTTAATGAACCTAAAGCAACTTTTATAGTTCATAAAATCTCTGTAAAATAGCCTATCCCATTTGTTTGGAAACATTCAGGTACTTCTGAAACAGCCATAGCTGTTGATTACAGAGCCCAAAGAAACAGCCTTGTTTCAGTACCAGGTGAGAACATCCCCAGCACGGTCAATTTTAGAGAACCAGTTAATGGAAGTTAAGACTCAAATGAATCACCTTTCTCACCATTAAACTGAGTGGGATTCATTTGACCCGACTTTATTCACCTAAAGTCTAGATATCTGCTCTAAGATCTGCTCTGCTCTTAAGTCACCTATTAAGAATACTCCTCTTTTACCATGCCACTTTTTTTCCCCTTTGACTGAGTAGAAATCTAAATAGTTTAAATAGGTACATAGATTTAATATGGATAAATTTAGGGAAAATTAATCTGTGCTTTTTTTTTTCAATGTGTGTGTTTACTTTCCAGTTTGAGGACAACGCCAGCCTGAAACAGAGAAAATTGGTGACCTAGTCAATAGTTGTTCATATCAGATACTTAACTATGCTCTGAAACTTAATATATTGGATTTATAAAAGGAAAATGCAACCAGTACTCCTGGCTGGCTCAGGAGTCAGTCACATGATCTTTGTCAGCTTTTTTTAGTGACATTTCAATGTGTCTCTCACTCTGATGCAGAGAACACTATGCACGCTACTCAATAGATAAAAGTAGGTGAAAACTACAAAACTGTAAAAGGGAAGGGAAGGGAAGGGAAGGGAAGGGAAGGGAAGGGAAGGGAAGGGAAGGGAAGGGAAGGGAAGGGAAGGGAAGGGAAGGGAAGGGACTGTTAGACATAAAATTTTGTAATCCCAAGGACCCCTCTTCTTTCTATATATCTGCACTCCTGCAAACAGGTTAACAC
>VFFE01006972.1:98771-152830 GCA_008921705.1 Burhinus oedicnemus | reverse complement strand
GAAGGGAAGGGAAGGGAAGGGAAGGGAAGGGCTTGTAGCAAACTGCTTCTCCTCCTTCTTGGAATCCTGTGAAATACTCAAGCTGATATATTAATGAAGATAATAGTGGAGTTCTAGAAACAGTTCAGGTTGTTTTCCAGGCCATTTCGGTAAAGTTTATCCAAAGTATATGAGTGTAGTACCTAGCAGGATCCATGAGTAGCGGCAGTATCTGACAAGTGGATTTGAGTATGACTGTGCAAAGAAGTGATTTTGGTTTCTTGATGTAAGAAACAAAAAAAATGCTGTTTAAACTAAATAAAAGCCACTTTCATGATTTCTTACCAAACTGGAGAACAGGCAGTGGTAATAATAGGAAAATAATTCTGTTATTTTCTTATTTTCATCTCGTCTCATTTCCATGTATGTCTTTTAGACAGAAATTGCGAACTCTGGATTTAACTGACATTCACAAAACAAAACACTGGGGCAAGGAGGCATTTTCATATTCTGTCTTTCCAGCCAGGACTAGTCATTATGGCACCTATTTGGGACATAGAACACTCAAATTCAAGTTCTTCCTTAGTTTCAAATCTTAAAAGATTTAAAACAAACAAACTAACCAAAAAAACCACACCACCACCAAAAACCAAAGACACATTATCTCTAGACGTGTTCTGTTTCAAACATGAGAGAAGATGCTTTTCTTTCTCCCTTGGTTATGGTTGTAATTATGTAACAATTATGATTACAGTTGGGGTTTTTTGTTCCATTGTTATGACTGGGATGTTGATTTGATAGGGATCTGGTTCTTTAAGGTTTATTTATAATATAGAAATCCAACCAGAAATTCCTTAGACACCAGTAACTAATTCTTAAAGATTATGTTTTACTAACAGATATATGTGAAATAGGTTTTCCTCAGATAGTCAAGGAAATTTAGTTCGGTCTTGAATTCTTATGGTCTCGCGCAAATGGAGAATAGCGTTGGAAAAGGTAGTTAGTCATTACTAGTTTTATGTATCAGTCCTGAGAAACAGTTCCAAGAATATTTATTTAGCAATTTTAACTTGGATTTGAAAGTGTTTTCTGGTAGGAAACTATATCTGTATCAAAAAACCTGACTTTTTTTTCACTGGAAAATAATCACAACCCTAATTAAAGGAAAAAAAAAACTTATAGAAGATTAAGAAAAGAGATATAGCTGTCTGAGAGACAGAGGAATTCCTATCAAACGTGTACAGGAGTGATCAGAGTAGTGGGCCGAAAAAAGAATTAACTACACATTGTAAATGCTAGTCACATTCCTTAAAGCACTTCTGAAAGGTGCT
This sequence comes from Burhinus oedicnemus, assembly GCA_008921705.1. NCBI lineage: Eukaryota > Metazoa > Chordata > Aves > Charadriiformes > Burhinidae > Burhinus > Burhinus oedicnemus. The sequence continues at coordinate 151,520 of VFFE01006972.1, read as the reverse complement.
CAGGAACTATGCAGCCAAAGCTGGTTTAAGAAAATATGTAGAACTGCCTACATTAGATCATTAAAACTGGGCAATTAGAGTGCAGTAATCACTTCTGTTACTTTAAGGGGTACAAAGACACCCTTTCACAGGGTTTATAATTTTAATTAATTCTTATTTAGCAAAGTTTATTAATTTTAACTTGATTATTTTAACTGAATTTAAGAAAAAAGGTATCAGAGTATACTCCAAGATGGCAAATTTAAAAAAACCCGAAAACTAGGAGGAAGAAATAAGAAAGAAAAGTAAAGAGAGAAGCACTCAGGGAACTTGAAACTTGAGAGGAAAATGGAAAGCTAATGAGAAATATTGAATGCTTTTTCTCTTTTGTCTAATACAAAGGATATTTTCTCCTACTACCAGGTCTTTCAATGATCCTACTAGAGACCTCCAGCTTAATGTCACATTTTTTTTTGTGTCTGGTAAAATTATAAGGACAAAACCAATGCTCTCTCTCTTTAAAATTAAAGTTCACCCACTCTTGACTTGTGTTAAGATTTGACATAAGTTGCTTCTTTAGTTGATGGTGATCAATATGAAGAAAGTGTTAATAAAAATATCAGGTAATTACTGAAATAGATTTGACAGAAGTTCATTTTCCAAACTTTGTTACAGGCCAGAAAATGTGTAAAAAAATCTGATATTGGTAGTTATTCAGTTGACAGTCCACAAAGAATGTCTCTTGATATCCCTATGTTAGTATGAGGCTTGAAGCTTGAAGTTGTATATTCTAGAACCTTAGAAATCTTTACTGGGCCAAAACTTATATAAACTGCTCATATCTACACATATATATAAAACCTAACAACTAACTTGGACACAACAACATAATTATTACCAAAAATCCTCACCCAACCAAATAAGAAAACTCCTCAGAATGAACATTTTTGTCTGCAGCACTCAGCACTTTCCAAAGACTTTTTGTCAAACTAAATTGCTTTCCTCTATATGGTTGGAAATATGCAGAACTACGCCCAGAATGTGTAAACATGCACGTTCATTTTGCAACATGCAATTTCATTTTGCTTTTTGAAAACTTTTGAAATCTCTCCTATTTCACACCAAAAATCTCATAGAGATTAATTTATTCACTATAAACAAACACATCTCTTAAACAGTTCCATCATGCAAAAACATCACTGATGTTTTCATTAAACTGAGTAGACTTCTTGATTTTACAGTCTCGGGAAGAAGAGACTTGTCTGATTAATGTCTAGAATGGAACTTAAGTCATTGCATCTGTGACCTGGGTCAGGATTATTCTTAACAATGACAATTAATTTCTACAGAGCAGCTTGTCTACAGCAGGAACAGCTGTTCCTTTAACTATCTACATTTTGGCAAGCAAATGCAAACAGAACTGACTGATTTTTGCATTACATTACATTTGAGTTACAGCATGAAAACTAGGAGCAGAATCAGTCCTAATGAGCAACTTTTGTGTTATTTTCCTCTATAGATAGATCTTTTGCTCGAATTTATGGCTTCCTCTGTTCTCATTGAAGACCTTTCAAGCTGTGAGTAATAACTTGGTCCAAATAATCCTCCCAAAGGCAAGAGAATTTTCTCCTCATCTTCAATTGGAACACTTTCAAACTACTAAAGGTGAGTGGATATTATGTGGCAGGTGTTTGGTTTTTTGTTTTGTTTTGTTGTGGTTTTTTTTGTTTTGTTTTTTGTTTGTTTTTTTTTTTAAAATAAGAGTAGTTGTTTCATTTATGGCCAAATCTTGCAAAATGGGTTCAGTAATTAATTAGCAAATAAAATCCCATTGGAGCTGAGGTTGGAATTCTTAAATTTAAATGCCTGCAGATTACACATCTCTATCTGAGCCGATCACTATGAGCCCTTTTCATAGCCCATAGAGAGTAATAGGAATTTTCAGGTACAGTGCACATCATCAGCAGTGAATATATGTGTATTTATATGAACTGTGCCATACTTTTTCTATCCACTGACTACAGTGGATACTCTACAGGGGCCTAACGTGACTAGCTCAGATATAGTTAATGTTAGATGAGATGAATCCTATTCTGGATTTTAAGGACATTCTTCATTAGAAAATTATGTCAAATTGAACATCATTGAATATGAAATGGACAAAGAAATGGACTGATTTCCATTCTACCGTCTGTCCAATTCTGTATAGAGCTGGCATTACTGTAGTTTAATAACTCATACCAGATTCACTATATACGGCTGTGTCATATACTTACTTCCAGTATGTGGGTGGAATGAACTGTAGACTGTAGACATCTAAAAATCTGATGTCTAGTTCTCATCTAATAGTCCTAGGCTGTGTTTATAGTTAACAAACACAAATAGCTTCCTTCAAAGAATGATTCATCAGAACTATTTCAATGACTACAAAGGAAATGCAGAGTGACTCTTTTAGAAGCACAATTTAGGAAAAATAAATCCCAAGGCAGTCGTATTAGTGGGATAAAAAATGCATTATCAGATATTATTGAGCTGCAATATAACTCTCCGTACTGAAGAATGGAGCTTTTTCCAGCTGGAATACGCATTTTCTGGCTATTGCTGAAAATTTGTGGTGAGCATCCCCTCCTTCATTACCCAGTCTCACCAAGCTGGATCCCCCTTTGAAACAGACTCTAGTTGCAGCACCATTGTAATCACTGTTTTTCAATACAGGCAGTCCAAAGAATCAAAGCTCTTTCTTGAGCTTTTTTTTTTCTCAGTGTGGTGTGACTATATACATAATTGGGTGACAAAATAATGCCTACTAAGATAGAGAAATAGTTAAGTATATAGGTCGATTGACAGATCGACCTAAAAGGGGCTTCATTCAGTCAACTCATAGTTCAAAGGTCTTAAAGAAGAATAAAAATGTACAAGTTGGCAAGATAACCTGTATCTCTAGATCTTCTTTTCCTATCCTTTCACTCAACAGTTTGGCTGCCATTCTTTTGTCCAAATATCTCAGATTTTTATTCAGCTCTGAACATATTTCCCCAGTTTCTCTCTGGTTTTCCTTCCATTGCTTTCTTTAATACCTGCAGATTATTACAGTTGGATTACTAATCTTCCAATGTATGTTTTATGATACATCTGTGAATTGGTTGGATAAGCAGTCAACAACAAAGACATGGATGATCCTCTAACAAACAAGCTTTACTGGATATATTTACAATTTATGGAAAACTAAGCCAGGATAGATAAACAAGATACCTAGTCTACGGATCAAACATTCTGGGGGTGTTGAGAGCAGGACTCCATGTCGTTTCAGTGTCTTCAAGTAAAAACTACACATTGTTCAAATATCCAAAGTTTTTGTCCATTCTTTGCTCTTTTCAGATTTTTTTCAGTTTAACAGTTCTTTGTTTGAGTCTTGAATGTCTCTACCTGTTGTTTTTGAGCTGCTGCCTATAGGTAAGATTTCAGTTTTACACCTAAGGACACTGTGCAGGTTTTCTCACCTCCCTCCATTATCCATAGGGACTTTCAAATAAAACAATGGCTAGTTTTCTTCTTATTTTGTCAGCAAGGTTCAGTCATGGATTATCTATGTTAATGGTTATTCATACCATCTATAGGTTAACTGGCCTATAGTATTCCTGAGATATTTCCTCATGTATATAATTAATTCATGAAATAAACAAAACTCTTTTTTTCCTTCTCGTCATATCAGTCCATTCTATATCCTAAAAGCATTGCTTCAGTTTTGCTTTACTTGGTAAGATTAACACTTAGAAATCTGTCATGAAGTGACCAATATCAACCTTTCTCCTCGAAAATAAATTTGTCCTGTTGGTCTCTGTAGGTTATAGTTTAAAACAAAAAAGGTGATTTGAAATTTACATACATTCCATTTAAAAATGATACACAATTCTTCTCTTCTCCATAGTCAGTTTCTAATATTTCTCACAGTGGAAAAAATGCTTCTCTTTTGCTTCTTAAAATCTTAATAAAACTCTCACATGCATATGTTGTTGGCATTGATCACACTACCACAATGTCTAATACTGACAGATCAGACGATATTTTTGCAGCAATCATAGAAGCATGTGTATGATTGCTAACTATCTTTGTCCTCAGTTTATTTACGAGGAAGGTGCACAATTTCCAATGCTGAAGTCATCAAGAATCATGTCCTACTCTTAGGCTTTTGAAGTGTAAATAATTTTTTCTTCTTACTCAAATAATTACCATACCTTTATATTCCTGTTACTACAAAGAACTATCAGTTCAGCTCCCTTTAGAGACAAAAACTGGTCTGGTTTATTTTACTTCTATGAGTATTAATGTGATGCACAATTTAAATCTCTTGAATGTAGCCCTGTTGCTCAATAAATACAGGATTACCATTGCTGGTAACGGGCCACAGATTTTTTTACTAAGCTACAACACAGACCTCAGGTCAGGTACTGTCTGGCTTTACCTAGATTTGTTTTGGCTGTATCTTACCTTGGAGTTTTATCTTACCTTGCTTAGTTGTAACAAGAATTGTTTAATGAGCAGATGACTATTACCTAGTTTGTTTTACTTTTGCTAATTTTGCATACGTGTGTGGTGTAACATGTATCACTTAGAAATGGTTAATATAAAACTATCGAGTTATGCAGGAGCTAGGCAGTCTTATTGAAAGAACTTTAAACTAGATTTGAAGGGGGAAGGGGGTGAAACCAGGCTCGCTAGAGATAAGCCTGGGAGGGGTGTGCCAATGTTTGTGGGATGGTACACTAGTGAGGTCCCTTGGTCTGCTGCCTTAGTGAAGGTAGGGGATTAAGATCCATGCAGCAGCAAATATGCAAGGGTTATTAATGGGTTAGAAACTACAGCAGCAAATGGGAATGGTCAGGCAGGAATTAAGGCTTCTCCCAGCAAAAAGGCGACAGGACCATTAGCCCAACTGAAGTGCATCTACGCTAATGCACGCAGCATGTGCAACAAACAGGAGGAGCTGAAAGCCATTTTGCAGCAGGAAAACTGTGATGTAGTTGCCATCATGGAAACGCGGTGAGATGACTCGCATGACTGGAGTGCTGCAATGGATGGCTATAAACTCTTCAGAAGGGATAGTCAAGGAAGGAGAGGTGGTGGGGTGGCCCTGTATGTTAGGAAGTGTCATGAATGTCTAGAACTTAATGATGGTGACAACAGGGTTAAGTGTTTACGGGTAAGAATCAGGGGGAAGGCCAACAAGGCAGATACCATGGTCGGAGTCTGTTATAGACCATTCAACCAGGATGAAGAGACAGATAACATATTCTATAAGCAGCTGGGAGAAGTCTCACAATTTCTAGCCCTTGTCCTTGTGGGAGACTTCAACTTACGAGATGTCTGCTGGGAATAAAATACAGCAGAGATAGAACAGTCTAGGAGGTTCCTGGAGTATGTTGAGCATAAGTTCCTGACACAGCTGGTGGGGGAGCCAACTAAGGAAGGCACCCTGCTGGACCTGTTGTTTGTAAACAGAGAAAGACCCGTGGGGGATGTGACAGTTAGAGGCCATCTTGGGCATAGTGATCATGAAATGATAGAGTTTTCGATTCTTGGAGAAGCAAGGAGGGGGGTCAGCAGAACTGTCACCTTGGACTGGAGGGCAGACTTTGGCCTATTTAAGAGCCTCGTTGACAGAGTCCCTTGGGGAGGTAGTCCTGAAGGACAAATGAGTCCAGGAAGGCTGGACATTCTTCGAGAGGAAGTCTTAAAGGAGCAAGGGCCTGTGTGCTGGAAAACAAGCCACTGGGGAAAAAGACCAGCCTGGCTGTCCAGAGACTTATGGTTGCAACTCAGAGAGAAAAAAAGGACAGTTTATGGCCTTTGGAAGAAAGGGCAGGCCACTCATGAGGAATACAAAGATGTTGTGAGGCTATGTAGGGAGAAGATTAGAAGGGCCAAAGCCCAGCTAGAACTTAACCTGGCTTCGGCTGTTAAGGACAGTAAAAAATGTTTTTATAAATACATTAGCAATAAAAGAGGACTAAGGAAAATCTTTATCCTCTATTAAATAGGGGGAGGGAAACATAGTGACCAAGGATGAGAAAAAGGCTGAGGTACTTAATGCCTTATTTGCTCAGTCCTTAGTAATAGGACCAGTTGTTCCCTGAGTACCCAGGCCCCTGAGCTGGAAAGACAGGGTTGGGGAGCAGAATGAAGAGCAATAATCCAAAGGAAAATGGTGCATGACCTGCTACACACACAGTTCTATGGGGCCAGATGGGATCCACCTGAGGGTACTGAAGGAGCTGGCGGAAGTGTTCATCAAGCCAATTTCAATCGTTTATCAGCAGTCCTGGCTATCCAGGGAGGTCCCAGTTGACTGGAGGTTAGCAAATGTGACGCCCATCTACAAGAAGGGCCAGAAGGAGGATCGAGGGAACTACAGGCCTGTCAGTCTGACCTCAGTGCCAGGGAAGGTTATGGAACAGATCATCCTGAGTGCCATCACACAGCATATTCAGGACAACCAGGTGATCAGGCCCAGCCAGCATGGGTCTATGAAAGGCAGGTCCTGCTTGACTAACTTGATCTCCTATGTATGACAAGGTGACCTGCTTAATGGATGAGGGAATGGCTGTGGATTTTGTTTACCTGGACTTTAGTAAAGCTTTTGACATGGTTTCCCACAGCATTCTCCTGGAGAAACTGGCTGCTCATGGCTTGCATGGGTGTACATTTCAATGGGTAAAAAGCTGGCTGAATGGCCTGGCCCAAAGAGTGGTGGTGAATGAAATTAAATCCAGTTGGTGGCTGGTCACAAGTGGTGTTCCCCAGGGTTTGGTATTGGGGCCAGTTCTGTTTAATATCTTTATCAATGATGTGGACAAGGGGATCGAGTGTACCCTCAGTAAGTTTGCAGATGACACCAAGTTGGGAGGGAGTGTTGATCTGCTTGAGGGTAGGAAGGCCCTGCAGAGGGATCTGGACAGCTTGGATCGATGGGCCGAGGCCAACTGTATAAGCTTCAACAGGGCTAAGTACCGGGTCCTGCACTTGTGTCACAACAACCCCAGGCAACACTACAGGCTTGGGGAAGAGTGGCTGGAAAGCTGCCTGGAAGAAAAGGACCTGGGGCCCTGGTGGACAGCTGGCTGAACATGAGCCAGCAGTGTGCCCAGGTGGCCAAGAAGGCCGACAGCATCCTGGCTTGTATCAGGAATAGTGTGGCCAGCAGGAATAGGGAAGTGATTGTCCCCCTGTACTCAGCACTGGTGAGGCTGCACTTTGATTACTGTGTTCAGTTTTGGGGCCCTCACTACAAGAAAGACATTGAGATTATGGAATGTGTTCAGAGAAGGACAACGAAGCTGGTGAGGGGTCTAGAGAACAAATCTTATGAGGAGCAGCTGAGGAAACTGGGGTTGTTTAGTCTGGGAAAAAGGAGGGTCAGGGGAGACCTTATCGCTCTCTATAACTACCTGAGAGGAGGTTGTGGCAAGGTGGGGGCTGGTCTCTTCTCCCAAGTAACTAGCAATAGGACAAGAGGAAACGGGTTCAAGTTGCGCCAGGGGAGGTTTAGGCTGGACATCAGGAAAAAATTTTTCACTGAAAGAGTTATCAAACACTGGAAGAGGCTGCCCAGGGAGGTGGTTGAGTCACCGTCCCTAGATGTGTTTAAAAGTTGTGTAGATGTGGTGCTTAGAGACATGGTTTAGTGGCAGACCTGGTAGAGTAGGGTCAATGGTTGGACTGGATGATCTTAAAGGTCCTGTCATGGTTTTGACATTTGTTTTCTCAAGTAACCATTACCTGTGCTAAGGTCCTGCTTCCCAGGAAGTGGTTGAACATCTGCCTGCTGGTGGGAAGCAGTGAATGAATTTCTGGTTTTGCTTTGCTTTCCCTGTTACACTGTCATTATTTCAACCCTCAGGTCTTCTCACCTTCCTTCTAGTTTCTTCCTGTCCCGTAGGAAAGGGAAGAGAGCAAAATGCAGGGTGGGTGTTTGGCTGCTGGCAGGGGTCAACCTACCACATGTGTATGCAGTAGATAGACCCATATGTAGTAGGCCTAACATTTCCCAGCAGTACCAGGTTTTTTGCACAGCAAGAAGGTATAAAGTTAATCTCTGCTTACTGCTTGCTAGTACCTGAGATAAGGTCTCTAATTAATTGAACAATTCATCTAGAACTCAACTCAATATTTGAATTACTCTGAGCTACTTTTGGAAAGGTCAGATGAATTATCTTGGATGGCAAGATGTGGCTATAGTTCTGGTTTTCAAAAAATATTGTATACTTTCCAAGATAAAGTGTACTATTGTAATCCATTGTCTAACATCACTTTTTATAGTTTATGCATTAAACTTCAGGAATGTGAGGCAAATCAGTTTTCAAGCTAAAGTCAGTAACACTCAAACGGTACTGAAGTTTAAACGGAAAGGCACAGGAATTAAAATCTTACATTTTCAGAACATATAAGGGTGTAAGAGGGTTGATCAGGTCCTCCAGGATATAGCTTTCAGAATGTTATCTTTAGTTCTTAATTAATTATACTTTGTTTTAAACTTGTGAGCATTTATGATCACAATCTATGTGATCTGAGATTTCTGCTGGGAGTCCTTCTAGGACACTTGTCTTTCCCCCTTGTCCCATAGCGAACTTAGTTTACCAGTACTATATTCCAAGGTTCAGAAAATGTGGGTGTAATTTATTTGCCTGATTTGAACAGATTGAACCTTAGTCTAAATATGTGGGTACTTACATACAATTAATAAAACAATCCTGGAACAGCATTAACAAAAAAACTTTTAAAGAACTTTTTTTTTAGGGGATTATGACTTAAATATGTTTAAATGATTAATCTCCAAACATACCTGTGTGCATCCTATAATAAAGCTGGCACTTAAAACCTGCTTCAAAGACTATGGAGGGTGGAAGGAGAAGGGAAAAAAAAGAGAAATTCATTTTGTAGACATAAAAAGACAAATGTGTGTAACGACTAGTCAACTGAGACAATGCTGACATTTTAGGTGGACAGCTTCTGAGGCCTTGAGCCAGATATTCAGAGGAACAAAACATCCACAATTTCAAATGATGTCATTAGGAAATGAAGGTATATCACTGTGAAAAAGCTCAGCCTAAAGGATCAGGACTTTTCAGTCCTTGAGATGAACATCTAAACTGTGCTGAATTTGCTGTGAGGTGGAACTGTCTCTGATCTGCACAGTGTAGAAAAGGAAAGATTCTATTCTTCACTGAAATGCCAAAATTTGCCAAAAGATTACTTGTTATACTAAAGCTGTGTTTTCTTTGGAAAAACAAAACAAAAGACACATTTAGCTTGTATGAAAGTGCAATATAGCAGTTATACAGGCTGACAACTCAGCAATGACCGCTATATTAATGTTTTATAGGCAGATGCCAAGGCATTCTAATTTTGAAGGGAGGATGATACCAGCTAGGAGTCAAAATGAGTGCAGTGAAAAGAAAAAACAGGTGCTAGAGACAACCAAGCATGTGTTAAGTTTGGTTTGTTAAAGCAAACAAACAAACAAACAAAAGTGGAAAGAAAAAAATAATAAAATAAGGGATTAAAAGCATCCTGTGGGAAGACATACGGACATGTATTGCTTTTGTATAATAAGAGTAGTGACCTGCAAACTAGGTCAGGGTCTAACAAATGTTACATCAGTGGAGAACAATTGGAAGAAAATAACATTTGGATGTTTCTGAACAAACAGCAAACAGCCGATGAAGAAATTGAAGCAACCTCATCATCAGCTCTCTGTGGACTTGACCTTGGAAACAGATCCATTGGCCCCGTATGACCTCATCTTCTTGTTTATCTGCTGTGAGTTTGGAAATCAAAAGTGAACCTTTACCTTGAATCCTTTTACTAAATGCTCTTTTATCCAGCTTGTGTCAAAATGTTTTATTGCATTCTATTTTTTTAGTTCCTTGTCATAAGTTCTTCCCTGTCCAGTCAGTGGTTATCAAATGGAAGTTTTTTACAAAGATTGTTTCTCAGCATGAAGCCAAAGATGTGAAGGAGACAATATTGTGTGTCGCTCTATTTCTTCAAAAGATAAGATATACACAAAATATTCTGAAACAGCATATCCTAGTCAGGTGGTAGAGTGCTATTGATGCTAGTACAGCTCTATGAAAGGAATGAGTAGTGAATACACATCTTAAGCAACGAAATAATTTCTATTCCAGTTCACTTTAGATGCTCTAGATGTAGATATCTACATATGAGTAAATTGTCTAGATGCTCTTTATAGTCAATAGGGAAAGAAATACATCTAGAACATAACTCATCTATCCTCCTCAGTTGTACAGTGTCCCTTCCTTTCTCAACAACAGTTCATTTGAACTGTTCCTATTGAAGGAGCCAGCCTAAGTGGTTGGGCTGTACCTCTGTGCACAATACTGCATTCACAACTGCACATCCTTCTGCCATTTAAGTGTCAAAGAACAAAGAATAATCTTTGCTTATGCTTTCCTGCAAATAGAATTAACTGATCCAACCTTATTTAATATCATGGATAATGCCTGCCTTCTTTTGTTCCTCTGTAAATCAGCAGCACTTAGTTGAAATGCAAGAGCTTTCAGGGTTTTAAAACAAAAAAAATGAAAAAAACCCAACCAAAAACCTACCTTTAAATTTTATAGCTCCGTTACATCTCTTGGACTTGCTAACAGAAAAAATATCACAGATGGGAAACATTAATTTTCCAAACATTATAAATGCTTTGAAAGAGTTAAGTGAGATATTTTCAAAGTCTGTAAGAGAGAAATCAGCTCTTCTGTTTTCTACAAAAGCTTTTCATGTCCCTTTCTGCTTACTGGTCTTTGATAAACTTCTCTAGTTGACTTTGGCAGTTCAGAAACCTTTACCAGCAGAGAACAATATACCTTCTATAAAGCAGCCAGTGGCCTTCACAGCAGCTCTTGTGCTATCAGATTCAAGATAAACACTGGCAGCAGTTCTTTAAAATAAGTAAAATGCCTCAACGTATAACACAACTGTGGTTTCATCCTGCAAAGTTGCTTTTAAGTGACTAACACCACTTAAACTGAAGGAGTATTTCCATGGTAAGAGCCCTAAGCTGAAAGTGGAATCAGCCTGCACTGATCAGATCCATATACCAGTAAATTATCACAAAGTCACTGGCTATGTAAATGGCTTTAGTTTATCACAAACAGAATAAAAAATTTTAAGGAAGAGATTAATAAAAGGAGAAGGGTGCTACTTTTTCTTGCATACTCTTTTTGTTATTTCTTTTAGTTTTCCTTCCCTCTATTGCTTTCCTGTTATGTATTTACAGACTGTGGATCCACAGTTACATGGGCTTGGTTTATGAAGTTGCCAGTCACCAGCTGCTGTGTAGGAACTGCCTGTGTATATTCTGTAAGCCTGTAACAAATGCAATGTAATTCAGCTTGCTGCAGCACGTAATTGAAGCAGTATAAACGGCATGAAAATACATTACTTTTTTCAAGGACTAAAAATGTTCACATACAGAGAACTGTCATGGCTTATATGATGTGTGGTAACTTGTTTACCTGTAGTAGTTTGACAATGTGCCTGAACTCCAGCACTGCCTTATTCTGATTTTTTTTTGAGTTAACTTCCCTGATATTTACTTACCCACAAAAATTCCACTTATATTGGTAGTAGACTATAATCATCAATACTTGATTTAGTGAGTTTCCCTTCAAAAGTTGTGGGCTATTTCTGTATGCCCTTGCTGGAACTGGATCTGTGTTGCTTCCAACCTTTCTGCTTCCTTCATTGTTCTTTGAAATCACTGAGGTTTTTCCATTGTTCACTAATGCAGAATGTGCATGTTGTTTCATACCTCTCACTTCAATCTAGTCTCGCCAACCACAAAATTGCTCTCCTTTCTTTCCACACTTAGGCTATAATTCACTAGCATTCCTTTCATTACGGAACAGAAAAATCATCAGAAATCTAATTATTTTCAGGTGTCAAGAAAAGCTTTTGAATTTTGTAACATTATGGCACATGGTACATGTCTTATATGTCATGTTATGTGTACTATATGTCTTTTTTTTTTCTTTTTTCCTGGTCCAAATTTCCTATTTTTACTCACCTTAAACATGCTATAAGCCCTTAAGTTGAACAAATGAGTAAAGACATAATTAGATGATATCTTCCATTCAAATTTGTATGATTTGTGAAATTAATACCTCATTTACAATTCACCACTTTCCCAGTGGAGCCTGGGTGCTTCTATAGTTCTTTAGTGTAAAGCAGGCTAGATCAGATAAATTATTTTAATTTGTACTAAAATGGCTCACAGAGCTAATTTGTTCAGATATCACAACTTACTGGCAGAAAGGTGACTTCCAGTCAGTGTAAGTGAGACTCAACTTTATAAGTTGCTCAAACTGAATCAGAAGAGCATCTCTTGCCACGCCTAACTAGCCAACATGAAATGGTGAGGTTGAGACTGCTAGAGATGTTATGATGTGAAATTTTGTGACAGATATACAACAGGAAAACATCTAGTTTGTGTTAAAGTCACGAAGTAAAGTAAAACAGGCCTCCTTTGTATCAGCACTCACGAGCGTTCACATCTAAGGAGGAATTGTCAACTCCATTGATAATACTCCTCAGCCTGACTTCTTTCTAGAGATTACCGCAAAAGTATTTCAGAAAGCAGCAGCTGAATGACAAGAAGACTGAGGACTGATTGAAAGGCGCTGAAAAGGATTTTTTAAACTTCTTTCATTTGGGGAGCTGAAGAAAACATAAGACCTGTCTATGATCTTGAGGAGGGAAAGGGTAGCAAGAAAAAAGCTGTTTCATTGAAACATATTTTGTTAGGACAAGTGATAAATTGTTTTCTCCTTAGTAACCTGGCTCCTGCAGCTAAGAAAAAGAACCAGGATTTTCCACTGCTGAGGTCCCAAATTAAATCCATATTGGACCAAAAATCTTTTCCAGCATTTTCACCCACCATCTGAGTTCGAGCTGTTCAAGTGTCTGTTTTTTCTAGCTTGTATGATGTTGTGTGCTTTGAGTAACTGATATTTTGTTGTGTACCTAGAAAGGTGTAATACCATCACTGTAGTATAAATCATGCTGATGACAGAGAATAGGACAAAGCTACTCAGCATTATCAATCACTGTCAAACAAACAAACAAACAAACAAGTTTATCTGACAAGCATAGGTATTTAATGTTTTTTTTTCCTACTTCAAAAACATGAGATAGGTATGTGTTTTGGGGGAGCTTTCCAAAAACCTATCACTGATTTTTAGCTCCGGATTGCCACTGAAAATAGAAAGGTGAGTGTTTGACTTCCCCTGTGCCACTGAAAAATGTCCTCTAACATGCTTCATGTGCTTTGTGTTTCATTCTTAATCTAACAAAAAATGTATAACTCACCCTCAGATACTCCCTTTTGTTTGTACCAAAATAGAGGTGGGAGAGCACTGTGAAGCATTTACATGAATATTAAATCCTGTTCTTAAATGGGTTCACTTCAACTGTTTTCATGCCTACTTTGTGCTTGCTCCCTGTCAATATTGCAGTGAACAAGCTTTACTAGTGATGAAATTCTTGAAAGGTACCTTCAGCTTGAATGCTTTTTTGCCAAAAGCAAAATCTGAATTACATAACCAGTCAGTGGTGTGAATTTCAACTATCTAAGTCAATATTGCACTTCAAAAATGTACCTCAGCATGAGATTTAACGTTCTTACAGAATGAGATTTAGTTCTTTAGTGTGGAGCAAGACAAAGCCAATTCATGGGTTGTAAATAAAAGTTAAATGGAGGTCAAGCAAAGACAGCACTCTGAAAGTTATAATGTAGATGTTAAAAGGTATTTGGGCATTTAAAGATGCAGATCAGGTTTACAGTTTACATCATCAGATTAAGTGATTACATCTATTGCTTTCACGGGAGGTTTAGACATCAAATCAGTTTACAAATTTGAAAAATTCTACTGAATATCTATCTCCATCTTTACACATTCAAGATGGGATTAATCACAGAATTCTAGTCAATGGCGGGCTTGACATCATCAAAGAGAAATTTACCCTGTCTTTTTAAGGCATCTGGGTTAGATGCGATGAATCCTCTTCTTGCTGCATTGACTGTATGTCATGACTGGCCTAGACTAGACACCTCAAGGCAAAAGTTATATTTTACAAATCCTCTCATATATTTTGGTAGGATCATAAGATGAAGTAGCCTGAAAAAAACCCCATAGTTCTACTAGTTACAAGATGAAAACGCAAATATATCTTTTTCTAGTGAAAATTCTTGATGTTTTCTTGAGCTAAACCCAAGCAGCAGTTTAAGCAGAGGAAACTGTAAAGCATGCTTTCCTATTTATATGTGAAGACTGAGATAGTGTGAATGTTGATATCTGTGTATATCCTCATGCTGTGTCAGTTTTTCTAGCTCAATCATTATTCAAGACCTTCACTGTATTTGCTTGCTCATTTTCACTTAACTTCCTTTAAATACTTATTGCATTTTTTGGTTGAAATTGCAAATTACTGGAAAGATTCTGGATTGGAACAAATTGAGTGATAATACAAGACTGCCTTCCATAGGAAACTACACATCAAGATGACCCTTGATGCTATTTCTGTGTATCTTGCATGGTTTCTCATGAAGAATCATAGAAGAAAATCAGATTAAAATATAATCCTTCTGTGTAATCACCATCTGGGTCCTGCAAACATTGGCCAAGGTCCCAAACAAAATGTCATAACCTAGAATGCCCAGGGTGAAAACCTGGCTGCATTGAAGCCTACGGTGAAGTTTTTATCGATTTCCATGGACCAAGGAACGCATTGCAATTATAAACATAAATCACGAACAATATATCATTAATTTTTTTAAATGTGTAAAATAACTAAAACTTATAGACAGATTTTCTTTCTCTTTATACATTACCTTTAGCTATTATATGTCCTCCTATGACCTCAAATTTGAGCTCCTGAGAAGTTCTAATTATTCAGAACAGACTTACTGTAGAAATGGCTTACACATCTGTCATATTTCCCTAAAAGGCAGATTTAAAGCCTATACTGTATTTATTATGCTAATTCACTTTGAAATCTGTGGTGAAGGTGCCTCATGCCTTTCAGACTGCGTTTGCATAGTAAATTTAGCATGGGCTGCGGTGGCCCACAAATATTATCCCTGAAGCAGCTTTAACAATTGGTGCCCTAAGGAAGTGTGTAGTACACACACTGTGAAACACACATGCAGGGAGAAAAAGGGGGAAAAAAATAAGTACTTCCTTTTTGCGCTCTGCGCTTTAGTTCTGGGTTTGGGTTTCTTTATTTAATATCTTTTGTTGTCATAATCATGCTTTCAGGAGCAAAAGCACTTAGCAATTGTGCTGTTAATGTAGTCTTTCCATAAAATGGCTAGCTTTTATCAGAATTAACCTTTTCCAGATTTAAGTGTTAAAAGGTGTTTTTGTTGTTGCCAAACAGGCTCTTTGCTTCTGAAAAAAGTATCCACCAGCACCCACCATCAGTGACACAAAAAGACCAAATATGTGTTTAGGTCAGTATTCTTGTCTTTTTAACCACCATTGGTAGTGGTGTTTTTCAGGGCTAACAGGTCCTAAAAATTCAGAGTTTTTTAATATCTGTTAGAGTAAAAAGTTATAGTCAGCTTGAAATATGACTATGCCTCCCCAATGTATGCAAACTGCTATTACAGTTATTTTTCTGGCTAAAATAATACAATAAAATGATGTTCAGGTTTTCTGTACATTCAGTATCTAAGCATGAAAATAGCAGTGGAATTCAGCAATTATCCCTCCCCACCAATCATTACAAACCATATCATTTTAAAGTTAAATTTAAGAGAACTATAAATGTGTTTAAGTATACAAATGAACAATTAGGGAAGACAAACAACCCTAATGCTGCTCTGTAGTGGCAGTTCTGGCAATAGCATAGAAGTTTGTTGTCCCAGGTTAGATTAAAGTAATTTTTAACATTTGTATTTCTTTCACTTCTTTCCTAAATGAGGCATTAAAAGGTGAGTTTGAGGTTGGTTTTTTTGTCATAAATGCATTTTAACATCGATATCACAGATTTTTTGTATTCATAAGAATTCACAAACATTGCTCTGCTGGTCTGATTTGTGATCGTCATTGAGTCATTTCCTTGCTGTACTCCAGATGTCTTCTTTAGATTTCTAGGGGATGCACTGTGTTAATGAACACTAATACAGTTTTTACAGTCCCTGGGTTCCACTGTTTGCACAGTGTCTCTTAAGTAGCAAGAAGACCATCAGATATTATGAGACAATTAATCAGTAATTTAAAAAAAAAAAAAAAAGAAAACAGGATGCATCCTTTAGAAATTCTTTTATTTATGTTTTTTGCAAAACATTCATGCACATTTCACATAGCTATAAAAAACTGTACCCTTTACACATGCGGTGAAAACATTTGAATAAAAAGGAAACAATATTAAACGAAAAATATAGATATTAGAAAAGTCACACAGGAACTGCAATCAAAAAAGTGTTTAGAAAACTGAAAAGCAAGTGTGAAAATAGTTTTCCTACAATCATCACATAGGTTTTACATCTGAGCCAGTGAGGTGTAAGACACTTAGCATATGTGTATTTTCAGGTCAATATTTCTCTCATTCTTTATCTTCTAAGCTGAAACCAAGGTGAAGATAATGCCCTTTATCTTGGAGTCCTCACAATATGGCAATTAAAGTGTATTCTGAAGAATGTTATTTCAATCATCAAGAAAGCTCATCACAATGACAAATTCTATGACATTTATACATTGAGCTATGGTCAGAAATCTTGATATGCTTGCACTATAAAAAGGATGATGTGAAGGAAAAAATATTTCATCTGGGACTCTGAAAGTATGTAAGGGAAAGATCTGACATATTTTATATGTTACTTTTGCCAGTTTTCATTTCCATTTATTTATATACATGTGCATGGATCTGTATGTATATATACATACGAATGTTAGTGTGTTTGTGGGCATCTGTAGACAAAAAAAATTAATAGAATTACTCATTTAAAAATTAACATAAAATAATAGTTTCATTATCAAAAGTGCCTTTCCTTAAATTACAATCAGTCCTGCAAAAAATCATTAGTTTGCCATAAGAATTGTAACTGAAAATATTTATAAAATGAATACCATTAAAATACAATAAAAAGAGTCAGAAGGAGTCTTGATGATGTACAAAACACATTGTTTTACTGTATATTACAACTTCTGTAAAACATTTACATCCTCAGAAAATGGAATTTTTAAAATGTAAATTTACTAAAAGAAAAATGAAAGTCTTGCTCATCAGGAATACAAAGAGACCAGGGATTCTGCCTTGAAAAGCCACAGAATAAATGCAGGCAAGGGTGATGGGCTTTGTGGGCTGTACGAAGGCAGGGAAGCCATTTAAGGACATGGCTTCTGCAGCGATGTACTGCTGGTCACACGTCCTCCTTGCCACCTCATCAGCAAGGCGACTGCAGAGCATGTCTCTGAAGAAGAAAGCTGGCAGCTCAACTTCCACCACTTTTGCTATGTACAAGCTTTCTGGTCTAAAAGCAGAAAGAAATTGCCTGATTTTCAAAGAGATTTAGTATTCATGACTTGAAAGAACTTCACTGGCATTTCATAAGATATATCCCTCCCAGTTCTGCATCTGACTTTCAAGTCTACGCTGAGGAACAAGATTCCTCTGTTCTTTACATGAACTCTGCCCTATGTTGGGAAATACTATTGAGCTCCTTTAGGTCTCAGCTATCCCAATAAATTTGTCTCTGGACACGACAGAGTGAAGTGGTGTTCTGCCTCTGAGGCCATCTGAGAGAAAATCACATTGCTTATGTTTTTGGAGTTATTTTGACTAGTTGTATAAAATGCCCTACATAAAAGGGTGTGCTTATATCCTGAGTATTGTATCACACCATGAATAATGAGATGTTTTTCTTCGGTCTCTAAATATTCTGCCCATTTTAGGCAGAATATGTTGGAAAAGTGAGCCTGTCTCTAAATTAGTTCTCTAAGAACAGAATATTTTTACAGGTAAATGCAAACACTGTAGATGATGGTATAATTTCTGTAAGTATCTGAAATGTATTGACATACCAAAATTACCTCAAACTTTGGTATCGTCTTGCAGAGGACACAAATAAAAACAGTGCTTCTGCTAGAATTGCAGTCTTCAGAGTTTTCTTACAAGGAGCTGGACTGTTTAATATAAAAAAAAACATGTCTGCTTAGACTATATATATTAAGCAAAGAAAAATAAAATTAACGTGAGCCCAAATTCAGGCTTTAAATTTTCTGGGAAGCAGTAAGATTTCTTTAATACCTTACATAATATATAACATAATTATATGTGTAGCTATTATTATATATCCTTACTGTAACATATAATTACAAATGTAATTATACATATAGCTATACATATAATTATTATAATACAGAATTATTTGTATATAATTAATCAAATCTAACAATATTCACAGCTGGAAAATTTGAAATTTAGAAATAAAGAAAAGAAGAACCTTTTACTGAAAGAGTGCTACAAAAAGCCACTTTTTAATATGTTTAATTTTGTAAACCTAGGAAATTAAATAATCTTTCAGAAAGTATGGCATCTTATATATTAATTTATGATCTCTGCCAAAGATAAACTGAATGTTCTGTTTTTTCTTTAAAGAGAGTGTTCATATTAATTATAAAAATGGTAGAAAAATATCTGGGCCTAAGTTAAACGTAAAAAAGTTGTATTGCTTTAAGAAATTAGCTTTTTGAAAGTTTCCTTCTTGTCAAACATAAATTTAAACTGTGAATTCAAAATGGTGCAACGGTGCAATTCACAATAAAAATTCCATAAATACTATGGTTCCATAAAACCTACCACGTGAATATGTCCCAACTGTATATTTTTAACAAATTTTATATAAAATCTATGACAGCAGTAGTTTTATTACCACAAACAAAAAATATGAAAATATAACCAAAATGGTTATCTACAGGCCTCAGGTGAATATGTTCTTACAATCTTATCTATTTATTTTGCCTATAAACCATGGATTTTAAAGCATATTTTTAGTGAGGAATTCACATTTATTTTTGCAAACAGAGGGACGGATATGGTTTACATAGTGTAATTCTGCAGTGATATCCTGGGTGCAAAAATGAATGACAAGGTGAAGTTCCTTTAGACATCTCATTACATTAGAATATAAAAGCACCTCTGCTAAATTAGTAGGCAGTTCCATTTTTATCCTAAACTAACAACCAGATAATGTATAATCTCTCTCTGACATACATTCTCAGCTTCCAACAATCATCTGCTAAGGGCTGCCCACCTTGGAAATTGTGTCCAAATTGTTGTTTTTAAAAGACATCGATTATCCTATGCCTCTTAAATTTGTCTAATCCCTTTTAAAATTCATTTATACTTTCACTGTCCACAACCTCTCCTGATGACACCTAAGTACTGGGGGATACAATGTTTATATTCTGTTTTTCTGACATAGTAAGAGTTTCCTCTGGAATCACCCACTTCCCAAGTACTTGGTAATTCTCCTTTTATCTATCCATATCTTATTTATTTCTCGTGCTTTATCTTCATATTCCCTTGCTATCGTGTAATTTCTCTCTGCTCCAGAGAAGCATCATTATCACATCCCAAAATGTCTGCATCAGATTCTCAAATAATGCTGACCAAATTCTTTGTTATCTTTGACAACTTATGATTTCCAGTGGCAAACAAGAAGCGTTAAAATTGTGTTAGCCTTGATCTCCTTTTCATAACTACTACATTGTTTTTACAGATACGGAATTTATCTGCCTTCTAACAACGTAGTCAATAAGCGTTGTGCTGTCCAGATGTAATTTTTCAATCAGAAATACTTTTTTCCTCATGTAAATTTGATATAATCAGCAAAATTTGTTACCTCACTATTCCTCCATTTTATAATATTGTGAACAACACAAATAATAGCACAGATACCTGAGACTGGCTGTCACCCTTCATTGATGAAATAACAGTTTATTCTTATAATTTATTTTCTCTCTCTTAACCATTACTTAATGCATGAGAGGATTTTTTCTTTCTATTTTGAGACAGCTTAATTTCTTTAAAAGCCTATTATAAAAGATCTCTTGAAAGCTTTTGAAAATCCAAGTACACTAAATCCACGTGAATAACCTCATCATGCTTCTTGAGTACTTTAAAATAATTCTAATAATTTTGTGAAACATAATTCCCTTCTGAAAGATAGCTCTTTTGTTCACTCCTCCTCATGTTCATACTTCTCCCGTATTTTGTATTTCTTTACTAATTCTACTACTAACTATAATTTCTACATATTTGACGTATATTAAGGTTAAATGGACTGATCTGAAATTTGCTAGATTATCTTTTGATGATTTTCTTTTTTTTTTTGAGTTCACTTTTTTTTTAACAAGTTACATAACAGATATTCAAGATTTTTATTATTTTATTGCAGTTCTTTCAGAATTCAGTGGCAAGCAACTGCTTTCCTAATGTCATTAAAACTACAGTACAGATAGTAATTATGAAGGAGCAATAACAGGTCCTGCTTTCAGAGAAGTGATGCTTTCTGATCTCCAGAAATTACAGAAACGTGTTTCTTCATTGCAGTGTTTGTTTGTGTCTATTTGAGAATTGTCACAATGGAGCTGGCTTTATTCGTGAACCCATCAGTCTCATTCGTGCAAACTGAAAGGCAGCTACCGCTCCTCCTGATATTAGGCTGACGTGCGGAGGGGCATGAAAAGGTAGGATCCTCCACCCTCAACAAGAAGACTTTGCAACTAAATAATAATGAAGTCTTGAATTAATTGTGAAACGAGAAGTATGGTTTTGCCAAAACTCATTAGTTTGAGGAAATCAGAACATTAGACAATGAACAAAGAGTTAAAGCCAGAGTACATTTACAATGCACATTTACAAGCAGTTCCTGCCAAGTAAATTCCTGATGTTTCTCACCAACTTACCAACTCCAGCAAAACTCAAGCTTGCAAGTCAGCCAATTTGATAGGCTATTCCCCTGAAGCCCACAGAAATTGCTGTAAATATTATCCTGTTTTTGGTGTTTCCAGGGCTTGTACTCCTGGAACATACAAACTGTTATGTCCCAACTGTCAGGATCACAAGAACTACCACATCCGTGTTTCCAAGGCTAACAACCAAGCAGCCTAATACAGTCATCATTCTGTTGTCCCAAAACTCATGGGATTGTTTACCTGGTGTGCAAGCTAATAACGCACAGAGTTGAGCTATTAGCTATTTATGAGCAGTTTAGCGCAGAAAAGTGTGCTAGGGGGTATCTCTGCAAAGCCAGCGCACCCAGCATTGAAACACTCATTCATTTATACATTGTAAATTAGCGTACTTAACATATTCATTGTTTATCAACTTTTTACTGGTGCTCATAACTCCTTATCTTGAAGCTGGCTGGTGTAAATGTCCTCGTCTTCAATTAAAGGTACAGTGTCTCTTAATTTTACTGCACAGGCTCAGTGGGTGAGGGTCTTCAAGTGGAGGTGGGTATCCTAAGTTCTAGAGGAGTGGTTTTCATATTATAATTAGTCAAGTTCACCGTAAGGACACATTTCATGTGATATAGCCAAGTTTCTTGGGCAATCAGCCCACTGAAGTTTCTGCTGTTACCTGGTTGTTCCTTTTATCCCGTTGCCTTGTCAAGAATCACTTACCCAAATGATTTACAGAGTTACAATCATAGAGGTTTCGATATCAACCCTGTAATGGTAGATTTTAACATTTTCCTGTTTATTTCAATTTCTAATGAGAGGAAAACTAAGTATCAAACTACTGAATTGTTTTATCAACCAAAATTTCTTCTTTCCTATAGGAGCCTCATAACATAAAGTGAGGTCAGAATTACATTCAAAATCTATGATGCACTTGGGGCTTTTTTTCTTGTAGAATCAAATTTCTATATCTTTGTGAGGAAAGCAGAGGTATGTGAAACAGAAGGACAATGCAGATATGAAGAAATAAAAAAAAGTAAGAAGCACACATTACCAGAATAATTCCTAACTTCAGAAGATTTTTAATACATCTGCTTGATTTCACTGTGATTTCTACAGACTTCATAGATCTCCACAGGTATGTCTCAGGTTTTTTCCTCCCATATCTCCATAGAGAGTTCATGTGAGCCTTTAAAATTAGTTTGAAATGTATAAAAAGTTTTATATAGTGTGGAGGTTAGACTAATGACCACTGAAGATGACAAAATCATATAAAAATGTCTTACTGAAATACCATTGCCCAGGACTTTTGATTTTGTATATTACGGGTTTGTTTTGGGGTTTTTTTTGGAGAGGGAGGAGTCATTTAAATGGTGATTATTACAATGGTCTTCAGCTTCATTTCTGATGTTGGGACATGGAGAGGAACAAGATATTTCTTAAATTTCCAATACTGCATAAGTGTTACATGGCAGTGATGATGCAGCAAAAATATGTAGAAAATGTCTCTAGTTTCTCTACTCTTCTTTAGTATCTTTCACTATCATAGGATTCCACTATTTTTTAAGACATTAATGTATTCAGTCAGTTACAAGAACATGCTTTAATTATAGTACTACACATAATTGCTAGACCCTTTTGAACATGTAACAAGACATATCAAACCAGAACAACTTACTTCACTTTCCTCCTTTCTTTTTAAATGATGTTCTCAAAACAATATTTATTAACATTTCATATTGTTGGTCCCAGTAGGATTCCTTTCTTTTTGTCTTAGATAAAAATAATGATATAAGATGATGCATGACCAGGAATATGATGCTGTCAATAAGAAGCATTAATTAACAAATTAATTAGACACAATTTGTTTCTTTCCCTCATGAGAGAAGAAAAGAGTTTTTCTATCTTGCTGGAAAGCATACTAAATAATGAGAAACATGCATATATCGGTCCCCTAAATACTGCAGCCTTAATAAAGTTCCTCTAGGGTTTCTTTCTCCAGGGCAGATATAAATTGTTTTCTTAAACTGGCTCACCCATCCCTAATCCACAGTTTGCCAACATAATTTGCTTCTGCTTTTCGTGATGTCTTAGCAACTGCAGCAATAAGATAGCCCCTCATGGCCCTCGCTCACATCCAAACCAAAACCACTTTAATACAATGGAATAATTTATGTTTAGGTACATTTCCTGAGGACAGATGTATAGTAGAGTATATTAGATGTTCTGCCCTCTGTGCTGGAAGTGTTTTTCCATTTTAAATAAACACTGGAAATGCCTAATTCTTTACTGTTTCAACCTGGGTCTCTCTTTAAGGTTAAGTGTATGTAGATGTCATAAGGGGGAAAAAGCATATAAGCAAATAAAAAAATAACACAATTAAGAAGATAGTTCATTTTCTCACATACTTTATTGTTCCTGTTTGCAGAAATCATTTCTTTTGCAGAAACAGGAATGGTGTGAAGAAATCTTGTAAAATCACTTTCTTAAGGTATTACTTAAGTGCCATTATTCCTTGAACTCTTTTTCCCACAATAATTGCCAGAAAATTACAGTGCATTGAAAAATCAACAGACTTCCCTCCTCCTCCCATTAACGAATGCATTTCCTCTTCTCTTCTTTATTTCTCTCATTAGCTTGTCAATATTTTTTTGAAGGAGTTATGTCTTGAGTAAAATTAATGAATGACACTGTTGGCAAGAGCTTCTTTAGTCATTAGAAAAAGCCTCTAAGCCACAGCAAATAATCCTGTCACAAGACAGGCATTGTAAGACATTTAAGGTTAAGGGATGAATTGCCCTCTAGAGATGCCTGTTTATCACCAACTACCAAGAAGCCCTAACTTAGCCTGGGCACCATCTTGTTCTCAACCAAAGTGGGACGACATGAAGTTATTCTCTGGAACTTTCTCCATCCTAAAATAAGAAATACACCTCTGATTCTGAATATAAGGTATATATATTTTTTTTAAAGGGTAATGAATAACTAATTTTGTTTGACTTGAGGAAGAAAATACTTGATCTTAAAGTTGAAAGAATATGACAAAATATTAAGGAGAAATAAACAGAGGAGTTTTAAAAAAATACTAAAGTGAAGAGACCAGGATGCAAGAAGCAGCTGTTTCTAAAATGCCACAGAGTTTTGCTACTTTCTCTTTGCAATACCTAAATAATCATTAAAAATGACAATGGAGAAGAATGTAGCTGTTTGATGACAGTGGAACAGTCAGTGTCAGAACAATTCATGCTGTCAATTATTTTGTAACTCTCACTTAATAAAGTACTGAATTTCTACAGATTAATCCTATGCTTTGTGGTTTTGTTTCCCTGTTTACTTCTGATTTTCTCTTAATTGAGTCTGACTGTAAAAACCATGAACAATGCCAGAATATTGCAAACAATATAGCTCTGAAGCAGATAAGGTAGCAAAAGAACAATTAATGAAGGAATTAAAAACTAATAATGTGAATGTTAAAGTAAGCTAGTAAATACATTAATTTATACCTTAAAGACAGAAAGGATATCTACCTTTCTCCCTGCATAATTAGCTTCACCAAGGGAAAACCAAATCACTTGTTCCTGCATGGAAGATGCTGAGTGTTTTTAATTTCTGTATGTGGTAACTGGATAGTCGCTAATGAAAATATGAAACCATATGAAGCCAGAATTAGAAAAAAATATATCATGATACGCAAAAATAGCTAAACAAAATAATCAAAACTTCTTGAAAATTTCTGTATGGAGTCAGGGGTTTTTTTCTTTTCTTTTTTCTTTTTTTTTTCAGTCCAAAATGTTTCTTCTAGCTTTTCCATATGTGCATATGATGTCATGCTATGATATATATCATGATGTGTTTTCACATGATAGTGGTAAATCATCATCATCTTCAAAGCCAAGAACTGGATTTTTCACTTTAGAACATACTGTATTTTGTGTCTAAAATAGCAACTCGACTCAGTAAATTTTGACCATACAAGTACAATAGTATCCATTTACATAACCCTGATGGTTGTCAAGTGATAAGCCAAGATTAAAAGTTCATTCTCTAACAGCTTTTCCATGTATCACAGCCTTGCCAGCTAGGTAAGCAGCATGCCACTGCTGTATTTACTGTAATCAAATTTCTCTAGAACAGCAAGTTGTTAGGGCTATTAAATGTCTCAACTGGAAACCTCCCATATGGCTAAATTGAAAGGTGGCAGCTAAACAGGCTGAATGAACATGTGCTCATTCAAGTAGCGTGCTCCAAATGCTTCCATCATCAAATATACAGTTTTCAAGATCACTTGTTTACTGAGATTTATTTTGAGCAACCACCAGATTTCTCTTAAGGTTTCTGTCATTAGCTGGTTTCTCCTTATGCTGAATGTTGCAAAAATGTCACCGCACCAGCAGTCAAGATGTTCAGGTTCACGTGATCTTCAGTTGTGTCACAGACCCAATTATGTCCTAAAGTCCAAAGTTGGGCTTCCTTTTCACAAGCAACATTGCTTCACTAAATGACACTGTACTGAATCTGCCCTCATCTGATACAACTTAATGGGGAGAACAGATGCCCTAAGCAACCATTCCTTAAAAATGAAATGGAAGCAATATTTTATTTGCTTAAATAATATCTCTTCATTTAAGGAAAAAAAGATATGTATGTTTTCTATGGTTTCTTTAGTTTTGAATTCTCCATTGGCAAGTTCTTATAACCTGGCCTTTACGCTCATAGAGAGAATTTTATATAAGAAATTATGTATTTTTGTGAATTTTTATGTATTTTTATAAAGAATATCACTGGTTGCAGTTGGATTTTGGTTTTTTGGTTTTTTTTCCGAATGCACTTCTGTATTGAAATGTGTATTCTGTACGCTTTTTCTCAAATACACTTCTACACATCTGCAAAATAATACTTAAAAGAATTAAAAACACCTATGAATTTTAAGAATCTTTGCAGGATTAGAAAAAATAGTCAAATTACAAATATGTCTCCCCATAAGGAGATAAGTTCTTGCATTTACATGAATTCAGTGTGATGGTTCAGAACCTGTATTTTTACTGCAGCATGAAATGAGACGCAAAACCTCAAAATCTTGGGATGTTTTGTAGAGAATAAAAAAACACTTGAGATGGCTCATAGGACTGTTGCTGACACATAATGTCCTAAATAACTGATTAAGTTAGAGATATTTTAGAAATTTAAAATGGCCTTTTTACAACTGAAGTATACGCCAACTGAAATTTTGAATATCTACTTAAAAGCAAGTCAGTTGATTTTTTTTTTTATTTTATTATTACTAAAAGTGTTCTGTATAGTAACTGTTTTGAATAGATTTCAGATAACTTTGAGTTTGTATTCAGAACATCATGGTCTAGTTAAGGAGAAGGATTACTACTGCCCTTCTCTGACATCCTGAGATGACCTCTTGCCTTCTTTTCTCTCTGCCTTTTCTTGTCTGCAGGGACATGAGGTTAAAAACTGGGTCTCATGCATAGTTTAGCTTGCATCAAGTTCTCTAATGTGTTGGTAATCCCCTCTGTTTCAGACTGTGATGTTTCTTTCTTTCTAATGATTGTGTGTTTTGGTTTTTAGTTTTTTTGATTCTAGATAATGGTGCATTAAAATCATTAGCTCATTTGCTGTTAATGATCACACTCCTTTTACTGATGATCTTTGCTTTTAAATTTGACCTTTCCTTGCTGTCTGTTAAAATTTAGAGAATTGTGACAAATTCACAATAGCTATTTAAGCATCAACACTAGGCTGGAGAGTTGGTTTTAACCTGCACAAATCTTTTAGCTTTTTTTTTCTTCTCTAGTATTTTATCTGCTTCTACTTGAATATATTTGTGTGATGGTGGACTGACGACTTATCAGGTTGAGTCATTCACTAATCTTTATCATTACTTTAGAGTAATTAAACTAATATAATTTAGGTTTTATTTAAATGAAAAAAACACATTAAAAAACCTAATTAATAGTAAGAATGAACCTCTGTACCTTCTCAAAGTTTAACACACATCAACAGGATATTTTAATTTGAACAGATCGTAGATATAAAAGATGAAGATTGGCCTTTTTGAAGTAAATAGCAAACCTCCCACTGACTTCACTGAGGCCAAGAATTCATTTCCAGCTTACAGAAGTTTGTGAATAAAAAAAGAGTCTAAATTGACAACTAATATTACTCAGAATGAATAATTCAACCACGTCTGTTTAAGAGAATTGTCCAGGAAAGATTTACACCATTCTTTTATAAAGAAAGAAACAGAAAATTGTAATAAATGAGGTGGTGACTTTTTTGAGCTATAGCTGTATAAATATATTTCCCTCTGGATAGAGGTGTAACTTTTATTGTGCAATAATAGTCTTCAATCTTGGGCTTCAGGCATTTTATCAGGATCTCAGTAAATGGTCTACTTTTAGGACAATATTTTATCATGATTGCCCTTAAAAATAGTTACTATTTATATGACAGAGCATTTATAGTTTTGATGGTTTGGTTCGTTGGACATAGTCATGCTACTGAACAGAGTTCTTACACGAAACTACTAGAAGAAAAAGCTGTTTTAAATGTAAGAAATTGAGTGTTTGCCGTGAAGGTAAACCAGTTCAGCATGCTGTTCCCTGAATTCCTAGAATATCCCATATTCCTAACTCCAATTTGAAGAACAGACAATGAAAAAAACAGGCAATGGAGAAAATTCTCCTGTTGTATTCTTTTGATTCCTCAAAGAGAAAATGTGGGTAGGAAATACAAGTACTAAGTAAATAAAACCGAAGAAACAAAGCATGATATTCACTCCCTTACAGAACAACTTGCCACTTTGAACAAGTCTTTTCAGAAGTCAGAGATCAGCCACCATAAAAAACTATACAGTGTTCTGAAGAGTTAATATTATATATATTTATATGAAAAAGGAACATGATGTTGTGGCAAACTGAAATGTATTCTACTCATATGTCAGTGTCCATTTAATATGTAGAGAAAAATATCAGCCACAAGCGTGTAGCCGTGCCACTGCACTGCTACTTCTCTGATATTATGTAAACAGTTTTAGGACTGTAGTGAATCAATAATTTTCACTAAATCCTGGGGTTTTTTGTCATTAACTTCTTGACTACAGAGTTCTGGTAGTGACAGAGAGTATGCTGTTTAGTATTTTATGAATACAGCATTTAAAATTGCTAGCATTTTAATTATTTTCTTCTTTTTTCACCCCCCTTTTTTTACTGTTACAGTGTTGTTTGGAGTGATAAAGAAGAAAAAAGAGGGAGCCAATGAGGACAAATTTTGTTAGGGGATTCATTTAAATTAAGCTTAATGAATCTGAAGGGAGGAACTTGAAAAAAGAATTCCTTCAGAGAAATTTTATCCACAACAAAGGTTTTAAAGACCGTCTGAATTCTGTATGCCACATACGACATAATCAGAAAATGTTTGTATCTCTTAATATATGTAGAAGAATCAGAGTTTCTGCGTGGAGAATATGTGCCAGATAGATTCAAGCAGAAGGAGTCATTTAACCTAGCTTTAGACCACTACTATGCAGCTGTCAACATCTGAACTAGTAATCCTACAGCTGCATTGGAAGTCAATGAAAAGAAACAGGATCCTTTAGAGCACTTTTGGCTTAATTTACCTGAGTGAGGATGAGATGAGAGTTTCACAGAGGTGCCCACATCAACTATACAGAGGTGAGAATGATTAGCTTAAACTGTCTCTTGTTCAAGCTTCAAGCTGGCCAGACACTACGTAAAAACAGTATATCAGAGCCTGAGCTAACTGCTGTAGAGTCATGGTCTCCCAATTTTTTTTAATCGCACACCCCTATCAGTAAAAGATTTTTGAGCATGCACCCCCAGGATATGTATATTTATTTATTTATAAATTATATACATGGGTCTTGGGTTTACACGGTAAGGTTTTGGTAGCAGGAAGGTGGGCTACAGGGGGTGGCCTCTTTGAGGTGAGACATGTGGCTACCCTTCTGTCAGAGAGAGTTATTTCCAGCTGGCTCCAAAACGGACCCACCACTGGCCGTGTACAAATATATTATGTACATTATAAAACATATGGAAAAATCTAAATTAAAAAGTGGATAAGATAAGGATGCAAAGGATGAAAAAATATTATTTTAAAAATTTTATTTCATTTGACTTATTAAAGGTACAAAAAATACTTTCTTCCTGTACCCTAATGGATCATCTTGCACACCCCAAGGGGTGCATATACCCCACTTTGGAGACAACTGCCTTAGAGGGCAGTCCTCAAGTTTTACAATCTGATTTAGCCTTCTGTTCAGTTTGTGCTAATAAGTAACAGAACAGTATAGGAATGTCAATAGTGCCATACATTTCCACTTGGTTTTAGCCACTGATTTAATAGGTTTATCTGTGGATTTTCTGACTGTCTGTGAATTTGGCCCTTCCAAAATCTCTCAGGTTCTCACAATGAAACCAAATCCTTTTAGATTTTGTTTTGATCATACACCTCTGTTAATCCTTCTCCAGGTTTGAAAAGATTTCTCGCTGATTGATGAGGAAACCCAGGAATATCAAAATTTACTCACATATTATTTTCACTACTTTTTATTAACTTCTTAGGAAGTGGGATTTCTCTTTCCATATGTTTAAAAAGAATCTAGTTGTGTGTTTATTTAATCATTATACTGACATTCTTTTTTTTCTTTTTCCATTAAAGAAATTATACTGAATGAAGAAAGGCCATTGGTCTTTCAAGAAATTTGGAAGATTTTGTCATTAGAGAGAACAAGAATTGAAGGAGTGTGGACTTGTCTAAGTGAGATCAGAATATTGTTTCAGCTTTAGGATCTATTGTGGAAAAGTGCACAGAAAGGAAAAGAGTAGGACCATTTGAGAAATCTTGAGAGCACTCTCCCCCCAGTGAAAGTCACGGGAGAAGCGGTGAGAGATGTAGACCATAGTAATGCTGTGGAGACCACCAGGAGGAAAAGACCTGGGTCTTGAGAGCACTTCAACTTACTCTGCAGAGGTGACCGTCTTCTGTCAACTCTGTAGGAAGTCTTGGGGACTGACATCTTCAATCAACTGCAGGTGACATGAATACCCTGTAAAAGTTTAATGCTGTGGTTAAAAGAGAAACAATGGAAGTTCTTTCTTTACTCTGATTAAAAGCAACATCACTCGTTTTCAAACTTGAAATACCTCTGCCGCATAAAACCTTGTTTCTCTACTGCTTATTGCTTTGAATTATTGATATTATTTGTCACACATTGTAAAGGCCAACATCACACAGTTGGGCCTTGGCAAGATGAACATTGTGCTTGCAGAGGGAGCAACAGTGCATAATGTACACTTGAACTCGGGAACAGGCAAGCTCATCTCTTTATAGAAAGCTTGATGCTTTATAGAAAGCTCTTGATGCTTTATTTGTTTTCTTGAAGTAGGTATTTGTAAGCTCAAGGAACAAACTGTATAAAATATCCTGCCACTTATTTTTGATAATGTACACATAAAAATTTTTTTGAAGGAAAAATTAATAGTTAAAAGACGGTTTAAAATGAACCTTAAAGGAAAATACAGATGTGTTTCTCTAAGGTATAAAACTCCACCTCTACTGTCCAGAACTAGTGTGTGTTATCTCTTGCTTTATCTGTAGATTACAACTTCAGCAGTACTTCTGATTTCATTTGTGTTTTTTTTCTAGTCTTAAAACAGTGTTACCCATTTTGCTGTGTCCCACTGATTTGCCAAGCTTGCAATTTTTCTTAAACACGTAATCATTTATATCATCTCTTGGAGAAGTAAGACTATTTCCCTGCTGAGCTATGACATCTATCACCGTATTTGTCATTTCTTGTCATCAGTGATGCTCTCCTACATACTTAATCACACATTTCAAAGGATCAGTGATATGGTAGTTACTCTTCACTTTGGTATTTAGTGGCATTCAAAGGAGCATTTCCCATTGACACATCCTGTGCAATGTAATGTAAACAGAACCTTAAATAAGGCTCATTTTAATGAATAGACATTTTAAGACAGCTTAAGGGAGAAATAGTGGATCTAGTTCCATTTATGAACTACACAACTAAAACCAGCTGCTAGTATCATTGTAATTCTATTTTTCCACTGGTAAATTAAAGGTCAGACTAGAGCAGGAATATATTTATATGGTGTTATTGTAATAGGCCTGTAGTTTGTTAACTGAAGTTTCCAGCACACGTCGGTGTCAGTATGTATGGTGACAACACACTGGTGAATGCAATATTGGTACAGGAAAAATAACTTTCTGATACTGTGTCCATTTGCATAACAGATGTGATTGGTATCTCAGTCCTGCTTATATTAATCTCATTTCCAGCAGGACTGTGGTATCCAAGGAAGAACAAAAATGCAAGGAGACATTTTTGCTAAACTGTTTTGTTACTTTGCCTTTCCACCTCCATTCAGTTCATTTTTTTTTCGTGTCAACTTTTGACATATAACATAAAATTTTCAGGAGTGCCTAAGGGCCATATCAAAAAAAAACCCTGGGGTATCTGAACTGGGACTTACTCTGCGGATACCTACAATGAAGAGCGTAATCCTGAAAAGTCCTGTACAACCTCTTTAGGCGTCTTATGGTTCAAAGGTGGAGTTTTCTGGGCACTAGAAATATATACCCAGAATTTCCTAAATCCTCACACGGTTAAGTTCAGCATCTCAGTCTTCTCGGGATGAAGAAATTAGGTATTCCTCTGCCTAAATCCCCCTGGAATTGGCTCTGGGAGGTGATCTCAGAGTATGCATAATACAAGGAGACACAGAACTGACATCTTTCAGACTGCTTTAGTATTTGCCACTCTCCTTTGAAGCACTGGCGGAAGAGAAAGAACCCTTTAGTTTTTATATCCTGATCAGAAATTTCACCAGGCTGCTTTATTCCCTATGGTCCTTGAAAGACTTTGTATTTCCATTTCTCAGCTTAGTAGGGCAGACTTATACCACTAGATAACACACCAAGTGGGGAGATCACCTTATCGTGTCCTTTGTAGAACCCATGCCACAATTCAGATGTAAATTAATTTGTCCAGAAAGAGGGAATAAAAGAATCTATAGGCTAGCAGTTACTGTGAGTGCGAATCCTTGCTTTCAAGGACTGTTTAGCATTTTAGATTAGACTTTCCTGGCTTCCCAGCTGATTTCTCTGAAAAAACAAGCTTATTTTTGCTCTCTCTTAAGCATTGAAGCGGCATCTTATTTTTTTAGATTTTAATGACTTATGGGGGAATTAGTTTAAAAAATCACTTAAGGACTTCTGAGTGTTTGCTTCTACACTGTAGACTATGGGATAGATACTTCTTTCACCATACTATCCCTTATCAAATGAGATGCTTTTATACTGAACGTAATAAAAATAATGATCATTATTTATGATGTGTATAATAGATGTATAATAAAGTATTAGATTTTTTTTTAATGTTAATGACCATTTGTTTTAGATCATTTAAGCTGTCTTTCCTCTTTCATTTTGCTATATTGTCCTGGTAACGGCACAAGAACATCACAGAGTGCAACCCAGACTGCTCGATGCTGCAGAGGCAGCAGCAGGAGCTCCTAACCGTTCCTTTTCAGAGAAGATAAGCAACAACCAAATTACTCATCGTGATCACAGAACCGGCAACATCTGCTGCCTGAACGTGTTGACTCCAGGTGGAAAGGAAGAACAGACTGATATTTTGTGTGTGTGCAGGGGCACGTAGGAGGGAAGACAAAAGGGAAGGGGACAGTATGGGAACCGCCTACTTCTCGCAGTGTATAAACTGTTGTGCTAGCAGTAAGCTTTTGAGCAACTCACTTGCGTTGTGGTAATAGGAGCTGCCTTGTCCCAGCAGAACTGCTCCTACAGCTGAGTCACTGCTAAGGCTTTTACAACACTGAAGAGATCATTCACATAAGTATGTTTTTTCACCCCAGTAATAAACATGCAGAATCATGGTAGTTGGAGAACTTTACATGAACCTCTGTTTGACAGCTAAAAGCAGTGACTCGGTGGTGTGTATCATTCCTTGGTAGCCTGAATAAAGGGATGGGACCTCCTTTGCCAAAACTGGTATAAAGCCTATCGTTTAATTTAATTTAATTTAATTTAATTTTTATATATATATTTGAAGCTGTATTTACTTCATAATAATGAATGAGAGTTAAAAAGTTAAAAAGTAGCAAGTGATGCACACTGGTATCCTTTGCTAGGACAGAAGCTTTGATTTCAAAGAAAACTTCTATTCCTTAATACTGTCCATGTAAGTGGGGGGTATCCATTACTAATAGTGAAGTACAGCAAGAAGTTTCAATCCTGTGTGCAATCATTGTAAATAATAATAATAAAAACCAACTACTTTGTACTTTTTGATAGCAAATTTTAGCGTGAACTCCTCAGGATTCACATGAGCAAGACCAATATAAGATTACTGCTGAGATTTGACTGCTCAATGGCTTCAATACAGCAGGGAAGCAATTTGAGGGGAAAAATGATTTTAACAACAAAAAAAAAAAAGGCAATGAAGTCAGGGAGTTTGAGAATGAAATTTACAAAATGATTTCTCGTACAGTTCACCCCTGTGTCACTCCCTCCCTTGAGTGTCAAGCAATGTTATAAAAAGCGTTGCTATAACAACACTAATTAATTATAGTGGGATTTCATGTGTGGCAGTAAAAAGCCAAGCCACAGTAGTCCTGTTTTATGTCATAGCCAGTGGTGTAAGACAAGAGGTATATGATACTGAGATCAAGCATACTGCAGTAATTACCAAGAAAGACCACTTTGTGTTAAGGCAATGCATATATATCTACCCTTATGTTTTGGATACATGAATGACCCTCAAAAATACTGACACTTTTCACACTGTATGTTAGAAAGTAAATCGAAACAGTGTGAAATTTGTGCCAAATAGTAATGACATTGCAGAGCTATCTCACTTTAAAAATCACACTTGTCATGCACCTCATACTTGTGCTGAATCTAAACCAGAGGTGTGGGGGTATCAGCAATTCTGACGAGACTATGAAATCTACCTTGTGATCTCTATAAGCTTGAAGCAACTAATATGAAATATTACATATTGGTGAAAAAATACCTGAGAATAATAATACCTTCATAAGACTTGGCTATGCTAAGATATTACTGTAAATATGAAGAGGAATGATTCTTCAGGGAAAGCTGATGCTCCCTTTCCATGATTGTTAACAACACACATTTTTCTTTTCCTTTTTTTTTTTTCCTCAAAAACTTGTGATAGGAGACCTTCAGTTTCAAGAAGTATTGCTCATTACAAAGATTAATGTTTATTGAAGAAATGGTAAATTTTAGAGTTATTCAGAAAGACTCCATGTTTTTAGGATAGATGATTGACATCAATGTGCCCCCTTTAAAATGTCCAGAACTGTTCAGAAAACATGTGCCTGTGGCCAAAGCACTAAGAGGTGGAGAAGGATTATATGAAAACTGCTACGCCAAATTGATAAAAAAAAAATTTGATAAAGTGTAAATATCTTGCTCTTAAGGATACTTTAAATATATTATGCATTGGATTAGTTTTTATTTCTCCTTTAGGATGAATGTCTAGGTTGATCTTCCCAAATACAAGAACTTGCATTTTCACTTGTTCAAACTAAGAAAAGCTGTATCCTATTCTAAGTCTTTTTTCATGATAACATGAGTCATAGTTGCTCTGGAACATAAACAAGAAAGACACCCATATGCTTATTTGTCTATTTTCTGCAATCTCATTAGACGGTCTGAGGTACATTTTTAGATGCAACCTTTGCAGCATTACAGCCTAAGTTTTCATTCACACTAGTGTAAGAGGAAGAAGCTAATCAAAACTGATTAAGTGAAAATAAGGCAAAAGCCTGTAAAACAACATTTTCAGTTTTAGTACTTTTTTGGTTCTGTGTTGGGCATTATTATGAGTCATTTTCACAAGTGATGCATACCTCACCATTTTGATCAATGCTAGCTTTGAATCATTTTGTAAGTTCTTACCATGGAAGAGGCAAAAAAAAAAAAAAAAAGCTAATGGGTATAGAAAGACACTGGTTAAATGGAAATAAAACCTCTGAGGATCACTTAGGAAATCTAGAGTAGAATTCCAGTAAGTTATAAAACCTGTAATTTTTGATTGTCATTGACATTTCCTGTAATGAACTGTTTTTCATTGAAGTGGCATCTTCCAACTTCTGTAAAGTCATAGAGGTTCGGGGTATTCTGACTGTAAGTCTTCAAAAGCCTTTATATGTTAACTGGTAAGAGCAAATGCTGCCAATGCTGGTCCAGTCATAAGTTTATGTGAATGGTTATAATAGCTACAGTGTTGCTTCAGGATATTCAGAACCATTGTACAAAGAGTAATCATTGGCTTTTACATCTAGAACTGTTGCTCTTCTCATCATTAATGACAAGGTACAATACTTCATCTCGCCATGTGGTTAATTTCACAGATGTTTAGACACTTTCTCCAGCTGATGACACAACATACTGATGTGTTTATTATATGTTTGCATCATGCTTCAGATCATGATCATCAGAAACACTGACAGATCTAGGGAAAAAATTATATCCTGGATGACCAAAGAGCGAGTTTCCAAAGGCCTGCTAGATATCTGAGGTCTTAATTTTGCTAGGAGAAAAACCTCTGTAATTCATTAATCCGTTGGCCAACACTAATGTTTTCTGGATGCTTTACGGTGTCAGAATGCATCATTCTCCCATGAATATGATTACAAACACTGACCAGCCTGTAAAATACATTGGTTTCCAGTAAAAGTTTACTTTCTGAGACCAAATTTTGGAGCAAGCTCCTTTTGATGAAAATTACTTCCAGCAAAACTTAACAGATGAATCAAATTTCTGGACTTCACAAATGCTTATGACATGCCAAAAGACTCTAGTCTTTTGATCAAAACACCTGGACCTTTTTTTCCAGTGAGGAAGGTATGAAACAGGCTCATGGATATGACAAATGAGTGGTCTTTGTGCTGTCACATATTATCCACCTTGTGCATTACAGACTCTTTGTTCATTTATTCAAATGACATCTGTCTCAGTATCCATCTTTGGCCATTCTCAGAATTAAACACACGGTGAATAGCAATGCTTGAGGTGGTTTCATCTTCAGCTGAGGACAAGGAAAATGATACCTAATGTGTTCCTTTTGCTTAATGTTTCCACTGTCATTCAGTTTTAAATGCAGTTGAATCGTAAGATACCTCAGTATTTGGTACTCTGAGATTTTACAAATGCTTAGAAAAACCTTACTGTCAATTTTAAAATTCACAGTGTACTTCTGAATAAACTAGCTGGCTAAGCATGAAATAAATATGCTTGCATGCCCCGGATGTTTTTACTTGTCACTGATCTTTCAGCTTCAGAATATCATGATCTGACATGGTAGCTTCGATACACAACAAGAAGTACCACTGCTACAAGGAAAGGGTTCAGATGTTCTGTTTATTTTTTGTTGTTGTTGGTTGGTTGTTTTGTTTTTTTTTCCCCCTGTGTGTTCTTTGTTGTCTGTCTTACTGTATACTTTCCTGGTTTTGACATTCCATGCTATCAGTGAGTCATGATGAACAACTCATGGATTAGAATCCGTTTTCATAAAAAGGGGAAATAAGACAACCTGCCCTGCAGCTTGGACAAGAGAAAGCCATGAAGAAGCACTTTGTAGGGAAGTGCCCTCTATGGAGTTTCAGTAGCATCCAGTTGACATTGAACACCACCAGTGAAACACCTGCCACTTGGCTCGACGTATCCTGCATTCACCAAGTACACAGATAAACCTGGATGCAATTTTACGGTATGGATGGTATTTTTCAGTCTGCAATATATCAAATGCCAAGCTGCAAATCGATTTGTTTAATTCTGTTTAAATTATCAACATTTTAATTTCTTTCTATTATCCTGAAGGAATTGCTTTATTTTCTGAGAAGTGCATATTCTGGCATGGATTGATGACTCTGCTACAGATGAGCAAGAAGCCCTAGGTGACCCGTTTACCCTTCCCCAGTAGGGTACCAGCTGCCAATTGCCCCCGCTCTGCGATGGCTTGTCCTTCTCACCTTGTCATCAAGCCAAGACTGTACACTGTAGGAGCACAGGTAAGCATCTGCCTCTCTAATCACTGCCAACAACTCTCCATTATCAGCTGCCAGGGGTGCTTCGAAGAACTGTGCACAACTTCCTCCAGATGCATATACTGAGTGTTTTTATGTTTGCAAGAAATTTTGCCTTTGCAACACAGGGAAATCTCAAATGTCAAATCTGTTTCCAAAGTTGCGTTTCATCTCACCATGAAACATAATACATGTTAGTGCACTTTTTTTGTTTTCCGCCTTAACTGGCAGGCATTCCCAGCTGGACTAAGTACACAAACTTCATCTAAATAATAGAAATATCTTTTCTGATGAGATGATCTTCTGCAACACAAAATTAAAGGGATAAGATTAACACCCGTTGGTCATCTTTAAGAACTTATCGATTTTGACATTGATAAATGGAGAAGGCTACTTCATTGTCTGCCACATCTCGTCATGGACAGCCTACAATTTACTTCAGATATTGAGAAAAATACTTAATTATCCAAGTTGCTTTATTAGTCTATGATCATGTGAAAATAGGGGCTGTACACCTTTCTGTTTTCAGACAGTCCAGACTTCATGCAATTTTAAGGGCTGGTGCCTGAGGACTGTGGTGCAACA
This sequence comes from Burhinus oedicnemus, assembly GCA_008921705.1. Taxonomy (NCBI): domain Eukaryota; kingdom Metazoa; phylum Chordata; class Aves; order Charadriiformes; family Burhinidae; genus Burhinus; species Burhinus oedicnemus. The sequence goes on along the minus strand of VFFE01006972.1, from coordinate 113,842 downwards.
TGGAGGCCTTTGGTGTAAAAAAATATTAAAATTATGAAAAATATTAAAATACATTTCAAACAGCTGGCATTTTTTAAAAACAAGACTAAAACAACACTGCCCCTGACAACAACAACAAAATACTCAACTCCCTCAAGAGTCAAGACTCCGAAAACCGAAGTGATCAGAATGTTTTGATTGTTTTCTGCTGCAGTTTCTGGCTTCAACCTGAGTGATTGAGGAATAGATAATTTTTAATTATATTTAAATGAATATGTCTAAACGAAAAAGAATCTCAGGAACAAGCTTAGGAATGTTTGTCCTGATAGCAGTGTTTTTTTTCAAGGGACAAGTAAACTGAAATAATAATTAATTATCCTAACCTAACTGTTGGTCTGTTCTAGTCATTCTTCAAAAGTAAAATGAAAATTTTTGGGAGAAGGTGTTGCTAAAAGTGTTTGTGCAAGAATATGAGCAAAGTCTTTATTTCCAGCACATAGGAGACTATGATGTATCAGTCTCCCTCATCAGATGATGTAAAACATTTTGCTTATCATCATCATGGTTTTCTTACAACAAATAATATATCACCAAGACTGACTGTAAAACGTCAAGAAAAAAATCTTTTTACCTTTTGAATAAGTTAATGGCAGCTTACAGAGGAAGGTTGATTTTTGCAGAATTCTGATCTAAATATTGTATTTTAATTTTGTTTGTGTACACATTCGTCTCTCTAAATGCTTGATCAGTTGCAATATCTTATAAGACATATAGTTGTTGGGTCCTTCAGTCCTGTTTCTTACCAAATGACAAACCACATGATCAGTACCGTCGGAATCATCTTGATGTTTTGTACTTCTGGCCAGGAAATTCTCAGATACTCATTTTGGTATACTCAAAAAGATTGGTAGCATTTGCTGAGAAGTTTTAGTACTGAAATTGTCAAAATTTGAGACAAAAGAACAATTGTAAGGAAGATTTTCCTTGTAGGAGTTTTAAAATTCGGCTACATTGCAGAATGAGCAGGAAGATGTGAGATTTTGGCTTCTTTGATCTCCATTTTACAAAGAGCTCTCCTTTCTGAAATACTTGATAAAACCTGTACCTTTCCTTCTTTCTGGTATTTTTTCTTTACTGCGTTTGGTGGCCTTGGGCTTGACACACTGACTGCTGTGAATGTCTGTTTAACTATCCATTTAAAGTAGAGAGGCCCACAGTAATGCACTAACAGTGAATTTCACTCTCAGAGATTGTCACAGATTTTCATTATTACCAAATTAAAGATTATAGAACATAAGGTCCTTCATTGATTGGTCAAATATTCAGCTCTGTGGAGTGATATCAGCGGCGAATGTGCAAGCAGTTTTACAGTGTGCCAGGCTATAGTGCAATGTAAATATTGGGCATACACAATTTCATTATCATTTGGAGGAGAAAAGACATTCCTCATGAAGATTCAAAGTGTTGGAAATATGCTTTACGGACTACATAGGATGGTTAAAATATTGCTTCATGTTTTCTTGCTTTCCATAATTTGCAGGGTCAAAATAATAAATAATTTTTCCAAATTTAATTTCCTTTAAACAAAACCCTTGTTTATAATTGTGAATATACAGTTATATTTGTAGGATATTTAGAATACTCCTGCAATTTTTTACTATACTTATTTTTTTATTTCCTGTTTGGTTAGAAAATGAAAATTATTTTCATTTTAAAAAGCAACTCTCCCTAAACTCTTACAGATCCTGAATAAAAACTGCCTTATTAGAAATTCTCAAAGCTTTTATCTCTAACAAATTTTTTTCCTTTATGAATACATTAGTATGGATAGGTGGGCAGGTGTAATGTCTCTGTTAGAGATATTGATAGATGATATATATTTCTCAGCTTTGAGGTTTTCTAACGGAAGGCCAGTACAGCTTCGGAACAGCTGGTGTCTCTTTTATTATTTCTGTATTCTCTAGAAAAAAATGTCTTTCCTTCACCTTTGTATTTCTAAGTGGAAAGGTTAAGTTGCCATAATATCTGCCTTCTTCAGAGCTTTTAATATTGTCTTAATCCTTTTAGTTAAAATCAGCTAGTAATATAGGAACTTAACATCACTGCTTTGGTTTTTTCACTCTGCCCTGGAAGCACAGGTAAAATGTGGGCAGACGAAGATAGTTTTCTTTGCTTACCAGACATGACGGAAAAGACCATTAAATATTAACATGAATTACAGTAACTCAATAAAAAATGTAAAATTATGATGGCATAGTCCACTATTCATTTATCTTTAATTTGTGCAGAAACAATAGTTCACAGGAATCTATGAGACATATGGCTTCCCCAATGGACGCAGTGGTTTTCATTGACGTTATTTGACTCGTAAGAATTATCCCAAGACTTGATAAATTATTCTTATTTTTATAAGCCTCAGAAAATAAAAAGAATATATCTAGTTCTTGTATACACTTTGGCTTGTTTGGTTTTGTTTGTTTTTTTTTTTATTTGTTATTTTTATAAGGTGATAGTGAAATGAACTAAAAGGCGGTAACTAAAACCATGTCAGAGTGTGTTCTGATCTTTATTACTCATACTGTGTTGTTGTCAGCCTGCTTCAAACGAGACAAAGGAACATTATGTGAGGAAGTATAGCCAAGCAACATTACATCATATCGACAAAGGTGGAGAGTTCGGTCAGTGGCACTCGGCAGGATGGAGACCAGTGACTGCGGACAAAAAATAATGTGTGTCAAAAGAGCGGAAAGGCAGAAGGGCAGTGTTCAGACAAAGCCTGGAGAAAGAAGATGTCTCAGTGGGTAGACAATGAATTACTTGAGCAAGGCTCAGGTCAATGCAGGGTTTTTTTGGCTTACATACACATTTCAGGATCCATGTGCCTTAACAAAGCTGTTTAAAAAATGTAATTCGAAAGAGTAAAACATGTAGAAATTTAAAATCAAAGGTAGGAATTCTTTTATGTCAAGAGCTAGATGGAGTGTTTTTCTTTTCCAGTATCTTCTCTGGTCTTTGTTTTAGTAATAAAATACTCAGGGTGGGATTCATTTATTTGCTTCCTTGCCAGCCCCTCTTACTTGCTTCAATACTTTCTTCATTCATTATTCATATGATTTAATGCCCAAAGGTTCCCATATGGCTGAAGGGGATGACGACTAATAGTGGGGACTTTGTTAGGTGGTGTAGGTGAGTTTACTCCTGTGCACGTACAACCAGGCAAAACTATGGGGAACGATTATGAGACACATTTTAACTCTTCAAACAAGATGTCGCTTCTGGCTTTGTACCCCCTCTGCCAGCACTATAATAATCAAGCACTTGAAAAGAAATGATTCATTTTCTTTTTTTTTCTTGGAAAATAGCTCACTGTTTCTCAGGCATGAATTATCAATGGCCCTGCTGTTTTCATGCATTCATCTCAGAGATATCTTAATGAGACCTCCTACACAGTATCTTTTCTTATACTGTACTTTGATTCTACTCATATTTTTCTTCTGTGGATGTGGTTATTAAAGTATTTATGCATTGTCAATTTAAATTTTGTAAAGACAATAAATGCTTGGTATCACTTTTTTAAGCGATAGCTATGTCATTACACAGTTCATCAAAATAAGACTCACCCTCTCAGAAAAATATTTACTTTCTCAAAAACAGTTCTAATTGCTGTTGTTTTTCTTTTTCTTAACTTGATTAATATTTTGAATTCATATTTCCAATTAATAATGTGGCAGAAAAACAAAAATACTAATAATACCAGGTCAGAGCTGGAGGTCTTTTACTCACTGTTTATACAATTAAATAGTCAACTGAACAAAAGCGTAGGTATGTTTTGAGTACACCCTTAATAAAAGTATGGGGATGTGGCCTCTACAAAATATGGAAATATATCTCATGGAAGAGGATTAGCTGTCACTAGTTTCAAGAGAATATCAGAGGTAAATCATGATCAGCCATAGCTATGTGGCTACCTATATAAGGCTGGGGATTTTTTCATTTCATATATGACTTTCTATTCATATTGCCTCCTATCCCTCATTTGCTTTTCTGATATGTTCTCTGGTGCAATAATACCTAAATACAGTACTATGATTTTTGTGCAGGGAGTCTCAATGCATCTAAGTAAAGACATTCACAGGACTGGGGCAATAGCTGAAGTTTTTATCCTTTTTTGTTATTTTTTTCAAGCAGTGCCTAAAACAATTATTAGCTCAGAACTTTGGTCACTGATTTGGGCCAAATAATACTGATAATATTAAATACATAAATAGTAATGACAGTAATAGCAACAATAATAATAATAATTGCTGCAAGTGATAAAAAATAATATTAATAACAATAGCAATAATAACAAATGAATACATCTCTCATACAGGTTAAGAGGTTTGCAACAGGAATCATGAAATCAGCAGAGTCCCTTCTACATTTCGGCAAACATCAACACAGTAGCTTCTACTTAAACAAAATTAGGCTGTGTAATTTATATAGATTCTATTTGTTCTGTGGCAGCATTTAAAATCTGCAGTCCTATACCGTGTCCCTAATGAGCAAGACACTGAATATAGAGGAATGGAAAAAGACAGTCCCTAGCCATAAGAACTAAATTTTAAGAGGGGAAATAAGCAAAACAAAACAATAACAAAAACCCCAGGTAAGTAGAACCAGACAAAGGAATATATGATGATAAACATGTGGCATTGGTCACTATGATAAGTTCTCTGCACAGTCTGTGATTTTGCCTAGTAATCTTTGTGAAGTCAATGTTCATTCTTCCCTTGTTACACTTTCTTTTGAAATTGCAGCTCTTGCATTTGTTATTGAGGCAGCAAATATCTCATTTGGAGACTTCAGAGACTTTTGAAACACAACCTGAGTTTTCTAGCCTTTCTCCTTTTCATTAAAATTGTTACTGTCACATTTGTTTCCAGAGCAGTTTATTCTAAATTGCTACTCTGAACACTTCAGAATCTTCCCGCAATCTGGTCAAAGACAACTGAAATCTGATTTTCGTGAAGTGCTGCCACAGATCACTTTGAGATATTAGTCTTTTCAGCTTCTGAAACAAAAAGAAATTTTCTGTATTCTTAAGTTTTTTTCAATCTTTGCTCATCATGAATCACAAAAAGCAACTTGAAGGAAAAAGTGTATTGAATTTGAGTGTAAGGCACAGTCCAATTATTTCTGCAAGCGCATGTCCTCAAGACATTGTGTCAATGAATGACAGAAAGAATGATGACACAAGGGATTGGTAATGACATCTAAAATCTTCTCCTCAGGTTAACAGTTCCAGCCCACTAGAATTTAGTAGTGGCAAAAGTTGTTAATTACTACAGGTACTTTCATTTCCAGGAAGCAGTTCTCTGAATCTGCCTCTGAAGATAAATGGCCTCATCACAAAAAAATAATTCCCATCTTTAAAGGTAGTGCTAGTAGGGGCCATGGGGTGGACAGATGTTCATAGTGTGGGACTCCAGAGCTATCCCAGCTCCCAGGTTCAGCTGCCTATACCAGTGATGTGATGACTGAACATCTCAGGGGTGGCTTGGGACTACACTGTCCCCTGGGCCATGCTTTCTGCTGCGTGGGGTGGGAAGAGGACAATGATATTCCTGCATGCTCCAGTCTGCTCGCTTCTCTGGGTGGCTGAGAAAGTATGCTGTGGCAGACAAATCATGCACAGCTGCAGAGAAGTCTGAGGTTTACTCACTGAAAGTCAAATTGTGGGAGTGAGGCTTATCTTCATGGGAAGTAAGCTTGCCTTGCTAGCATGGTGACATGCTGAAGGTTCATACGGGGGTATCCACTACTGGATAGGGTTGAAATGTTGGAAAGATAAAAAGAGGACTTCAGAACTTTGTGTTTTAGATGGCACAATCCCTTATTGCCTTCCTGTGTTATTCCTGCATTTTGGGCAGAGCTGTATCTGCACCCCACAAGGCAGCATATTGGCCCTTCTGCACTACAAGGGTTTTATAAGTGGAGCTGATCAATATTTATGTGCTTATTTAAAACCTTTTTTCCATTTAAAATGGCCTTTGTCTTCAGGGTCAACCTTTCTATGAGGAAGGCTTTTAAGATTCCTTTGTATATGTATGCGTTTTTCCAAGCTTTTACTGAAAAAAGTAAAATAGTACACAGTGCTTTTCAGCAAGGCCTCAAAGTCTTTTCCAAAGGAAGGGAGCTTTAGGTGGGCTAAACAAGGGAAAAATTAGAATAAATGGAAAATATAAAATTTGAACATCTGCATTTTTTTCCACCAATGATTATCTGAGGTTTGGAAAGAATATAGTAGAACTGGCATAAAGCTATGGCAGTTCTAGATTTTTTTTTCACAAATCACCCTTCTCCTTCCCCCCAGCTATTTGGACTAGCTGTGTTTTTACCTCTTAAAATACTGAGAGAAATTTCTGTATGTACTTATCTGAGAAAATATAAATAAATCTAGAAAGGCTATATGATCTGGTCAGTACAAAATTATAACCACTAACAATTTATCTTCAGGTTCATCGTCCTTTCAAAGCTTCAGTTTGAAATCCTGGACCTGAAGAAGCCCATGGGAGCTTTACTGTTGATTTCAACAAAATCAAGACTTTTATCTTCAATATTTTGGACAGAACATTTGTTTTCAGCTGAATTTTCATCAGTGGTTGGTACTACATCATCACTGTCCAGATGCCCATGGAGATTTTGGGCAGGTTTTTATGAAGCATTTGAATTTCAAATAGGAACTTTTGCAGGCTGGAATTTCAACAACTGAAATTTAATTAGCTGTGCCTCCTTCTTCTCCCAGACTTTGAACAAGAAATTCATTTTTTATTGTTTCTTTAGAGGAACTACTTTCAGTAATGTGCCTTCTTTAAATCTATTAGAAAAGCCTATATTTTCTGTTTTCTTTACTTCTTTCCCTGTTACCTCAACACTGGAGTTGCCTTTACTGTCTTCTGAAAAGACATGTGATTTTGCTGCAGCTTCAGTGAGTAGGTTTGTGGGGTTTTTTTTTCTGCTCTGGCAGGACAGAAATCTTTAATCCAGAACAAAGACCACCTGAGCAGGTCCAGAAGGTAGGACAACCCATTGTTTCATTAACAATCCCATGGGAATGATGACCAGGACCCATTTTCTTTCATTTTAGGAAACAACTTCAGAAAGCACTGATGTGGGAGGGGTGATACATCACTAGGCTTGCATGAGATGAAGGTCTATATGCTGACAGAGAATAGTGTACTTCAGTCTCCTAGTCTTTCTCATCACTATTTTCATGTGGTTTGTTATGTTGAAGTTGAAAATCTGTCAGGAGCTATATTCAATTTTGTTATGGTAAAGCCAGTTACTTTGTGGTTTTGCCTGTGGTTTGGTTATATCAATGTTGAGGATTGCATGCTTTGTTTTTAATTTTGTATATTCTCTACAGAGTTTCAGAAGCTGAAGTATTACAGGGGATGAGTGGATGCTGAAATATTATAAAGGATGACTTGGATGTTATTTCAGCACATTTCACAGCTGAGCTACAGAAATTCATGCTTCTGAGTTGAAAGAATGCAAGATACACACAGCATCAAAATAGGAGAGAGATGAGAGAGAAATAGGCAGGAATAGATCCTTGAAGACAAGAATAAGGATTTAGAGAGTGATTGTGGAAGGAAGTCAGAAGCCAGTGTGGGACTCAGGTAACAGAGTGACATCATGGGGAGAGGACATGAAGAAACAGCTTCTAGCTATAAAGTGTTCAGAGGACTTAAGGGAGGAAAAGATGTGAGAGTTAAGAAAGAATAAGTCTGCAGGGGGAGAAAAGACTCAGATATTGGCCAAAGATTAACAATACGGGAGGTGAGCTAAAGATGGACTTTGATTGTAATTGAGAAAAAGAATTGACAATACCCTTTTTTCCTTTACTTGCTCTGTCTCTTACGTTCTCTTCTCACTTTTCCCAAGCAGAGTTTTGCCTTGAAAGGATACAAGAGATTTCATGTGGCCTGTGAGCTTCCATTACTGGTACTATTTGGAAAACAGTCAAACATTAGAGTGAGGATTTTCAGTACAAAGAGATGTACTAAATATCAGCATTGTCTCAACAAAATAATGAAATTAAGAAGCAGTCTGAAATGGGAACAAATTGGAAAGGAGGGTGCCTCCGTAAAATAGACAAACTTAGACAGCTTTAGCAGATTTAATATCTTTTAGACCTTAAAAAGCACTATGTAAGGCTCCCCAGTTTAAAACTATCTGGGTATCTCCCTGACTTAGGTGGGGGAAGGGAGAAAGGGAGAGTCCAAATTTATGAGCTAATCAACAGATTTTATGTGCTGTTTTTTTGAGTAATTTCATTTGCGTAGACATGCGCAGATTCATTTGCCAAAGCAGTGGCCAGGTGCTTGTCAGGCTCATTTAATTGCCTGAGTGCCAAGCCTTCAGCCAGGGAGTCACATACAACACAACACACTATTTCATATCTCTGGCAAGAGCAGGGATTGAAATCTACCAGTTTCCATTAATCATGCTGTAATTCACAAACTGTTCACCAGAGTCATCAATCAGATCTCTATATACAGTGCAATTTGCAAAGGGTAAATTCATGTACCTTACTTGATTAGTCATGCTAAGTGTGATAATATCAGATCCCCATTTTTTCCTCTTTGTAAACACCTTTCATCAGTGCAAACATGTCCATAGGATCACTGTGGTTATCAGAGTCTTAGAGAAAAGCACATATTGCTTTTTCTGCTGGAAAAGGGGGAAAATTGTGATCATGGAATCACAGAATCATGGAATTTTCAGAGTTGGAAGGGACCTCTAGAGATCATCTAGTCCAACTCCCCTGCTGACGCAGGAATGCCTACAGCACATTACTCAGGACTGCATCCAGGAGGGTCTTGAAAATCACCAGAGAAGGGGACTCCACAACCTCGCTAGGCAGCCTGGTCCAGTGCTCTGTCACCCTCACCGTAAAGAAGCTTTTTCTTAGGTTTGAATGGAACTTCCTATGTTCCAACTTGTGCCTGTTGCCCCTCGTCCTGTCACTGGGAACCACTGGAAAGAGTCTGCCTCCATCCTCCTTCAACCCACCCTTTAGATACTTAGAAGCAAGAAGAAGGTCTCCCCTCAGCCTTCTCTTCTGCAGGCTAAGGAGTCCCAGCTCTCTCAGCCTTTCCTCATAAGGGAGGTGCTCCAATCCCCCAGTCATCTTATTGCCCTACGCTGGACTCTCTCCAGTAGTTCCCTGTCCCGCTTGAGCTGAGGAGCCCAGACTGGACACAGTATGCCAGATGTGGCCTCACCAGTGCCGAGTAGAGGGGGAGAATGACCTCCCTCCACCTACTGGCCACCCTCTTCCCTATGCAGCCCAGGATTCCATTGGCCTTCCTGGAGCAAGGGCACATTGCTGGCTCATGGATAAAAGCCTACTTCTTGATGGGCTGTCTATTTTTTATAATCTAATGTCTCTTGTGTTGTGAAATTTGTGTATCATAGAACCATAGAATCATAGAATGGTTAGAGTTGGAAGGGACCTTAAAGACCATCCAGTTTCAACCCCCTTGCCCTGGCAAGGGATACCTATCACTAGACCAGGCTGCTCAAAGCCCATCCAACCTGGCCTTGAACACTTCCAGGGATGGGCCATCCACAGCTTCTCTGGGCAACCTATTCCAGTGTCTCACCACCCTCACAGCAAAGAATTACTTCCTAATATCTAATCTAAGTCTACCCTCTTTCAGTTTAAAACCCTTACTCCTTGTCCTACCACTATACTCCCTGATAAAGAGTCCCTCCCCATCTTTTCTGTAGGCTCCCTTCAGGTACTGGAAAGTTGTCTATACAAGGTCTCATCCACTCGGTCTTCCTGGTCAGGTGGCCTGTAGCAGACCCCCACTGTAACATCACTTGTCCCTGCCCTCCCTTTAATCCTGATCAATGAGCTCTCAGTTGGCTTTTCATCTATTCCCAGGCGGAGATCCATGCAGTCCAGCTGGTCCTTGACATAGAGGGCGACAACCCCTCTTAATGTCCCCTGCCTGTCCTTCCTGAAAAGTCTGTATCCTTCCATTCCAACACTCCAGTCATAGAAGTCATCCCACCATGTCTCTGTGATGCCAATAAGATCATAGCCTTGCAGATGTGCGCACATCCTCTTGTTTGCTCCCCATGCTATGTGTATTTGCATAGAGGCATTTAAGCTGGGCCCCCGATGAAGCTAGCTTCCTGGCTGGAGTGGTTAGTTTTCCTTTGTGCTGCACTCCAGGTGCTCTCCTGCTGACCTGCAACCCTTCTCCAGGTTTTGAGCATCTGTTACTGGTATTGGCATCATATTGGCAGGAGTGGGATGAACTGGAGCTCCCCTCCCATGGTAACTCTAGTTTAAAGCCCTCTTCATGAGCTTGGCAAACCTCTGACCAAAGATGTTCTTCCCCTTTTCTGACAGGTGGACTTCATCTGGCCCCAATAGACCACGTTTCACAAAGCAAGTTGCATGATCTAAGAAACCAAACCCCCAGCTGTGGCACCAGTCCTGTAGCCAGTTATTGATTTGCCAGATTTACCTGGCCCTATCAACCCCCTTCCCTTTGACCGGGAGGATTGATGAAAAAACTACCTGTGCCCCAGAGTCCCTGACCACTGCTCCCAGGTCTCTGTAATCTTTCTTGATAGTCTTCAGGCTGATCCCAGCTGCATCACTAGTGCCTACATGAAACAGCAGCAGTGGATAGTAGTCTGAGGACTGCACAAGGGTTGGTAGTCTCCCAGTGACACCCCCGATACAAGCCCCTGGTAACCAGCATACTTCCCCAGAGGGTGCATCAGGCAGGCAAATGGGTGTCTCCATACCTCTCAGAAGAGAGTCTGATACTTCTGAAAAAGGAAAACTGGTAACCTGTCTCCCCCATTCAATTTACTCCTTCAACAACTTTGTAGAAATAGGTTCCCAGTGAGCAGTCTTGTAAGTGTGAATTTTCCTGAATCTTCAGAAAAGAACCTGGAAAGAAAGTTGTGTAACATATTGAATCAAACTAGATTACACTTAATCACCATAAGTGGCAGCCACATCCTTACTTCTTAAAAGGAATTTACTTGGATCACATCAAAGTAACAATCCCAAATGAAGATTGATCTGTGTAACTGTGATCCCTGTACTTTTCTGCTTGTCATGCTTTAATCCCATAAGCTATGAAGATGCAAGAAACAGATCAGCTGCCTGGTTACATTTTACCTGGTTATTCTTACTCATATGATCATCATTTCTGCTTGACACTATAATTTTATCAAGGATGAGAAAGTATAACGAGTAAAACCAGGAGATGGGGGCTAGGTTCTTATAAATAGAATGACCTCTTTATTTCTCATCATACATTTCTCCCCTTCTGTTTAAATAGCTTACTACCTTCTAGTTAGGAAATTAAGTGGTCGACAGATGAATCATGCTGCTTGCAGGTACTAGAAATATATACACTTGAGACGTGAGGTTATTAAAATGTCTGCATGCTACTTATTCCTCTGAAAAGAGTGAAAAAAATCTGCTCAAATACATTGGTGGTTTTAGGAAAACCCAGATTAATTAATAAAGACTAATCATTTACTGTATATGCCACTGTATAGTAAAACCTAGGTTTGAATTTTTATATACTGCTTTTATTTCCTCAGTAAAACACCAGTTCCATCAGTGTTCACAGGTGGACTGTCTTGGAAGTACCGAAAGATGATGGATGTATACTCTAGAGATGTCAGGTTATTAAAACCATGGCAAAGTGATGAGCCTGAAGCCATGGCCATTGCTATTGCCTGGTGTGGTTTCATGGGCCTTTGGACTCTGCTTCTCTCAGTTGTACCTCTGCTGTTCCTCCCATTTGTACATCTTTGCAGGCAGTTGCCTTTGGAACTTTTCATTTTCTCCTGCTCTGCAGCCTTTTCCCCGTTGTCTATGCTTCCCTGTTTTTTTTGTTTGGGTTTTGATTTTTTTTTTTTCCCCTTTCTCTCTGCTTTGTAACCTTTTGCACACTTTAATGTTGGAAAAGCAAAACCTTGACATGACATTCTCCTATACACATACATTCATGACTAATGAAACAAAAGGAAAAAAGAATGTTTTTCCTCTCGTTTGCTACATTTCTATGAGCACTGAAGGTGAAGTGTAAATTAGACCTAAGTTGGTTTTGGTTGTTTTCTGCCCCCACAACCCCGAGTTTTCTTCTTTATTCTTTAATGGCGGTCTGCACAGTTGCCTTCAGACTCTGAGACTTTTGCTTAGGGAAAGCCAATACAGAAAAGCTGATCTTCAGCTGAGCAAAATTCAGAAAGTTTAGAGAATTTTGACAAAAGCCAGAACAAGCAATCCTCTACAGACAACGAAAAGGAACAGCTAAAACAAATAGTGTTACTCCTATAGAAAATTCATTACTTCTTTTTTAACCCGCCTTCATTACTGTCTGAGTTCTGCTTATGTCTCAAGCTAGAAGAATGGAAGAAGAACACAGGTTGTATGTTTTACTTAACAAAGATATTCTTAGGCCTTAAGTAGGTCTCTATCAAATGGATGAATGTCTCTTGCCATGTAGTTATTTTATTGCCCTCCTTTCCACTGCATCGTGTCCCAAATCAAGTATTTTATTCATATCTAAACTACTTAACCATCATGTGAAAATTTTCCAGTGATGCCTATGTAGAGCTAGTGGATGCTACAAAGAGCCCAGAACCAGATGCAGCAGAGGCATGATGCTGTGACTAGGATAAAATCTTGGATCAAGCAAAATAGTAATTCTATTCTACCTGCAGGACTATGACAATATATTTGAACAGCGTGACGCTGCCATATGAGCAGCAGTGGCTTAGATCAGCATGAAGCTGAGCATTTTTGCAATAAGGTCAGATACATAGGCCTGTGAATGCAACGTTAATGTACAGTCACTGAGGACGCTTTCACTTCAGTAACTGCTGACAAGCTCCTTTTTCTCTGCTCTGTTTCAGTGAGGTTAAGGTCTAGAGTTGTCCCACCTAAGAACTACTCTCTCATGCTGTCTTTTTCTCTCCATTTACTATAGAGGGAGTTAACTGCTTTTCTGACTTAGAAACCTCAGGTGAGTCCTTATCAGTGGCAGTCTTATTGCTTTTTAGTAGTTTTCAATTTTTTTTAGGAAAGTTTTAACAGAATTTTGCACGTGCACGTGTCTGTGTGTGTATGCACATATGTAAGACAATAGAGTTTAAAAGTACAGTATCATACAAAATAATATGGGATAATTATCAACAAAAAAATTTTAGCAAGATAAGAATTTTTACATCTTACACGTTGAAGAAATAGCCATCCTTGTAAAGCATCTTTTAACTCTATCCTACATGTCCCCTTTTGTGCTCAGCCTAAATCACCACTTGCCCAGTGCTGGGAGCTTGGTGGTATTCAGGGAAATCCTGGCACTGTGCAGGTGCAATATGCTTCCTTTTCATTCCTGCTGGGGCTGTTGCTGTGCTGGGACTGGTGCTAGTTTAAAAAAGGAAGGAAATAAGACTCAAAGATTTTAGAGAGGGTTATAGATTTCTGGTGGGAATGGATCCCACTTACCCCTGAGAGCCCTACAGACCCCTTACCAAGTGTTATGGTTTCAGCTGGGGTAGAGTTAATTTTTTTTTGCTAGCAGCTGGTGTAATGCTATGTTTTGGATTTGGGATAAGCAATACCTTTGATAGTGCACTGGTGTTTTTAGTTATTTCTAGGCAGTCGAGGCCTTTTCAACTCCTCATATTGCCGCACCAGCAAGTAGACTTGGAGTGCACAAGAAGTTGGGAGGTGACACAGCTGGGACAACTGACCCCAACTGACCAAAAGAATATTCCGTACCATGTGACATCATGCTCAGCATATAAAGCTGAGGGAAGAAGAAGGAAGCAGGGAATATTCAGAGTTACGGCATTTGTCTTCCCAAGTGACTGTTACACATGATGGAACCCTGCTTTCCCAGAGACGGCTGAACACCTGCCTGCCAATGGGAAGCAGTGAATGAATTCCTTGTTTTGCTTTGCTTGTGCGTGTGGCTTTTGCTCTATTTATTAAACTGTCTTTATCTCAACCCATAGGTTTTCTCACTTTTACTTTTCCAATTCTCTCCCCAGTCCCAGCCGGGGGGAGTGAGCAAGCAGCTGCATGGCTCTAGCTGCTGGCTGTGGCTAAACCACAACACCAAGCCAGTGGTATCCCTTTTGTGTTATTACAATCCATGTAAGACATGGAGGTAAAAGGGAAGGAAAGCTTAGTTTATCTGTCATGAAGACAGATGTAGGCAAATTTAACCTACTAGCTACAGTGACAGATAAAATACACTTCCCAGATATCTATGCATGTCTATTATCAAGAAAACAGACTATTTAGCTGTTTCCCAGACCACAGAGCTGTCCAATCTGCTGTTAAAAAACATAACTGTATCTAAAACAATTAATATTTTTGTTTCCAGTGTGAAAAACTTTGTTCTGGATATTAAGTGGTTGTCAACAGTAACAAGCATTTTTGCAGTTCAGCCAGAAAGCATGCATCTTCTTGAAAGTGATGGCTGATGCAGCTATTGTGCTACAGTCATGACAATGACTGAAAAAAGGCCTTGTGATTCTGGAAGGCAGACAAAAGAGTCTGAAAAATTTCCTGAAAGACCTAATCTCAGAACAAAAATGCCTGAGTCAGGCATGTCTATCCTCAGACTTTTCTGATCTTAGAGTATATTGATATAGATTCTTTGGATCACTTAAGCTTCCAAAACTTCAGTTGGAAATGTATAAAAATAATAGTTATCAAAATCTCAGTTGCTTTTAGAACTCCTCTCTGTTTAAGTCATGGTTTCCCACTTGACTACACAACGACAGATGTTTTAGTCTCCCTGAAGTTCCCTGACCTCAGCTGGGATTTGGTATGTTGCAGATTCATGTCCTTAAGGCCAGTTGTAGAGGTTTTCAGAGGAGCATCACAACCAAATCAAGACTTTTGTCCTGTCTCTCTCCCACCCTCCTGTTTCCTTTCTCCTTTCCTTTTCCTTTCCTTTCCTTTCCTTTCCTTTCCTTTCCTTTCCTTTCCTTTCCTTTCCTTTCCTTTCCTTTCCTTTCCTTTCCTTTCCTTTCCTTTCCTT
>VFFE01006972.1:70825-98751 GCA_008921705.1 Burhinus oedicnemus | reverse complement strand
CGGGAATCGGGAAGAAAACAAGGAAACCCAGGCGTTGAAATATAAACAGATTTAATAGAATAAGACTAAATAATTAACAGTAATAACACTAAAGAGCCAATAATGATCCCGATACCAATCTAAAGATATAGAAGGATTATACTCAGCCAACTATATCAGTAGGAAGCTGTGCACTCCCAGCAGTGGACACTGAATGTCGGACACTGCGAGTGCTACGGCTTCAGGAGGAAGGGAAGGCCTCAGGGATCCGGCACCGGGGCAAGGAGTTCTCTGGATCGCCGCCATCAAGGGAGAGCCTTCCTCCTCAGCAAACTTTCTAATTTATATTGAATGTGACGTTCATGGTATGAAATAAACCTGTTGGCCAGCTTGGGTCAAGTGCCCGGGTCTTGCTCCTCCTCATCCCTGCACCTGGCTAGCCTGAAAACACTGAGACCTTGACACCCACACACCATAGCTGGCTATAAAGTAAATATTTTCACAAATTTAGACACCAGAGTCCTCCAAAAGTACAATTTTCCCAAGCATTAGAAAAGAAATTAGTCCTGTGTCGCTCAAACCAGGACACCCCCATCCCAATATATGTTTATTTTGGGGAAAAATAGTATTCAGTGAAAAAAATGCTAATGTAGACTTTCTCTCTAGCAGTTGAAAGCTGATCACGTCTGTCCCTAACAGAGCGGTAGACAGCAGTAAGAGTAAAACCTCCTTTATATACATAATGTTGCTGGAGTATCAGTGCAGTTTAAGTTCAAATGCTAAAGTCGTCCTTCACATAATGCTTTTGAAGTCACTTAAACCATGGTCAGGTTTTAGCCGTGGTGGTTACGGAGGCAGTTGTGCTTTGATCTCGCAGCTTTTCATTACTTGGAAGTTCACAGTGTTTAGTGTGCCCGTAGCCTGATATGAGATAGCAGGTACCACTCTCCCACCCAGCACACTCAGAAGTTTTGTCTGTCATACTGGGGCGGCTCTATTAACTTTGGGGACACTGGCGTAACTGAAAAGAGGAACTCGACTAGGAATCAGCCTGTTGCTCATACCTATCCTAGTTGTGTATATTTATCTGTGTCTGTAAAATGTATCGTATAAAAATGTACAGCCTGCCAAACAGTGATATATAGTGTCAGTTTAAGGCAGTGCTTTGCACTTTCTATTCCTCCCCCCGATTCCTATTTAGGTGGCAATCACTAGACTTGGATTCAAGATAAGAAAGAGATTTTACTGGCAGCGATGCCCATTTTTCAGCAGACTCTGTGAGTAATTGTGTGGGCAGCTTTTGAGTTGCCTTTGGGTCACTCTCATGATTAGACTGCTGATGAGAAATCTGAGCTACCTTCGCCCCTTACATGTCATTTCCTTTTAATTCACTTTGATTCAGGGAATGTATTTTTTTTTTTAATCTAGCTATGAATAAAAATAAGCTCCTGTAAATCCAGTTACTGAAAGTGTACAGAAACAGGCCTGTTTTAAGACAGTACAAGAATATGTGTTTAACACTACAAATGTACAGGTTTTATTAAGCTTAAGATATCCCCTACTTTTGATGTCTCTCCCCACACTTTTATTTTGATGTGTACAGCAGCAGTAAAATGCACACACTTTTTCCTTTGATCATACAAAGGCACACATTTATTTTAGATGAATAACATTAAAATTATTTTCTTTTTGAAAAGGCCTTGCATTATGGTGTAAAAGCTGTAATTTGGAAAGGTCACAATCCTATATTTGGAATCACTGAAATGTTAGTGGATAAAGCTCATTTTTCATCCCTGAAGTTTTCATTTGTTGCTTTCAATAATAATATTTACATTTCCATTCCCGTGGAAAAAAACTTGTCTCTTTCAGTAAAACAGACAGAGATAGGAAGCCAGATAATTACTTTGTACTTGTACCTAACAAAGAGGGACAATATGAAAATGTATTCTTTTTAAACCAAAATCAAAATTATTTGTGAGGAATAATGTTGTCAGGAGGAGGATGCAGGATGATTTCTGTATTTGCTTTTCACACCATCAGTTTTCAGGGCAGAACACAATGCTCTTTGTAAAACAGGAGAGGTCTCTGCCTGGAGCTCACAGGGGTTTTGAGTGAGCTTAGTAGCCCTTGATGTGTGGTTTATAAATAGAAAACTTCTTTAAAAGAGTGTGCCAATGTCAACACCGCTTTCTGTCGTGTCTTGTGGCGCTGCTGCTGATTCACAGCACCCATCTCAAGGTCCTGATGATCAGGAGCGCAGAATCTCTGAGGGAAGGCATGTGTGAAGGCAGGGTAAGGATCACACAGTTTCTGATTAATTATGAAGAAAATTAAAAGTAAACTGTGCATATTCACATTCTACTGTAGAATGTATACACCTAGAGAGGAAGGCACAAACTGTATAGCCTTGAGGCAAACACAGCACTCATGAGGTGAGCAACAGTTTTGTAACTGGCTCCTGTTTGTAGGATTTGACCCCTAATTACATCCTAAGTTACAGAAGCACCTAGGAACATAGTGTTTCAGTTTTTCATCTTGAGATTTAAGGTTCTTGCCACCCCTCTTGGGTGAGCAGAGCTTACTGTTTCCAAATGATGTAGCTTTTGGCAGAAACGTTAAAATCTCTTGCTTGCTGCATCAACCAGAACGCCTGACAAAGCAGTTGTTCCAGCACTTTGCCATCAGCTCAGACTCCCTTCACAGTTTTGAACCTCTGCTGGTAATCTGAATTCTAATTTATCTCCAGCTCCCATTATCCTTCAAGCTGTAAATGTCGTCAGACTCTAGCACTTTTCTTCAGAGATCCCTTAAAGCTATTTCCTCAACCATTTTTATGCTGTCTCCTACACTCCTTTCTCACTACAGGGACACTCCTAGTGACTCCTGCTTTCCAGCTGATCCTCCTTTAGGAAAGTATTTCTGCTCCGTACATGTCCTCTCTCTGTATGTGCCATTCTGAGGGATGGATTAGCTTCCTTCTGCAGGTGATACTTTTTTATATCTTGTTGTATGATACTTGATCACTCAACCTGAAGCCTAGACTGATACCTGACAACTGAATGATTAGACATAGTTGAGATTTGAAGCCTTAAAGATCCAGTTGTGCAATTCCTTCTGGGATAAATGTATTCACTCAGCAAGGAAATATAAAATCTAAAATGTTCTTGGTTTCAGTTGTTCTGGAATAGTAATTGGATTAAATCAGTAAGCGGCACTAAAAGCATGATCATTTTAGGTGACTGTTCTGTAATAACCCCAGCTGAATGAACTATACGCTTGGTATCTGTCTGGTGTGTAAATCTTCAATAGTGAGGTTGTTTTTGTATTGTTTCAGTACTTAAAAATGTAATATTTTATTCATAGGAAATCTGCAATCTGGCAATTGCTCAGGACAGGAGGAACTATTGGTTTATAAGCTTTACAACGTTGCCCAACATATGTTTGAAAATCAAGAAGGGAAAACATATGTCGAGGGATTCTGCATTACAAAAAGTCTGATGAAAGGGAAAAGATTACAAGGAGACAAGAATGAGAAATTGTATTAAAATAAACGTGATAGTATGAATATTCAGTCAATAACTCTTGTCACTACTGCACTAAGAGCTCCTGAGTACTGAGCAGTATGGGTTAGGTGAGACAAAGGCAGACCATACATCTCTACACCCTTGGAATACTTGGGCACAAAAAGAACACATTAAAACTTAAGAGGACAGTGTCAAATACATAGCACATTGGGATCCATGCTTGCCTTTAACTTGTGTTGAATAGCATGGGCATAATGTTACTACAGATCTGAAAATACAATCAAATATCATTTATTTTTTTCAAAGCAGACTTTAATACTTGCTTTAAAACTCTCTAACAGCTCCTCACAAGAAAGGGCACCATTCTATGTCAAATGTACATCTCATGTCAAAGATAAAAAATCAAAAATATATGGCAATGTCCACTGAATGGAGTGAAGATTACATCAGAGCAAGCCTGGCTATCTGTGTCTTAGTCCCTCTGCTAAGACCCTGCATTTAAAGATAAGAAGAATTTAATGCGATCTCACATTTTCTTGTTTTTTTAAAAATAAATATCTATAACACAGGGTTACATTTACTTTCAGTAATATTGTTATGTCTTGCAATGTGTCTGTAAAATCTTATGTTACAGCTATTATACTGAATAAATTTCATCTGGCCTAGACAATTAAGTTATTTTAAAAACATAGTTCTTCATACATAAAAATAGAGTGTTAGCTATTTAATGAACCATGTGAAGATGTGAAATTTCTGCTTCTCTAACAATAATGCCTTGCAATTGCCTATCTGAAAGGGAAAAAGAGAGTCAAGAGAAAAGGTTAGTGCTTTTGATTGAAATATTCTGAAAAGTAGATACTTCTAAATTTAACTGAGAAGGAAAATAAAATTAAAAAATCAACTGAAGGAGAGACAAAACACATACAAGGTATGACTGTGAAATGACAAGTCTTTTACAGATGTCTCTGAATACTGGGGAATACAAGTGCCTACATTACACTCCAGTACCACAACGTAAACACCAGTTTAGGAAGAGAGCAAGTTAACACTGTAGAAATATTTCATCTTTTGAAAGGCATCTTTAATAAACATTCAATGACCTTTAGTCTTGGGCTTAACATTTCTGCTCTCACCAATACTTTAACTGAAGGTGTTCCATCTTGTTTCAACATACAAGAGTCTGGTGGGGGCAGTAGGTCCACACACATACATGCAAGTGTATTATACAATAAACATATACCATTACATGTCTCATAATAAAATAAAGTAAAATAAGCATCTAAACGTAAATTTCAAATGAAAAAAAAAATTTCTCTCTCTGTGATAAACAACGGAAAATGGGGAATGAATATATATATTCTGAAAAATTTCACAGTGTAATTTTGGATTTATGCAATGTATCTAAAAATTAAATCTGGTGCTAAAGCTTTTGTAAAAGCTGTAAACAGAATCTGTTTGTCCCATGTAGCAAGAGACTAAAAATTTGTAGTAAAATGCCCCTTACTCTTTTCAGAACAAGGCAAATATTCAAGGTTGTAGAACTCATTATGTAAACACAAGCACACATATTAAACACTATTTGATCTGAAATAAAAAAAAATATACAACACCACTTGTTATTGTTCTCCATTATTTGCTGTAGCTTAGGCTCAGTAAAATCTTTAATGTAGTATGCCTAGTAATAAGTAAAAGCAAGTGTTCTCTAACCTAAAGTTATTAAACATATAAAGTCACAAAGCGAATAAGAAATAAGAACCCCATGAACTCTGTAAAGAATAGAAATATTACATCAATTATATGTCCATTTTTAACAATTTTGCACTTTCTGTGGACATTGAATAGTGGAGTTAACATGCTTAATTTATAATATCTGCCAGGATATCAATAATGGGTAAGATGCTGGTACTGAAGAGATGATGATTATAAATGTATGAAATTCAATACTAAATACAATACCAAAAATGATTAATCTCTAATTTTGCTATCACCTGCTATGCTCTGTATAGCCTCTGGCTTTCTAAACCCATTTGGCAGAGCTGTGTTTCTTTCTGCTCTAGTGCTGTTAAAAGAGTCAATTGGGGAAAACTTCCTTTTCTGTCCCTAGAGCTGTTTTCCTCTTCACTTTCAAAGCAACAGAACAGAGCATAATTGTTGTGCTTAAAGTACCAGTGGGGTCTGTGCTAGGGTATCTCCTCTTGTATCCCAAAAGTTGGCAGGAAAGGGAATTTTAGCACTGACAGGGCCAATGCATGCAGCAGCCTTCATCATAGGCTGGAGACCTCCAGCAACAATGCCAGCTTCCTTATCAGACTAGATAACCCGCAGAGAAGGACGTAGCCACAAACCTCCAATCATACTCCTTTCTCATCCAAAATTTTTAATAGCACCACAACATTTACTAGTATTGGGATAGCTGTTCTGATTTCAATAATGTGCAAGATTCAAATGGTGTTGCCCATCACTTAAATGTATGTTTTTGTGTTGTCAACTGAAAAGTTTACTTACTAATGGGCAGATAATGTCTACTTGTGTATGTTAATTAGTATGTGTTTATGCCTTTATCTTTTGTTCCGCTCACCTAGTTGCAACGACAGTTGCAGACTCAATGGGTACAAAATATTGGAACACATGAAGATACTACCTATAATATTTAACAGCAATTTCTCAAATACATTCTTGTCTGACTCATCTGTATGACATCACATTGCAGGACATCAGTAATACCTCTGGCCTGAATCCTTAGGATTGCATAGCATTTGTACTAGTCAAATCATCATGCCAAAACTTAGCCAACTGCTGCAGGAGGCACCACTCAAAATGAGGTAACCAGGTTCCCATACAGAGCATGTTGGGCACAGGCTACCTGAATTGGGAATGAAATATGGATAAAAGGACTGTATTTGCACACACAATTGCATATAAAAAGCCAAAGAGAGAAGCATATACCTTATTACACATATGTCTCTTCCACATGAAGTATCCTTCAATATGAACTCTCTCTTGGAGCTAATGCATAAGCCCAATCAATTGCACAGTTATATCATCTTGTAGATGAGTAGACAAAGAATGAAACCACAACAGTTAAACAGGCTTCTTTCTTGTTTCTGTTGTTTCTGCTCACTGCAGCACCAGCTGCAGAGCAATTATACAGTGCTGATCAATTCCAGCCACTGAGCACAGCAAACCTCTCTCAGTCTTCTCAGCTCTGAGTGATTCCTGAACACAAGAAAGCAATTCACACGTGTGAATAGGGAGCCAGTTGTTTAGAGCCCATGCAAAGAAAGTGGATGACAAAGAGAGAAGACTTAAACACACCTTCACTTTGAATTTCGAATTAATGGTACAAGTCAAAAGAAGGCTATGTCAGAAAACTTTCTTGCTGGAAGGAACCTATTTCAAATGCTTGGGCTTTTTATGCAGTTTTCCTTTAACGCAAATTGTTTATTCAGATCCCCGTGAATCCACTAACTGCAGAAATTTCAGAGGTATGCTACTTCAGAAAAAAATGAAACCTGTAAATCCCATATCTTTTTTAAAGAGAATATAGAAGTAAGTTAAAAACAGGGAGTTTCACACATGCTTTACAAATGTATAGCACAAATGCTAGGGAACTGACACTTTCTGAAAAACGTACAACTTGCTCTGGGCATTAGTGTTAGGTCTGACACTTCCCTGAAGCATCATTACCCCGTGAACGTGAACTGTGCTCACCCAAGAAATCCCCAAACAGGTGGTTCACCTGGAATTGGCTACCCTGGCTAATATCAAGCTGGTTACAGGCGAACAAGGAAAGGTGCTATCAGTGAGCCCAATGACAAGTCACAAGTGATGAAGATGAATGAATATAACTTAATATACTAAGCTATATCCTCAGAAGAACTGGATAAATTAGATGTATATTGCATCTGAAAAGAGCAAGAGGGAAAAAATGTTGGAATTAAAACTGTTGCAAATCCTTGGTCTTATCAAGAAGGTGTGCTACTCATTAGAGTAGAAGAGGACTTGAGGAAGCATGTGATGATGTCTCCAGGGGAAACAGAAGCTCTTGATAGAATACAGAAAAAAACTGAAAGTACCTAACAGACCTATGCTTCATGCCTCAGGGAAAGATTTTCTCACCTTTGAGAAGATGATTAAAGAAAACGTAGATGGGTTCATTGTTTCGGGAATCATAGAATGAGCAACAGGATAAACAGAGTATGTAAACCTACTAATCATTGTAGGCAAAAGTAAACAAAATCAAATATTTTATTTTGTACAGAACCCCGAAGAATTTATATACATACATATATATACACACACACACACATATGAAAAGCAACATTTCTATGACCTTCAGGGAATGAAAACAGAAAAGATGTAGAGGCCAACTATCCTCCTAAATTTCTTCCAGCAAAGAGAGTACGTGTGCACAACCAGCACTTACAGTGAACACCTTAATAAGCAAACCCTGAAATCCCTCAGGTACTAGGAGCTATGCTGTCCCTCCATCTAATGATGGCCTTTATCTAGCTTAGGTAATCATGCAGGGTCACCCCTGCAGCCTCCACCAGAAAAACCTTGCCACCTAAACTCAATACAGATATTTTTGTGTGTATTGCATGGGTGGGGGCAATTTATATGCATATAGCAACATGCTAATTCATGCAGACCTGGCTTATTTAAGACAAGAGGAAATGGCCTCAAGTTGTGCCAGGGGATATTTAGATAGAATATTAGGAAAAAATTTTTCACAGAAAGCGTTATCAAGCATTGGAACAGGCTGCCCAGGGAAGTGGTGGAACCACCATCCCTGGAGGTATTTAAAAGACAGGTAGATGCAGTGCTGAGGGACATGGTTTACTGGTGGCTTTGGCAGTGTTAGGTTCATGGTTGGACTCAATGATCTTAAAGGTCTCTTCCAACCTAGGTGATTCTATGATTCTGTGATTCTATTGAATGATGAATAGTTTATATCCTTGAGAACATGATCCTCATATCTATTACACAGTTCTAAAAAGTTTTAGTTCCTAAAAGTCCATTTCCAGGAAGTCATACATAGTAGTGTATTACTAGAGATAACAATAATGTAGAAATAGAAAGCAAATCATCCATGCCTCATCTCAACTTGAGGAAAAAATTATGTAGTTAGAGTAAACCAATTTTTTTTGTGGGGGTTTATCTCCCATTAGTATATTTTATGAATATAAATTTGAACACTAATTCCCAAAACAGAAAATTCCCAAAGTAACATAAAAATTCATCAAAGCTCTCAGATACAAAGCAGAAGGTATAATATCCTGATAAATAAACATCATAAATAAAGTGAAGTGAAAACGATAAAACTGAGTCAAGGGAGCTTCAGACGATTTATGCTAGCTGAAGGTTTTGTTCATATAATTGAAGCATTCATAGTTAGACCTAAGTGTATTTTTCTCAGGTGGTATGCAAGCTATTTTTCCTCAAAATCTCTCAACTGCAACATGTCACCTCCAACCACAATTCTACAGATGTTTTCACCTGAGGATGGCCTTTGCAAAGATATATATTCATACCTGGCAAGCAACCCCAGCTCCTTTCAGAAAGATTCTTAGCTTCTGTTTAAATGTCAAAAGAAACCTACAAAACCAAACTGTTTCCAAACCCAGACAGCCTGTGTGAATGTCACGGTGATGCATGCTACATACATACTGTTTGTGTATTTTTTATGCATGTCAAATTCTGTCAGATTCACCTTAAAGAAATGCTGTATTTTAGAAGCAGCTACCTGCGGCCTACAGTAAAATAATATTTATGCTCTGCATGGGTCAGTAGTTGCCAGAGTTTGCCACCATCAGGATGAATAAAGGCACTTTGCACATCTCTGTTTCCCAGGTTTTAACACACTCCAGTGTCTGCTATCACAAAATGCCTTATTAACCATATTTCAACCACATTTATCAAAATTACTATTTACCTTACTTCTACATACAGTTAATGTGGGGTTTTGTTTCTTGATTTTTGATGTGCCTTTGGTATAATAGTAAATGTTTTTGTCATGGAAAGATCTCTTGGCTAGTTAACCTCAGATTTCTAAAGATCAAATTATTATATCCAGTGGTATTGGAGGACTTGCTATGACACTCAGTATCACATAGGAAGTTAAAAAAATTGATATATTTCATTCTGTGTCAGCAAATTTTCGGACTGAGATCCATGGATATAACATATAAGTTCAAATCTAATAGTCCTAGGTCTACATGGAGCTGAATGGAGCCAAAAGTCCTCAGGGACAAAGAGAGTGTGGGTTGCTGCCTATTTATAATCATATCATTCTCATGATAATTCAAGACAGTGAAATAACAAAAATATTATAGCTGTTTCTCTCTACTCAAGAAATATTTTTTGAATGTGTGTGCCTTTGTCTTCTCCTCCTCTTTTGGGTTTTGTAAATTACTGTTTTAATTTACAACTCGGCTTCAGCTGGCATCAACACAAAGACAAATCTTCAGTCTGGGACATTTTAACTCATTTTTTTTCAATCATTTGGATTCTTCAAGATTCAGGAGAACATATTGACTTCAGGGTCAATGTTTGACATGCTTCATTTCCAGTTGTACTTTCTCCTTTATTCTGCATATACTACTTCTGGAAATGCTGATTCATTGGCACTCAGTTAACAGAACTAAGAAATTCTCTTTACAAGAAGAGTTTTTTCATAGCTATAACCACTGAAATAACTGTTTTTTTACTGTATTTAAGTTAGACCTGAAACTTAGGGACCACTAATACTCCATAAAACAGTTATAATTAAAAGGATTTTTATCTTTTGTATAAAATATTTGTTCATATTATCCACTGTCAACATTATGGAAAGATATGTCTAACACATAAGAAAATTGTATTAAGGTACAATCATTTTATTTTAAGATATTAATGATACTGCCCACCGACTTCTAAATAGTTGTACTTACTTTCATGAGGCAGTAATTAACTCTTAGATTTGCAGAACAGGACCATTTTGTTTCCTCATGGTGGAAAGTTGCTAAATAGTGCAGTAGAATAGACACCACAAGATACGTTTTCTTCGAACCTTGCCAGACTTACAAAACTCACTTTTTTTTTCCTTCCAGCAATTAGTTTTGAGTCCTAGGAGTTAATCTACAAAGACTTTGATGGAAAGTTTGAGTTAAATTAAAGGTCTAAAATGAGCAACCATGGCAGTTGTCCTTTTAATATGCATGGGCATTAGGTAACCTGCAAGCAAAATCCACAGATTTTATGAAGAAAGTATATGGTCAGCAACAGAACAGCATCTCCTGTTATGTTCCAAATCATGTTTATAGGCAAAGGGGAAGTATATGCTCTACATAAAAGAAGCCAAGAATTTATTCTTAATGGAGTGGAAATCTTTATAGTCTAACTCAGGAATCATCATTAGTCTAGATCTAATTATTACAGAAAAAAACCCTAACCAACCAAACAAAAAAAACCCAGGTAGAATACAGAAAAAGGTACAAAACCAGCAGCAATATAATTAAAATAGTAACACACATACTTCTTAGTTTCTACCCTTTCCCTAGTGGTGTGCTCTCCCTTCTACTGCTGCTCTGGGTCCTAGGGTCAGTGGTTTCACCATGATGTTCATGGTGGTGAGGGAGGTCTTACAAGGAGTCCCTTTGCTGGGAGAAATATGGTGCTCATGCTAATGATTTCCTCTTCTGCAACACAATTCTTTTTTCCTTTTTCATGTAGGTTTTTTTGCAACGTTTTCTTTCTTCATTGGTCTGCAGCTCCAGGTTACATCCAAGTTTACTATGTATGGTGTCTGTTACATATGTCAGATACTGTTTCTTCACTTTCTTTGTTCCCCCTAAAATGAGTTTTGTCCAGCTCTAGGTCTGCATTATTTTTTAACTAACCATTACTGAGCTCTTTATAGCTGTGGTGTCTCCAGTGCTAGGTGGAAACTCAGCTGGATCTAGCAGCTCAAAAGAAGTAAGGCTGTCACAGCTCCATGCCCCCGGCTCCATCAGTAGTGAGGTTGAGTGGAATGAGCCTGGACACGCTGTTTGTTCCTCAGGAGTCTGTAATTTGAGTTCCTGTGTCTGTTATGCTCCTGTGCTCCTCTGAGCTTGTGGAGATAGGCTTCTGATGGGCTGATGACTACCATGATGGGCCTGGGAAGAGCTAGGGTAGAATTTGAGTTCTCCCACCTGCTGTTGTCTCTGTCCTCCTTTGTGAGGTGCAGATGAGCTTTTAGTACATAACCTAACACCAGCTTGTGCCTCATTCCTTATCACATACCTGTGCTGTCTGTGCTGCCTCCTGTGTCTCTGACTCTGAAAGCCTCTGCTGGCCTTCCAGGCATGTATATCTCTCCATTCTTAAGTTAGAGTCATAAATATGTCTTCTTACCTAGAAAAAGTGTTTGTTACTGCTATCTGTATAAAATTATAGTACCACACAAAGATAAACAAAAGTAAACCAAATTAGATATTGACACTTGGTCAGTTAGAGAAACTGCTTCCACAGCAAAATCAAGTCAGACCTGGAGTCAGATCAAGAAAAACCCAGTCAGAGAAGGCCTGACAAGCCTCTGTCCCAAGACCACACAAACTCAGTACAAAACTTACACCCTGTTACTAGCACTGGCAATACCATATTACAGGGCTACACCGTTACACTGCTTCACAATCAGAAGATCAGGAATGTGGAGTCCAGACCGCCAGACCACGTCTTTCAGTCCACATCACACAATACCAGCCATTTGGATATACACTCTGGAAAAACTTTTATCTGTGTAATCAGCTATTCATGACTTTCCAACCTAGGGACTCTCAGAGCATTGTTTTGTGATATACAAAGAATTCCTGACATCCTCTGGATATTGTCTTTGTCCCCTATATCATCATGCTTTATAAACTTCTCCGTGCACTGTAAATGCTGTATTCCCTTCTGCGCTGTGGCCTTTGGAAAACAGATCTGCATGGATGGGTACAGACAAACACAAATTCCTCTACTTGTACCAAAGTAGAAGAATATGAATCAGCACCTGCTGATTCAAAGCTTTGTGTCTTCACTAGCACAGTGCTTTACTTAAGGTAAGAAAATCAGAATATATTAATATCAAAGAATCCCAAAGAATCTCACTAAAGAGATGTAAGTCTCTCATACCAGAGCTGAATGACATGCCTTTATCAGAGAGCCCGCCTGTTTTTACCTATCCATGTAGACAGATGTGGGTTTGTAAATGCACAGGACTAGGATGTGTCTTTCTGTCAAATTACCTCTCGAAGTGAGCTGGTGAAGGACCATGACCATATCTGGACAGTAGGTAGAATAATTGGGGATTTAAAAATCACTATTGCCTTTCAGTAGATCTTGCAAAAGCCCTCTGTTTTCATCAGGCTACCTGCAGAAATATAAATAAATGCAATCCTGGTCTTTGGACAATTACAAGAACAGCAGCTATGGTTTCTGAGATTTTCAATGGCCTCAATATTAAAAGAGCAGTGCACAATACTGTTAATTACCAGTAAGGAGTCAGCTACTGATTCCCTTCTCCATTTTTTTTCAGTATTTTTCTTTTCAAATAGTGCTGATAGAAGATTTAAAATGTTAGACAGAAAAGTACATGACTTGTAGGAATTTGTAAAACATCTTCCCGCTTGCAAAGAAGGTCTACGAGAAAAAAGGTTTTAACAGCAGAAAGGATTTAACACAGTCGTCAAGAGCTGGAAGAAGGATTGCAATCCCAGCTCTGCACTTCTATAATATGGTGAAGAACTTTCTATAAGAGCTGATACTGCCATTTGAACTCCAATTGGGAATTTGTATTTACAAATGTCTTTATCAGTCAATAAACCTTCTCAAAATAAGCTCTGATTATTATTTCAGAAAATAATTGCACAAGTAGAAACAGTCCAATGTCCTATAGAATGTCTAAGAACTAAGTAGAAATTCAATATTATATATAAAGTAAGCTATTTTTTTAAAATGTATAGATCTGCACCTTACAGTAGACTGTCATTACTCTGTCTGTCACAGGACTGTAAGAAATCTACACATGTAAGAGGACCTTTTCAGCTTTCCATAAATAATTATTGAATAGATTTAAAAGTAAATTAAAATATAGCCATTTTTTTCTCTTTAAATAAGTGATACAACATGACATTTTCATCTGGTTTGGTCAGGTCACATCAAATTATGTCACATTACAGAATATGCTTAACCCAATACAATGAGATATAAGTGCAATGTCTGCATCAAAAATTTAAAGGAGGAATTTAAAACAAAATTTAAAAGAAGTGGAAAAAAGTAAGAAATATAATACTTGATCTTATTCCAAACATATCTCTGCTTTCTTGTAACAGGCAGATGCCCCAGTGTTCTGGGAGTCAGTAGGTACTTCATCCCCAGGTAGTTACAAATAATATATATATATATATAAAAAAAGGACTATTTCATTGAAATGCCACTTACTTTTTTCTTGTAATGGGTCTTGACAAGAAAACGTTCATGCTGTGTGACTTTGAAAATGCCCTTTTCTGGCAGGCAGCCTTCGTGCCAGTGCTACTGTTTGCTGGCTTTAAACAACAGAAAAAGGGGCCAATTTGAAGTCCAGGAATCAACCAATTTGAGATGCACAGGCTCCCCATGAAGCAATTATTCCCTTGGATGGACATACTGTCTTCATTATTCATAAATTTTACAGAACTTAAATGCTGAACCACTGATGTACATTCTTTCCACTGTCGGTAACATATGTGGTGTGATTGTCCAAAAAAGAAAGCACAATTCTCTCTCAGAATGCATAGTGTGATATTCCAGCCCACAGGGATGGGAGTGGAGAAAACATACATATATACTAGAATTAAATTATGTCCTGTAGAGATGAGATGGACAGGTTTAAAAGAAAGAAAAAGAAGTTTTCAATAGTCTTTGAACAGGACAGTCTAACGATGTGAGTATATGCTTTATTCATTTCTTGTTCAAAATATGGAGATTCATTCTCTGTCTCCTTTGAAGCTTTTTCATATTTTCTACCATCCCCACTAGCTGGTAGCTTATTTTTGTTTGAATTATTGGGTAACCTCCGTACTTGTCTTCCAAGGAGTTTGCTTAAGTATGCTAGCAATTCTTGTTATCTTTCAAATAGGTTACATATTTTTTTTATTTTAACAATAGGGGAGCAATAGAAAACGAGGAAAAAAGAAAGGAAAAGAAAAATAAAACCAATCTTTTACATTTTATAAAGTCTATGAAATTATTATCTGAAATTAATTTGGAAAAAAAGAAAAATATTTTTAGTGTTCTTTATTGTAAATTTGTTTTACCAATCAGTCAATTTTTTTTTCCTAGGTTTCTGCTAGCAATACACACTCATCCTATAAAGTCAGGATCTAGCAACAGATACGTCACATTTCTGAAACTGGAACCCTCCCTCAAATAAAGGCCAATACTAAACCCAAAAGACTTAGTCAAGATCATGTTGTTCTGTCTTTAACAGTTACTTAGAATGTAAATTTTCATAGGCTAAAACTGTAGCAATGGGAGTGCTTAAGTAGGACCAAGATCAGCTTCTAAAATTTAAGCTTTATATGTGTTAACTAAAATTGTTTCTGAACCTGTTTTCTAATCTAGTTTTGTCTTCCATCCACTATGCTTCCTCATGGGCATGGATTTAAATTGACTTGCAGAGGTGCCTGAGATGGGAGAGTCCTAGGCAGCTTAACATCTCTAATTTGTGCTGTCTGCTGGGCGCAGTTAAAATAATGGAAAGTATGCCGTCCACCAGCATATCCTAAGTCCAGCTCTTCCCAAAAACTGCAAGAAACATTTGACTTCCACCTACATGCCTTCAAGAGAATATATGGAATCTTTCAGGAACCTGCAAACCTTCTCTTCTTCTTACAGAGTAGAAATTTATCAAATTTTAATATGCTGTTTGGATTGTACTTTCATCTATTTTTACAGGTATAGAAATAGGATGGACACTTGAGGCTAAGTCAAATAGAGAATGCAAATATGTATTACAATATAAAAAATATTTTGGTTGGACAAAAGGCACAATTTCCAGTGACTACTATGCTAGACTCTACAGACACTTTATTTACACAGAAGGAAAGAAGGAGAAACAGACATGCAGACAGATGATCTGATATGTCTGCCAACTGGTTCCTCACTTCTTTTAATAACACGTAAAAGTAACAATCTGCTGTCTAGCTAACAGTATCCAATTTCATTCTGTCATTTTCTCTATGGGTGTGTTGTATCATGTTAAAATAATTAGATGTAAATCTGTGGTCTTGATGATCTGTGTTTGATTAAAAAAAAGCATTTGGTGGTGCTGACATCTTCAAGACAGCTCCTAGTAAATCATTTATGGAATCAGAGACCACAGTATTACTGAAGCAGTAGAAATAAACTAGCTTTACAGAGAAGGTTTGAGTCATATTATATTGGTTCAGCATATCGTTACATTATATTGGTTCTGATATCCCAGAATCACAGACTGGTTGAGGTTGGAAGGGACCTCTGGAGGTCATCTGGTCTAACCACCCTGCTCAAGCAGGGCCAATTACAGCAGGCTGCCCAGGACTCTGTAAAGGTAACTTTCAAATATATCCAAGGAGGGAGAATCCACAGCCTCCCCAGGCAACATGTGTCAGTGCTCAGTCACCCTGACCTCAGTTACTTTTCACAGTGAAAAAGCGTTTCCTGATGTTCAGATGGAGCCTCCTGTATTTCAGTGTGTGCCCATTCCCTCTGGTCCTCTCAGTGAGCATCACTGAAAAGAGCCTGGCTCCATCCTCTTTGCACCGTCCCTTCAAGCATTCATGCACATTGATAAGATTCCCCCTGAGCCTTCTCTTCTCCAGGCTGAACAATCCCAGCTATCTCAGTCTTTCTTCATATGTCAGATGCTCTAGTCCCTTAATCATCTTTGTGGCCCTTTGCTGTACTCTCTCCGGTACATCCACGCTTCCTTTGGACTGGGGAGCCCAGAACAGGATACATGACTCCAGGTGTGGCCTCAGCAATGCTGAGTGGAGGAGAATATCACAGAATCCCAGAATGGTTAAGATTGGAAAGGAACTTAATATTCATCTAGTTCCAACCCTGCTGCCGTGGGCAGGGACACCTCCCACTAGACCTGGTTGCTAAAAGCCCCATCCAACCTGGCCTTGAACACTTCAAGGGATGGGACCTCCACAACTTCTCTGGGCAGCCTGTTCCAGTGCCTCACCACCCTCATTGTAATAAATTTCTTCCTAATATCTAATCTAAATCTACCTTGTTCCAGTTTGAAGCCATTACCATTGTCCTATCATTACATGCCCTTGTAAAAAGTCCCTCTCTCCAGCTTTCTCGTAAGCCCCCTTCAGATACCAGAAAGCTGCTATAAAATCTCCCCCATGCCTTCTCTTCTCCAGGTTGAACAACCCCAACTCTCTCAGCCTGCTTTCATAGGAGAGGTGCTCCAGCCCTCTGGATCATCTTTGTGGCCCTCCTCTGGACTCACTCCAACAGGTCCATGTCCTTCTTCTGTTGGGGGCTCCAGAGCTGGATGCAGTATTCCAGGTGGGGTCTCGCAAGAGCAGAGTAGAGGGATAGAATCACCTCCCTCAACCTGCTGGCCATGCTTCTTTTGATGCAGCCCAGGATACAGTCAGCTTTCTGAGCTGCGAGTGCACACTGCTGGCTCATGTTGAGCTTCTCATCTACCAACACCCCCAAGTCCCTCTCCTCAGGGCTGCTCTCAATCCGTTCTCCACCCAGCCTGTATTTGTGCATGGAATTGCAATGTGTACAGACAACACTATGTTAAAATGTTTTGGACAAAGCAATGGATTTGAAGATTATGTGGCAACTTCAACAGTTCAACAACTTCTGTTACATACATAAATGTGCTCAAATTTCCTCAACAGTTTTTATCATCACCAAACAGTGGCTTTTAGCTCTAGCAAGTATATCTAGACTGTCAAACAACATAGTTCTCCAGTTTATTCCCACTTGCTTAAACTTGGACTCGTTCTTATATAACTATTAATTTTTTCCCTGACTGTCTTTTGGAGTGATCCATCCAGTTGCCTCTCCAGACAATATCCAGGTGAATTTCTGGGGTTCAGAACAACTCATTTTCACATTCAGAACAGCTTCTAAAACATGATAAATGGGTTGTTCCACATTTCCCTTTCTCTGCTCTACAGAATTCTTCAGCAGTATCTCAGAGGGCTTTGGAATTTCATAGGTGTCTACATCTTACACCTGCAGGCGTGAATTGCGTACACCTAACTTCATTAAAACACCTGTCTGGTGAGATAGGATACATCCTTGCACTATTTCAAACAGCTGGAACTAAGATAAAAATTCCGTGTGGGTGCCATTATGCATTGTTGTATTCATATATGCATCCACATGCATTCATGTGATTGTATGTCTGTCTCCAGTAAATCACTTAATGACCTGGTTAATTTCAGCTAAGTTAAATGGTGAAGGGTTAAGCTATGAAATTAATACATTGCTCATGAAAATTGTCTCTCAGTTACAAGACAGAAGCTGACAAATCTCCATTATGCCTCCATGGAGGCAAAGGTTGAAATCTGAGCTTTACCTTACTTAGAACCAAAGTAATCCACACAACAAAGTGAGACATTAGGAATGCCCTCACTTTAGGAACATCTAAAAAAAAAACCAACCAAAAAGCAAAACGCCAAAGGATTTAAGCATGAAATACATTAAATACATTGGTGAAAAGCTTAAATAATTGTACTGCTTATTATATTCTCTAAAGGAAGAGGAAGAGATGTTTTTTCTCTTATCTTTATACATCAATTTCCTTCAAGTGGTCCCTACCACCACAATACACATGCACAAGTGTTAATATTTGTGTTGTTCAAGGTTTCAAGGGTTTCAGGAGGGCTGAGCTAAACAAACTCTAGCTGTTCAGAAGTTCGCATTTTGTATTAACTAGGTGTCTAGACTTCATCTACAATCAGTAGAGAGAGCCACCAACCAGAGAGGGATTAATCTAAAATAGGTGTGGATGTTCTGTTATTTGCAACACTTTCTAAAGGTTCTTATTTCATATAGAAGGAGCCTTCATAAACTGCCAAGATGCTTAATTTTTAGGTGGTTGGAAGATCTTAAGATGATAAAAGTACCATTAATCTCATTCTTACTCGCTGCTTGGATGTATCTTGCTTGCTACAAGTATCTGTATGGAGAAAGACAGAACTGGGCGAGGTCTCAAAGGCTACAACATCCCTTCTTTTCTTCAAACCCTCATATACTAGAATTTGTTTTGTTAACAAGCCCTGAGCAACCCGAAGTAATTCAATGTATCTCATTACTTTAGGATGTGATCAAACTCCCAAAGAAGTCAATGGAAAGTATCCTATCAGTTCAATGGGGTTTAAATCCTATTAATATTTCTTCTATAATCCTCATTGCTTATTCTCTTGTTTGGGATACCAAAGACTGGAAAACATTTGTTATCTAAAATTACTATTTCAGTTCCTTTCAAGCAAATAACTTGAAAAATGATAAAATTTATGGGTTGGGTTTCTTTTTTTTTTTAAATTTTCTTTTTAAGATGATCATAATATACCCACATTGGCGGTGATAAAATGGAATGGAATGTTGTCTCTTCTATGATAAATAGTTAGGGACTCAAAAATAACCTTTTAGATCAGAAATTTTTCACTGAGACTAGAAAATATACTGATTTACTGATTAGAGGCATTATAAACTATCCATGTGTACTTTAAGTGGATAAAGTTCTGGCTGGAATGCTGTAGTTAAGATGTTGTTATATCTGTTATAAAATCTTTTTCATTAAAAATCCTCTTCCACTATCTACTGTTTTGTTTTCACATTTGAACCAACTATTTCTTAAATAAGCTGCTATTTTCAGTATTGAAACAGAGTCACAGTTACAGAGGAGAAATATGTTTGGACTCCATTATTTCTCCACAGAAATTTGGAAGAGAAAATCCAAGGCATTTTGGCTTGATTTGAAACTTGGGTGTTCATTTGATAAAATCTTCCTTACACTCCTGCAATCAAGTTAAACTGGTGAGCCTAATGGCAGATCTGTCTTTAATGTTATATTTCCAAAGCTATTGGTAGTACAGCACTTTTTTAATAGTTGAAAAGGTGCATTGCTTTGCTTTGTTAAGTTTTTATTCATAAAAGTCTGTTAAGGTTGGGGATGGCTTTAATCTTTCTTAAAGAAAGAGAATATGAGTCATGGATTATAAGATTAAAATACTGTGATAAAAAGTTGATAGTAGTTTCTCTGAGCAAAAAGAAAATACAGTATGAAATAAGATAAAATATTCCAAAATTTCTAAATAACTTAGGAACCTAAAGTCAGTGTATAAATGTATGCAATTACCTTGGATTCTATATATCTGGAAAACAAGAATTCTCACTTTTTGCTATTGGTCTCTTAATAGTCGTTCTGGATTCCCTGAATGGGATTCATCTCATCTTCCTTAAACATCTACATTGAATCTGAATTAATCAACCAGGACTCCCTTTATAGTTGGTAGAGAATAATAGGCACTCTCAGGGCACAGTTCATCTGACCTACTTCAGCTGCCTATTTTAGGATAAGAGGAATTGTGACCTAGAAGTGCCTGTTTCTCTCCTTTGACTACTAGGGAGCCTAAAGTGATTAGCTTAGGTGCAGACATTCACACTCTCAGTGTGTATATTTAGCCAAATGAATTCCTCCTTTTTTCTGTGTGATTTATATCTTAGGGAATTTTACATACCAGAATACATGTCCATACTTTATATGCTTTTTCTTAATGAAAAATATCTGTCTGTGCAAAAACATTTCGTATGTTAGCAGTTTTGTTAGTACTTAAGTTTTCACCTTATTACCAGAAATAAACTTAATTTGCAAAGGGATAAAATATAGCTATATATGTCCATATTTATTCTAGTGAACAAAGCCCCTTAAAATAAAATGTAAGATATGGGACCTCAAAGACAACATGACATTATAAGTTAACATTAATACAAATAAACTAAGGACCCAGCTGCAGGTTTTCCTGGAGGGGACAATGAAGGTTTAGCTCTCTTTCACCCAACTTCCCATTGCCTTTCTTAGCTCTGGTTCCCAAAAGTCACATGCCAAAGGCTGTATTAAGAGCAAATCCCATAAAAAGGAACAGCAGGGGAGAATGTACCTATCTTGTGGGGAGCTCTACTTGCATACATATTTTTCACTTGTCAAGTGAGGTGACGGAGTTGTGACTGACACAGCAGGAAGGGGCACCTGTGGTGCCCTTTCACTTCAGGCTGCAGCTGTTCCTAGGAAGGTCTGGAAGAAAAAGCCAGAACAGGGAGGCGAACACAGTTTCAGTGAAGAATTATAAGTAACTAGATACTTTTTCTTGTGTTTTTCCTCATACACACACCAATTTTAAAGTTTATCTCTTATTTTTCACTGTTCCACCTGGTGTTTTGAAACTATTTGCATGTAACATGACAGAAGTAAGCCACAGAAGCAGCCACAGCAATGAACTTCTGAGGCAGGGTGTGCTACCTGTGTCAAGCAGCATGTTTTACCAATTAATTTGGCAGTTTTTACAACTGAATAACTATCCTGAGGAAGAAGATCTCTGACAGGACTTTGTATATGGGGTTTTAAATTTATTGAACGCCACTACTTAGTCAATACCTAAGTTCAAAATAAGCTAATAGTTTAAAAAAGTGAGCAAACCTAGAAGACCTGTGTTCAGTTTTGGGCGCCACAGTCTAGGAGGGACATTGAGGTGCTGGAGCGTGTCCAGAGAAGGGCAACAAAGCTGGTGAGGGGTCTGAAGAACATGTCTTATGAGGAGCGGCTGAAGAAATTAGGATTGTTTAGTCTGGAGAAGAGAAGGTTGAGGGGAGATCTTATTGCTCTCTACACCTACCTGAAAGGAGGTTGTAGTGAGATGGGCGCTGGTCTCTTCTCTCAAGTAACTAGTGATAGGACAAGAGGAAACGGGTTCAAGTTGCTCCAGGGGAGGTTTAGGCTGGACATCAGGAAAAAATTTTTTACTGAAAGAGTTATCAGACATTGGAAGAGGCTGCCCAGGGAGGTGGTTGAGTCACCATCCCTAGATGTGTTTAAAAGTCGTGTAGATGTGGTGCTTAGAGACGTGGTTTAGTGGCAGACCTGGTAGAGTAGGGTCAACGTTGGACTAGATGATCTTAAAGGTCTTTTCCAACCTAAACGATTCTTTGATTCTATGATTCTATTCTATGATTTGCATAATTCAGGAAGATTGTGTCAAAGATTTCAAACTATGATAGCCTGCTTTCTGAACCTTTCTCTTTCAAATGATTTTGTCTTTTTTTTTTTTTTAATCATTTCTATTCAATTTTCATGTGTCTTCCTCCCTCTTCTCATTTCCAGTTTCTTTCCTGTGCTCAGTTCCATCTGCTTGCTGGAAGGACATGCTTAGGCTTTCTGTGTTACTCTCATGGCTTACTGAGTCTTGATTATATATTGAATGAGATCTGGGCACAGGACAATCTTCTCCACCCTGCCCTGGTTTCCATGGAAAGGAAAGCATGGTATGTGAGCTGAGTGGGAGCCACTGCACTCTCCAAGAGTTCAGTCTACAACTCAGAATTTCCTATTCCAGCAATGTATGTGATCAGCTAACAAACAGAACAAGCAGAGAACAGTCTGTACCTTCTTCCAGGAAAAATAATTTTTTTGGCAATTTCCTCTCTATTCACTCCTTGCAGCTAATGCTCAGATACTTCAGGCCATTTAGCTGGGACATGAATTGGTACTTAATTTTGATTTTGAACGAACTTGTTATACCCAATCTTTATTTGTTTGGGAAAGGTAAATAGTGCAGCTTTTTTTGAAGACAACTAGATAATCATATTGCTTTGTTATCTGCCCCTGGAATGAAATAGAACAAGTGTTTATGTGCTTTCTTTTTTTCTAATACAAATATATTTGTTGAAAAATGTTATACTATTTTAATCATGAATAATATAGCATAATTCAAAATTCTTTGTTATTCATAATAGAATGTATGCACATGTATTGTTTATGTAAATTTTTCTGAGACCAGTTTTATGTATAAAAAGGCCGAAAGACTTTGTCTATTAAAAGTGAATAACCTAAATCTGAGGTTGAAGATTCATTTTTCCCTGAAATCATGAATAATAAAGCTGCAAATATAGTACAAGATTCTTATATGTACTTACAGAATAATTACCTGCAGGTTTCAGGTAGAGTACTAACAGGACATGTTCCTCTGCAACTTCATCCTTAGGAGCCTCCCTTTGCTCAGCACTGATTCCTATCAATGGCATCCTTAAGAAACTATATCCATCTTCTTATTGTTTCCTTTTTGAAGCTTTGAGCTAGATTCCATATGAATCATCCCTTGTTTGGCAGAAAATGCAGTAATCTTTATCCTCTTGAGACTGATAGTCCAATGTTGATCCCAGTTCCAGTTAAACAGAAAACTGATAATTTGAGAAACAGAAGAAAAATGTTATCATATGCTTGCAGTATACTTATACATACTGCCTTGGGAAACAGCATTTTTGTGAATAATCAGGAAACAGAGGTGAGTGGTAAAATGTGTTTGAGATGAGCCTCTGTCATTTTTTTGCCTCCTGAGTTTGTAAGCCTCCTGCTCACATGAAGGTGATGGTGGATGCGGTCAAGCCAATTTTTAACCGATCTCAAAGACGAGCCTGAATATCCATAAAAGAAAGGTAAAGCATTTCTTGCAGATGAGTTGGCAACCAAAATATTAGTCGAAAAGGCTTATCAAGCCTAGCCATTCAATTACATTAATCCTTAGGAAATTCTTTTAATGAGGTAATTATTGCTATTATAAACTGGGAAAAAAATCTGTGTCCAAAGCTGGAGACAATGTAATCAATAATGAAACCTGCATCCTGCCTCCTTTTTTAATCAGTGTTGAAACTCAAGGGAAAGAATAAAGCCCTATCAGTAGCTATATATCAAATGCACTGCTAAATATCATTATTCCTAGCCAAACTCATGCTGCTGTTTTTCTATTTAGATATTTGTTCTATGAATAATTGGACAGCCAATTTAAAATCTTTATAAATGAGATAATTTAGGATGTCTTCTTACTGCTTAAAATCAATAAAACATAAAAACACTTTTCTTCTTTTAATTGAACTAATTAAATGTCTCACCATTTTACCTCAAATGCTAAATAAACAAAATGTTTTAGGGGATAACTTCCTATATTTTCCCATTTTTATGAATAATAAATTATTAATTTGTGTATTACTTCTTAGATTTTTCCATTGTATTTGTACTTTTTATTTCTTAACAACATCTTCAGAACTTCATCAGTCTTTAAAAAAAAAGATATTGCATTTGCCAAAGATATTGCATTTGTCCTAATTGAAAAGATTATATCCAGTTTCTGTACCATTGCATACAGTTATTGCATTCCAAATGCGTGACTTTGTGTCTGCCATTATTAAATTTCACAAGGTTCCTGTCAGTCCATTTTTCTAGTCTGTCTAGGTCCCTCTGTGCAACAGCCTTTCATTCCCATATTGACCGTTCTCCCAAATTTGGTGTTATGTCCTTGGAGTACACTCATCCCATCCTACACAGCATCCTACACAGATTGGCCCCATTATCAATCCCTGAGGGAAAACACTGTTAACTGGCCACCAGTTGGACTTTGTACCTGCTGATTACTACCCCTTAAGTCTCATTGCCAGTCAGCTCTTATCCATGCCGCCAGAAATTCCATCATAGAAGGCTATGATGTTACTGAAGTACAATTTGATCTTGGTAGATCCATGCTGACTATTGTCAATCATCTGCTTGCCCTTCACGTGCCTGAAAATAGCTTTTAGAAAGATTTGCGCCATCACTTTCCCAGGGACTGAGGTGTGACTTACTGGCCCATAGGTAGGTGGCTATTTTGTTTACCTATGTATTGGGTTTACGTGGTAAGGTTTTTGTGGTGGAAGGGCTGCAGATGTGGCTTCTGTGAGAAGACACCAGAAGTTTCCCCCATGTCAGAGAGAGACAGTTCCAGCAAGCTGTAAGACTGACCTGCCACTGGCCAAAGCTGTGCCAATCAGTGATGTTGGTAGCACCTCCGTGACAAAATATTTAAGAAAGGATAAAAAACACCCTGCAACAGCTGAGAGAGAGGAGTGAGAGTATGTGAGAGAAATAGCCTACAGACACCAAGGTCTGTGAAGAAGGAGGGGGAGGAGGTGCTCCAGGCACCAGAGCAGCAATTCTCCTGCAGCCTGTGGTGAAGACCATGGTGACACAGGTTGTCCCCCTGCAGCCCATGGAAGTCTATGGTGAAGCAGATATCTACCCTGTGGCCCATGGAAGACCCCACGCCAGAGCAGGTGGATATGCCCTGAAGGAAGCTTCAGCTTGTGGAGAGCCCATGATGGACAGGCTCCTCTCAGGAGCTGCAGCCTATGGATAGGAGCCTGTCCTGGAGCACGTTTTCTGGCAGGACCTATGGCTCCATAGGGGACCCACACTGGAGCAGTCTGTTCCTGAAGGACTGCACCCCATGGAAAGCACTCATGTTGAAACAATTCATGAAGGACTGCATCCTGTGGGAGTGACCCTACAGTGGAGCAGGGGAAGAGTGTGAAGAGGAAGGAGCAACAGGGGCAAAGCATTATGAACAGATTGCAAGCCCCATTCCCCATCCCTCTGTACTACTCGGCAGGGGAGAAGGTAGAAAGAGTCAGGAATGAAACTGAGTCTGGCAAGAAGGGAGAGGCGGAGGAAGGTGGCTTTAGATTTGTTCTTATTTGTCATTATCCTACTCTCATTAATTGGCAATAAATTTAATTTCCCCAAGTCTAGTCTGTTTTGGCCGTGATGGTTACTGGTAAGTGGTCCCCCTGTCCTTATCTCAACTCATGAGCTTTTTTGTCATATTTTGTCCTTCTGTCCTGTTGAGGAGGGAGAGTGATAGAGTGGCTTGGTGGGCACCTGATGACCAGCCAAGGTTAATGCCCCACAACCTTCTTTGAATCAGCAGAAACTTCCCCAAACAACATCAACCTTTCAGAGACGACCATCTCTGAAAAACAGTTGCAACGACATCAGCCAGCTCCCTCATCAGCTTTGGATGTATCCTTTCTGGTCCCATGGACATCTATATGTTCAACTGTTTCAAATGCTCTTTGATTCTATCTTGCTCTAAGACATGCAATGATGCATTCCCATAGACTCTGCTTGCAGTCTTGGGAAACTGGAAGGCCAGATGGTGTACCTTACCAGTAAAAAACAAGGCAGGGAGGGGGGGAAAACGCATTAGCTAACTTATCCTTTTCCGTGTCCTTGGTCACAAAGTCCCATGACTTCACTTTCATTGTTAATTTGAGCTCCAGCTGAGCATTGGCTTTCCTAACTCCAGCTATACGTATTCAAGCAATGTCTCCTGCTTCGACTTTCTCTGTATTTCCTTTCTGTGTTAAAGCTCAGTTCGGTGGTCTTGGTTCATCCAGGCTGGCATTGTGCCATGCTTGCTTGATTTTCTGTCCACTGAAAAAGACTGCTTTTCTGCTCTGAGAAGACTGTCCCTCACGATCAACAAGCCCTCTTGGGCCCTTTGCCCTCCAGGAAGGTCTCCCATGAAACCCTGCCAAGCAGATCCTTGACTAAGTCATAATCTGCTCTCCTGAAGTCCAGCTTTGTGATTCTACTATTTATCTGGCTCACTTATCTCAAGATCTTAAACTATTATCTCATAGTCATTGCGGTCAGACTTTCCTTGACTTTCATGTCTCTGATCAGTTCTTCCTGTCCAGCCATGTTCCCCTCTGAGTAATTGTCAGGATAGTTGAAGTCTCTTGTTAAGTACCAGGGTTGGCAATTGTGGGGCTTTTTTGAGTTGTCTAAAGAAGGCTTCATCTTCTGACTCTTCTTGGTCAAGCAGACTGTATCAGACATTTACCAAAACAGCAACAGTGTTGGTCTATCCTCTAATCCTTACCATCAGCTCTTGACCGGCTCATCACCTACCCCATGCATTCTAGATGCTCGTTTGAATAGAGTACTAACCCTCCTCTTCACTTTCCCTGTCTTTCCTGAAGGCCTGTGTAAGGAGATCTCTCCATTTGATATCTACAGTTTCCAGTGTGACCCAGATGCCAGATACACAAGAACATCTCAAATGACAATATGGGTTTCTCTAAGGTTAATTGAAATAAATGTTGGATGTATGTACATTATATGTACATTGTATGTACATTATATTCTATGTTTTATTAGTTATTTTAAATTTTTCCTTTACTGTTATGGGATGTAGCCTAGACATCATCTTATACATAGACTTCTACATATAAACACCTAAAAAAAGGTATCATGTTATGGAAATGAATCTGTGCTGGTTTTGTCTGGGATAGATATAATTTTCTTTGTAGTAGCTAGTATGTGGCTATGTTTTGGATTTGTGCTGGAAACAGTGTTGATAATACAGAGATGTTTTAGTTACTGCTGAGCAGCGCTTACACAGAATCAAGGCCTTTTCTGCTTCTTACATCACCCCACCAGCAAGTAGGCTGGGGGTGCACAAGAAGTTGGGAGGCAACACAGCTGGGACAACTGACCCCAGCTGACCAAAGGGATATTCCATACCATATGATGTCATGCTCAACATATAAAGCTGGGGGATGAAGAAGGAAGGAGGAGGACACACACGACACATTCAGAGTTACGGCATTTGTCTTCCCAAGTAGACATTACGCGTGATGGAGCTCTGCTTTCCTGGAGGTGGCTGAACACCCGCCTGCCGATGGGAAGTGGTGAATTAATTCCTTGCTTTGCTTTGCTTGCGTGCGCAGCTTTTGTTTTACCTCTTAAACTGTCTTTATCTCAACCCACAAGTTTTCTCACTTTTACTCTTCCAATTCTCTTCCTCATCCCAGCTGGGGAGAATGAGTGAGCAGCTGTGTGGTGCTTAGTTGCTGTCTGGAGTTAAACCACAACAGAATCCTATCTGACATCTCTACAGTGGACATCTACCCACATCTAAGTTGAATATTCCAACCTTAGCTGAAGAAGGGAAATACGGACTTTTTCATCTGCTTATTTTAGTTGTCTACATCAGGATGAGATGAATGTCTTCAGGATGAGAAGTGTACCGCTTTCAATTACAAAATGATCTAGGTGATTATGTTTAGCTAGCTCAGCTATGTATGGCCATATTGCAGATATTTAAATATATATAAGATTAATTAAACACTGATGGGGCTATGCCAGTGGTTGGACTTAAAGGGATGGTTTGTCCTCTTGAGATTTCTGACACCTTAATCTGGCAGTTTTCAGACTAAATCTCCATCAGTAGTGACATTTTGTCTGAGTAAAGAATGAAACATTCAACATAGTTCTGTGCCTTAAAGCTGAAGTTTCAGTGACAAGTAAACAGACTGAGAGAGACTGAGCTA
>VFFE01006972.1:49894-70805 GCA_008921705.1 Burhinus oedicnemus | reverse complement strand
AAGTGATTTTTCATAAATTTATATTCTGATATATTAGCCCAGGTGTGTAGCCTGAATAACTGACAATCTGCTTCTGACCATGACCAATACCAGTAGAAAAAAATACAATTTAAAATACAATTATGAATAACAGAAAAAACATTCTTCTCTGTCCCCTTTTGGATTTCAGAATTACTCCAAAATCAGTTTACATACCTAATATGTGATTCAAACTGAGAGCTAAATCTAAAGAAAACAAAAAGAGGAAAAGCAGTTTAATAAAACAAGTTAATAAAGATGGTCATGCTCATTGGAAAGTTTAAAGAAAAATATTCAATTCCATAAGGAAAATCCTGAAGGCTATTTTGTCTCTGTATTTCGTAACTATATTTTATGGGGCTGAGAGCAGCTAATAACTCAAAAAAACTACTAGCTTTTTGAGGAGGAAAAAGAACAAAGACAAGCTTCTTAGTTTTACTGTGGCAGTTCATTTTTTATTTGTTATTTCTTGCTTGATTTAGAATTCACGTATTTTAGCCTTTGAATTTTATTCTGGGCTTAAGGTGGAATTCAGCTAAACTGAGTTTGATTAGTTTGCAGCTATAAACTTAAATCCTCTAAGAATATAGCAAGAAAGGGAATTTTCTCAAATGTCATCTGAAGTCATCTGAAATCGAATAAAAAATTTCATAAAAATTTTGGATAAAATAGTTGATTTTTTAATGCAACTGTCTATAAGGTATTTTTTCAAGTTTCAGAAATATTGCATTGTAAATGTCTGCTCATCAATATTTTTAATAATGTGGTTGAATTCAAATGAATAGAGCACAAAACCACTTCAGTATAACAAGCTTTTCAGAAAGTAGAAATTCATGGATGTAAGCCATATGTTCATTAGCATCAGAGGGAACTAGAAAAAGTGTCATTCTCCTCAAATCAGAGGAGGAAGAAATATATAAAAGACTTGGGAAAAACATTGTAATAAGTAAGAATTTACCCTGGAAAAAAGTGAAAGGAACAAGGAATTTAATATAGACAGGACAAGACATGTGGACTCACAGGGATGTGATCAAAGCTGCAGAAGTGTAGGAGAACTAAGTTTCATGTCCTACAGTCCATCAAAGGAAACAAAAAAGGTAATCTGAAAAACAAAAAGAGTGCTAGTAAAAAAGGAAATATATATTTTTATATTACTGTCCTAGAAGTAAACTTAATAAATATT
This sequence comes from Burhinus oedicnemus, assembly GCA_008921705.1. Classification (NCBI taxonomy): domain Eukaryota; kingdom Metazoa; phylum Chordata; class Aves; order Charadriiformes; family Burhinidae; genus Burhinus; species Burhinus oedicnemus. The sequence goes on along the minus strand of VFFE01006972.1, from coordinate 69,604 downwards.
CCACCTTCCTAAGCATATAAGGAAAATACTCTTTGAAATGACCTAAAAATTAAGTTGGTAATTTTTTTTTTTTAACAGCAAGCCTGTGAGGAAAGGCAATATATATCCAGCAAAGAACATAAAATTAAAATATGACAATAAATACCAGCTCACAAAAGCTTACTTGATTTACAAATAAACTCAGGCATTGGCTACATTTAATCTGATATTCTGTGGGAAACAGAAGCCATATTATCACTAAAAAAATTTGTTTTATGTTAGTTGAATTTCTAGATGATCAAATGCCAGATTTAATATTACTGTCATCCACCATTTATTCAATAAAATGGATCTATTACCTTTCTCATCAGAGCATCATATTTCATAAATATTGTGGATGATACCTCTTTTCTACCTAGTACGAAACTGTCTGATATTTGATTTCAAATATTGCCACTTTCATGGGTTCTGGCCACTCACTGTTCCTCCATAATCCTGTAGTTATCAAGAACGAAATTCTGTTTCATGTGTCAGAGGGATGTTTTTGGCATGTGCGAGGCATAAACTGCAGCAACAACAACAGTGAAGTGACTTTTCCATGTGGTTTGTTCTTCGCTAGAAAAGTTCTGCTTTGGGTATAGGTTGTTGATGGCAGCTGAAAAAAACTAAGGTACCTTTCAATACTATTTAAAAAATAAAAGTTGATACAGGTTTGGTTTTGCTGTTGTTGGTTTTTTTATGTCACATGGAAGAAAACTGAAACTTATACACACAATTCAAATAAAGAGTAGCATTACTCTCTGAGTTAAAAATCTGTGGGTTCAAACAAAATCTATGCTTGAACTCTGTTACTCTTGAACAGAGTTGTTTAAGTGAAGTCCCAGATATAGACACCATTTAAATTACTGTAGACTTAAAGTTTAGTTGAGACTGCAGCACCACTTAGTTGTTCGAAGGTTTCAGATGCAATGGTAGGTGCTTCTGCTTCCCATGTCCCAGTGAAGAGCTTGTTTCATACAGCGCCTGAAGCTGCTCCCTGCTGACAATACACTTGGTAAAGTAGAGAAATCTTCTGTGAAGTTACCTCTCTTGCTCTCCAGTTAAGCCTTATGACTGAGAAACATAGATTAAATGAAAAGAAGTAAAGAGAGACTCTGGGAAAAGGTGAAAAGAACAAGGAATTTGGTATAGGCAGAAGACATGTAGACTTACAGGGATGCGATGGAAGTTGGAGAAGGATAAAGAGAACTTAGAGTGGACTGTAGAAGTTCAACAAAGTGATGGCTGAAGATGAACAAAAGGCAGGGAAAGAGGAAGATGCTAGTTCACAGGGGTTAATTAAATGAAGAAGGTATCTGCTATTGGGTAGGTAATAATCAAGGGTAGAACTGACAACTGCATACAGAGAACCATGATGCTATAGGAAAGTTTTACCTATGTGGTTGCAATATGGACTTTGATTTGATTGATAACAAACACATTTGGTATGCGTTCATTGTGAAATGCATTTTTTGATACTGTACATGCTATTTATCTTGCGTAGTTTCAGAAATCTAAGTTAGTGAAGTGTCACTAAGTCATCCAATGTCCACTTACAGTCAATGAAGAAAAATAATCATGACTGAAGTGTGATTCATATGTTCTATTTTGAATGCCTGTCTTAGGATGATACAAGTCACCTTTTGGAAGTCTTAAGTGTTTTTAAGTCTAAAATTAGGCTAGAGGAATTTTACCCAAGGAAACAAGTTGTTTAAATAGGCAAATGACACAGATAATTTAGTAACTAACTATAACTGGGTCAAATCAACTACTTAAAACTTAAAAGTAAGGATTGCTGTACCTCTTTGCTGATCGAGCTTTATTATTTAATTTGAGCTGTTGACAAAGAATTCTTTCCACAGAAAGTCAGTTTGTATCTCGTACTGTGCTTTCATTCTACTGTAAACAAAGCTTTAAATATGAAGCAGTAAGTAACCCCAGGTGACCAGCTTTAAGGAGTTTAGAGGCAAGTGTAAGACTACGTGACATGGGTAGGCGTGTTTTTCATGTCTACAAGGAATACCGTTTAAGGACTTACAAAGTGATTTTTCCACTCATTGACCTGAACATGTTGAAACCTAGCTAATACTGTAAAAGTGATATGACTACCAGTTTTGTAGACCGGTATAAACAAAGTCAGAAGAATAATTATTTTTCTAGAAAAGACTCAACAAAGGCATTATTTTGTTTGCCTCTTTCAACCCTATATATTTATGTGAACAAAGAATTGGCGTGTCATATCAAATGTCTAGTGGCGATGCCAGGCCAGTTAGAGTTCAAGGTCTGGGTCTCTTGAGCTGTTTGCCATTTGCTATTCTTCTCCTTGAGCCTCAGAGCATGCCTATGTGAGCAATGGGAACAAATCTGCACTCACTCTATTTGTACGCTCCCCAAAAAGCTTACATGAGGAGGAGGAGCCATGCTCTGACTGTCTTGGCTGGAAATACATTTTCTTGTAATGTGAAACTTTGAAACGGTTTGTAGGGAAGAAGCAAAGACAGGAAGAAGAAAGGGACTGCAGAGGAACAGTCCTTCCTATCTTTTACCATCACAACCTCACTTGCAGGAAGAATGCTTATCCTTTCTCAGTAAGCTGCGCAGCAATAATGCTTGGTTTTGCAGTCAGCGTTTCTCTCCCACTGCAGTGATACCGTTATCAGAGTACTGCAAGTTTGTACTGAAGATTCTTGAAGATTCTGGGGTTTTTTTTGGTTTTGGTTTTGGGGTTTTTTTGGGGGGGAGGAGTTGTTTGTTTGTTTTGTTCTTGTCATTTTGGGCTTTTTTTTCTGTTTCTTCCATTTTAAAATTCTTCCAAGATTGTAGTGCAAGAATAAAAAAAGGCAAAAATTTGGTTCCCTACAAGAGAAGATACAAAACCTCTAACAGTAAAAAATAGGTGTAGGATGTTACTAACCACTGAAAATTGTTGTCTAATCCTCTGCTTGTACTAGAACCTTGAAAAAATGATAAAAGTATATTCATTGATTCCCTGATATAAAGGATGCAGAAAATCGAAGCAAGTGAAAAGTGGAAAACCCCTTTGTTTCTCATGCCTGGTTTGTGTAGGAAAAGAAGAAAGTTACATTATGTGAAAGAACACCATGTGTTTTGACTCTATTGAAATCCTTATTTCAAGGAAATTCTTTCCTTGTGAAAACATTGTTGCAGCAATACTGGCAAGGTCAATGTCAGGTTGGATTTTCTGCTATATAAGTATCACTCAGGCAAATTAGTTCTGCCATAGGGGCTAGCTTAACCTGGACACCTAGTTTTCTGAAACCTTTTCCTTCCTGAATCAGCATTTAATTTGTTCAAACGGCACATCCTATCTATTTCTGTCCTTTCCCTGCTACTCCCGTTTTTTAACCCATGACCTCATCTGATTGACACGTAGAGATCTGCTTTTTTTAATTTTTTATTTAAGATACTTACTCGACTCTCATTACCCCCATTTAAATTTCCCTTTTAATGCAGTTACCGTCGCAACACATCTGTGAAATATGGGGTATTGCAATCACAAACTTACAAACAGGAAATTTGTGCCCAGTGATTACATGTATATAAACAGATTCCTGGGAACACGGCAGAGACTAGGTACTTCATCTTTTGACTCAACATCATTTAGTGAAAGAGATGAAAATGCACCAATTTTTTTTCCCTTCCCTCAACTATATGAGCACAAGGTTTCCATTAAATCCTTAAAACAATTGAAACTGACATTCCTAATCGACTAGAAATATATGTTAAGTAGAGGGAAGGTGTAAGTGCACTGACTCTTCCAGTCAAAGCTGGCCACAGCATGATAAGTACATAGAAGAGCATTAAAAAGACAGGGTAAAGAGCGTGGCAGTTGTACAACAATATGTATAGCAATATTGCGGGAATTCATCTAAGAGAGTGCACCTAAGTTCCTGTTTGTACTTCCATGTTTTTGTCAGATAATTTTAGTGCAAATAAGTTTTCAAGAAACCAAACCTGAGGGAGACTTCTACTTTAGGTTCCATTGGCCTGCATTTAGCCAAATCGGTCAGTGAGCCTTCCATTCAGTGAAAAAAAGAGCTTCTTTTCTGAGTAGTTGCTCTTACTGTACCTCATGCAGAGCTCCCTGACCATAAAGTTTATTACCTTTTTTTGCACCGAGCTTGGTACAATTACACATGACGTGGTTCCGGCCTGTGTGCAGCTTTGACACAAAGCACACTTAGCCCAGCGCATCATCCTTGTGGTGTGTGCTTGGGGAGAAAAGTGAGAAAACTGGAGAACCTGCAGGAAGAGATGTGGTTGAAGGACTGTTCATTACAGGTTTTTCCAGGCACCTAGGCGTACTGGGTAGTACTGTCATCATACTGTGAATAATAACATGCTCTGAAATCATGTTTCTGGTTCTTTCTTAAGATAACCATTCATAACCTAGTTGTAGATGTTAACATATGATTAGTAACCTGTTCACAGTGTCTGGCTTCACAAATCTTTCCTTTTGTGTTGTATCCTCTTTCCACCAAAATCCATTTGCTATAGGTACATCTCATTCACTTTAAAATTGTCCTTTTCTAAGAACAAGGTGAAACAAACTTTTAAAGCAGTTTTTAAGGCTATGGTGTTTCTAAAAGGCTGAGAAAGACTTGCTACCACATTTCTCCTTCCAATTAATGGTTAACTTTTTCCATAAATTACAGCTCTGTGAAGAAAGATTAGTAGATTTAGTGCATATTTCTTATTGGGTTATTCACAGACCTCCTTTCAACCTTCTTTTCGCCATTCCTCCCTACACTGTAATAAATTTTATAATTATTTATGCTTACTTTCGGTTCTTGAGTATCTTGGGTTGATTTAACTTCATCTTAACTGTAGCCTAAGCTCTCACTATCAGTGTACTGCCTTGCAGTCACTTCCTTTGAAATAGACTTTGTTCTTCTTCTGTGTCTGCTAAGAAGGAACATCAACACTGTGGTGGTGGTCAGCATACTAAAATTGTCATGGTGTCAGTACAGATATATTTTTTTTCTCGTCTGCAAACACAGTCCACTTTTATTTTCCTTCAGCCTGCGCATACGGATGCACATAGCCTCCTTTCTCTTTTAAAGACGTCCTGACTGTGTGCTGTCAGAAAGATGCTGTTATAGGAAAGGCAGGCTGCAGGCAGGAAACTAAGGTGTCAATCTAATTGGAGGTAGGACAGGCAGGACTGTCCCACTACCCCAGCCCCGAACTTTGGACAACTCCCTGAGCATGGGGACAGGCCAAATACAGTCCTGGATGCGGGTCCACTGGTGGACCCAGCCTGAGGTGCCCATGGCCAGGTAGGGCACGGCTGTGGGGAGCTGGCGACTGCCCTGTGGTGGCATCATTGGGCAGGGGCTGATGGCTGCTGGGGTGTCACATGGAGTCCTGGGCCTTGGGCAGGGTGGGGGGAGCCCCTGGGAGGCTGGGCAAGGACAGACAGGTCCATCAGTGCCCTCAGGACCATGGTAACTTATTCTGTATTGAAAAAAAAGTTATATTCAACACATTTCTTGATAATGATGCTCCTGTCTTGTCTGACAGGGGTCTAGGTGGCCCTGCCTGAGCAGAGGGGTTGGACCAGGTGATCTCCAAAGATCCCTTCCAACCTCAGCCACTCTGTGATTCTGTGACATTGATGGTTCTGTTACCATAATGAAAACCTGGTTAATAATCTATAAAATTGTTACTCTGTCTGGTCATTCTGATGATCTAAGGAACAGACATCCTATTCTTTATGGCTAAACAACAATTCCCCCCCCCAAAAAAAAAGTGTATTAGTAACACTTTTAATCTTCAGGCCCAATAGCAACTAGTTACAGTGCTATTTATGGAAAACACAATTTATGTCATAGCATGTTTTTGTCATTTGGTGGCTTTGGCTAATCTGAGCTGCCAGTAATCGATTTAATGAATTTCAAAGCTGTCTGAAGTAATGGAGGGCAGTGCACTTGGAGGAATTTCTAAACCAGTAAAGTTCTTGTGTGTACAGACTTTGTATAGAATAGCTGATCAGAGCCTAGCAGAGTGAAAGGGCAGATTTATGATGCCTAAAGTGAAATATCACTGGGCCTGAAAGACCATTCAGGTTGTATAATTTATTTAATGAATTTAATTTAATTAAAAAAAAAATAATTTAATGAATTTTTGTGCATAAGAAGTTATGCACCCTTTGTTGAGTGAAGTTACCTGCACAGTTTTGCCAGCTTATAACGCTTTCACTACCATTGGAAAACTTCTAATTGTACATATTTGAGGTGCAAGTTAGAAACAACCAAAATGGAAGTTATGAATGACACATACTTTGTTCTTGACCTCTGGAAAATTAAGTACAATTTTTGCAATTTATCACCAATAATGTAAAACTGAAACTGCATTTTCTGCATGTAAAGTTCAGATTTTACATTTAAATTAAATTTGTTAATTTTGTAATTTAATATTTGATTTTGGTGGCAAGCCAATTACTTGCTTTTTATTTTTATTGTTATATGAATTTTTGAACTAACAAGATTTCTTCAGTAAAGGAATGTAAAATATTTTAACATAGACAAAGTATGAAAAGAATCATATTTCCACAGTGCAGGTCATTGAGGGCTAACTATTAAAGATTTGGTTAAAAACCAAAATTGTTACATATGACAGTAACCTTTTTTATTGAATTCAATGACATGAAATTAGAGAGCACATTCTCACACACAGCAAATCTGAGTCATTGACAAAATATTGTTGACTACTGTTATGTCATGTTTTCTCTCAGGAGATGAGAGAAAAAATCATGAAATATAAGTCTGAAAGGAGTTAGTTAGGATACCTGTTTGAGAAAGGGAACTGGGTTGAGAAGAGTTTGAAGTAAAGTCAGGGGACAGAGTAAGGAAAGTAGCACCTGGAGGAACCATCAGGAAAACAAAGTTATTTGGCAAGACAGCAGACAGTAATGGGAGTGGGAGAAAAATCAAGGTGTGTACATACTGAGAGAAAAATGCAAAGCTAAAACCAGTGTATTTTGGAATTTTTTAAACTTTGATAAAGTATAATATTAAATTACATTTAAAAATGCCTTCTTCCAGCAGAACACAGGCCTTGGATAACTGTATTTGCTGATCACCCACAGGGAATTTTGTATTTTTATTTTTTGTTCCCCATGATCAACTTGACTAGCCACATATGTGCAGTTATTTTATTCAGATTCAGCTGAAAACATTTTTAGGCCATAAAATGTAATGCTTAATGAAGAGAATTTAACTATGAGAGCCCTTGGTTATGAGTTTGTGGATTTTATTGAATAAATAATTTCAGTAGGGAAACCATGCAAATGTATCCAGCTTTGATCATTACAGATAAGGATAATTTGCTATATTTGCAAAAAAGACTTTTTTTAATGTTTGATGGCAGTTTTCAGTTTGGAATCTATGGAAACTGAAAAATGCTGAGATCTAGAGATGGGTTTAATGTTTCTGCCTGATGAAATACATTAACCACAACCATAAATGTCACCGTTTATGTAGCTTAAATTTTACCATCTGTCTGCTTTTCATGTTGTCTGTGGGTCATGTCTAACCTCTCTAAAGTGAAAAGATTCTTGATAATATAGCAAATTAACCCAGTAGCACTTCCTGCAGATGGTTCCTCTGTGGAATTAGGGAAGATAGCGACCCCAAGTATTAGGCGAAATACTGCGAAGCAAAAGGCAGAGCGTTTCTATGAGAAGGAACCCTCTTGCTACACCTCAAAATCCTTTTGATGGGGTGACTCCTATAAGATCTGTTACATAATGAATTTAGTTTGAGTGTCAGGAACATCAGTCCTATGTATGTTCTTTTTAGCAGCATTGATTTCTACTGTTTTTTTTTTTTTTAAGTACTTCACCGGTGTGGAAGAAAATCATCATCCCCTTTTGTCATCAATTTATCCTTCTGAAACCAAAGTTATTCAATGTCCAGGTTTGCAAAACAAAGTCTGGAGAACCAAGGGTAATGCAGTTGAATCACAAACCTCACTACATTAAACAAAAAACAAAAAAACCCCCAACTCGTGATGTGCAGAGTTCTTGAACAGGGAGCCTGGCTAAATACCTTCTTTACCTACCCTCTTCTTTCCTTCTGTGGTCTTTCTCCCTGTTATGCTGCTGGTAGGCTGCATCGGTTTCTGAGCCTGAAACATGGGTACACTGCAATGTTATGTTTGACTGTGAGTCCAATTTCTGCCTTTTTTAACTCCGACCTCACCCACCTACCTGGCTGTGCAGGACTGAGAGAAAGCAATATATTTGAACTCAATTTAAAAACATTACTAAGTTATCTGAGAGTGTTGAAAGGCTGAATCAAATGTTGTAATTCACCAACTGTCCTATTCTATTGTACACCATTTAAAGGAAAAGTCAGTTTTCATGGGCAGCCTTCTTATATCTCAGCTCACAAAGCCTTGAATTCAAATTACAGATTCTCCCAGCCTTATAGAATTAAGAAATGCTTACATATAGAAATAAAAAACAACTACCATCTCTTCTAATCCTTGGAAAATCAGGGAAAAAATAATTTTTATTTGTTATGATTCCAAAGTTTTCTTATGTATGATATAACAAGAGTAAAATGAATTAGATGAGTATACTCAGATCAAACTTTATGAGCGAAAAATCTAAGACAATAAGTTTTAATTTTCAGATTACATTGCACATGTTACATACAAAAGATGACAGTTAAGGGTAGGTAAAACAAATAATCAAGTCTGAATGTGAGAAACAATGCATGACTACTTCAGAACATGTAGGAGTTTATACCTCTGCCTGGTGTTGCGCCCATGGGCTATGACCAGTCCTTGCCTTTTGCTGGTGTAACGTATAACTTCAGATGTTGATGTTAGAGCATAACAGAAAAACAAAATTCACTTTTACTATCCTTTCTCTGCTTCATCATTTTTGAAACTCAAGGTAACAGACATACATAAGTGCCTATTTAGCGGGCATCTAACAGGGCATGAACTGAAGGAGACATAGCAGTCTGGTTTCCACCCTAGAAACTCACTGACTTCTGAAATGGAGTTTATGACAGCTGAGACAAATTAAAATTCCATAGCATAGGAGTAGGGAGGAGTAGAGAAAAAGGTTCTGACTTTGTGAGCCAAGTTGTTTTTGTTAAAAAATGACCTTATAACTTGTACGGTACACTGCTAACTGCGTGTGTCTGTCATGAGGTTAATGCCTATTCTGAAACCAGCAAAATGTTTCTTTCCAGACAAAATAGAATAAATCAAGCATGATTAGAATAAAGCAACAGCAACAACAAAAGAAGTTTATAGTTCCTTTAAGAAGATGAAGAATACCAATTACTTGACAAAATACCTTAATTAAACATTTCAAAAACAGACATGTAAAAGCCAGGAAATGAAGAAGTCAAGTCAGTCATATGAGCATAAAGCATGGTTACATATATAAACAGGACAAAAAAAGTCACTTATTAGTTAGAATGTCAAAAAATATACTCATCAGTTGTATTAGACTTAAAATGCATAATGGCATAGCTTTTAAAGAATGAACTTACTTAAGAGAAACCACATATATCTTAAATCTTACAAAAGTTTGTTTCCAGGACTTTCACAATAATATTTACTTATATATTTTTATTGAAATGAATTTTATTTTCCTCATCTAACTTTCCAGTTCTCATCAACCAGAAAAGTTCCAAGTTACATTTTAAAAGTAAATAATTTTGTTCATTAATTAAATATTCTGCAATCAAATTAGTAAACAGTGTGGCTATTCTGTATAAGCCATAGACATACCATTCTTCACATAAAAAACAAAAAAGCAACGTACAAGTCAGTAAGTTTTCTGGAATTAAAGTTTTCAAATTTACTTTCCTTTCAAAATAAGAGATTTTTGTGTGTCATGGTTTAGCCCCAGCCAGCAACTAGGACCACACAGCCACTTGCTCACTTCCCCCAGTTGGGATGGGGAAGAGAATTGGAACAGTAAAAGTGAGAAAACTCGTGGGTTGAGATTAAGACAGTTTAATAGGTAAAACAAAAGCCATACACAAAAGCAAAGTAAAACACGGAATTCATTCACCACTTCCCATCAGCAGGCAGACATCTCCAGGAAAACACATGTTCCATCATGTGTAACAGTGACTTGGGAAGAAAAATGCCATCACTCTGAACGTCCTCCCCTTCCTTCTTTTCCCAGTTTCATATACTGAGCATGACATCATATGGCATAAAATATTCCTTCGATTAGTTGGGGTCAGCTGTCCCAGCTGTATACTCTCCCAAATTTTGTGTACACACAGCCTACTCACTGGCAGGGTGGTGTGAGGAGCAGAAAAGGCCTTGCCTGCTCAGCAACAACCAAAACCACCATCTATCTACCAGCTATCAACACTATTTCCCGTCCCAAATCTGAAACATAACACTATATGCTTTTTTGTTTGTTTTCTTGCTCATTTGCTTTCTTGCTTTCTTGCTTTCTCCTCTGTATAGCTTTGTTAGGAAAAAAAGAGTATTTTAGGAAAACAAATTCAGAAAAATTCTGTCTTCACATTCTGTTTTACTAAAGATTGATCTAAAATATTATATTTTCTGTCATATTTCTTTCCAACATATATGACCTAGCTTTCAGTGGCATATTTGAGATATCTAGTTTGCTTAGTTCTGCAGTAGTGACACTATTCTTTCTTCTTAAACCTTTTTAGAGTAAGGATTGTGAATGTTAATTTTCAGATGTTAGTGCATAAATTTATTTTCTGTCTTATATTAGATGTCTACATTTGGTTTTGTATCTAAGTATCCTAGCTGGAAGCAGCAGAAAATTTTTAAAAATAAAGGTACCGTGACCGTGGTAGGACAAGATCTGGTCAATACTACTTCTACCTTCAGGCAATTAAATGCAAAATATTTTAGAATTGACAATATTTAGCGTAATATATTTAGAAAGCATTTGGCATTTTCAAACCACCTTTTAAAATATATTTTATATATGTATATGTCTAATTATGTATTTAATATATATTTCTATATGTAATAGGTATGTATTTTTACCTATATAGAAATGTAAATCTAAAATTGATCTTCTGAGAACCTTGAAATCTAAGGGAGATGGAATAGTGTTGATTTATATATATGTCTGTATCAGACAATGGTATTGGTTGTGCTTATAATTGTAGTACTTCAAAAAATGTACAGGACTTTTATTTTTTTTCTGAATTCAGAAGAAACTCAAATACTAGGGTGTTTAAAATAATGCTTAACAAGCGAGCTAAGGACACATAGGACAAATTTGCAGGGACTATTTCAGTTTAAACATAAAAGTGATACTTTAATCAACAATATATTATAATAATGAGCAACCGCATTGAACAGTTCCACTCTACTTATATGCAAGAAAATACAGCTTTTCATTAATTGTTGAATGAACTGCAGTCCAAGTACATTCACTATTTTTATGTGGGCACTTAACAGAACCTTCATCACCACAGCAACTTGACATTAATACCTTTACCCTTTCAATACCTCTGCAAGGTAGACCTCTCTCAGTCGAAGAGCTGATTGAAACAGAAAATAAGTAAATTAACCAACATCACAGTGGAAGCTTGTGGTAAAACTCCCATGTTTACTAATGTTCTGAGACCCAGCCTCGTGCCTTAATCACAATGTCATTTTTCACCTGCTTCAGAAAATGCCCCTTCACACACTGCAGAGGTGTAGACTAGCAGTGATTTTGGAAATCAGATTGGAAAATTTATCATATTTTTGAAAGAAGCTTCCCATCCTCCCTCTTCCTATATATATTCATTTATTGAAATTAAAACTATTTATGAGAAACAGACTGTTTAAAAGAATTTTCCATTTCAAAAGCCTTTTTAAAGGAAGTTTCAAAATTGTTGAAACACCACATTTTAATATCTTGCAAGTAGGAAAAAAAATGTTCATTTGAAGAAAGTCACCTTTTAAAACATTAATTAAAATTAACAAGTAAAAAAAGATTAAAGAATAGAAATAAAATATTTTCAAAACAGTAGATGAAACCATTTGACACATGCCATCTTTTTTAGAGAGAGAAGGACCACTTTAAATTTTCAAGTTTCTTATCATTTTAATGGGAAACCTAAATGTTTACATCTCCATATTTCTTGTGGAATAAGAAAACTATTTCCTATTAACCTCTAATTAAAAATTAAATTTGGTTCCTGTTTCCTACCCTGCCCCCGCCCCTGCCAAGAAAACCACATATTTGAAACTAGATAGTCTATAATGTCTACCCTTCCTTTGTCACAGATTATTTGAATCACCTGACTGGTTATTGATTACAAATAAGCCAAGAAAGATATGTGCTTAGGAACACGGCATATGCTGCAAACAAAAATTTGCTATATATTTCTCTGTTGAATTATATTTGATTTATATATGCTTTTAAGTATCACTGAAATGGCTTATTTCCTTTTACATTAGACTGTCACATTTTCTCTACTGACTAAGATATGTACTGACCTATGTAATTGCTACTACATCACTGAATAGTTGGAGACATTAGGGTTAGGATCTAAGGTGGTTCTCCAGAGATGTCAACATGTCCTGGAGACCTATTAATTGTGATGGGGCTGCTCACATACAGTTTTAAGTTGCTGAAGTTCCACTTGCTCAAGGAAATTAAAAAGAAAAGACAGTGATTGCAGAGTTGTCAGCTTGGGTTCCTGTGAAGCTCCTAGATCAATATTGTTTTTAAAACTGCAGGGAAGCAAATTGTGATAGTACAGACACTTGGAAATGAAGGGTCATTGAAGAAAAAAGTTTTCCAAACTTATTTTCTGGTCTAAGTAATTTCTTATACTACTAGATATGGAAATAATATATTTTTCTTAAATTAACCATATTAGATAACATACCAGCTCCTGTATTTATTTTCTTTGCCTTAGACAAATCATTGTAAGAGTGAAGTAAAAGTCTGACAAGAGGATATAACAATTGGGTCTGCCTCTTAAAAAAGAGGAACTCTTTTATTAAGAAAAGATTGAAGTGCAGTAGATATGAAATCTTTTTTTTTCTATTATTTTTCTGAATTGTAGAGAAGACATGAAATCATAGTCAGAAAACAAGCAAAATCAAAACTTACAATACACACATTTTACCAAGATTTTTTAATCTAAGCATTTTAATCAAGTGATCCTTTTCTTTGTAATGGACCTAATTTGAAAGACCACCATTCTTATTACTGTATGTTTGGTACCCTGTGTAGGCAAAGCTGCTTAACAAGATATTCAGGTACAGAATCATAGAACTTGGTGCATTCATAAAGTGTGTTCTATCCTACTGCAATCTGAGCAAGTATTGGCATGTAGTCAGTCTTCAAATTGGGCAAAATTTGCTCTTTGAACATCTAAGTAATGCAGACTACCATAATGAAATGCTGGAAAAATATGAAAAAAAGCTGTAGATGGCTCCACTACGCAAAGGATCTGGATCCTTTTTGTCACTCAGATAGCATATACCTTGTTAATGCTCTAGCTTTCTTTAATTGACGCTGTATATTATTGTTATTATTGCACTGGTACAGGTAAGGAACTGTATTCTTTTTAGGGTCTGTAAGAAGTCCAAAGTAAAAAAACCTTACTATGTCTTACTTCCTTTCATTAGACGTAAACGTTTCTGAGGTATTTTCGACATTAGCAAGCAATGGGCCAACTTCAAACCTGAGGCAAGTGTATACTCTACATTGTATTTGACAATATTTTGTCTTAATGGTACTTGCTTCCTTGCCTTATATGATCTATTTAAGGTGTACATGCAGTATATATACTGATATATATATATATATATATATAGCACAGAAATACAGTCAGAGTTTAATAGCTTGAAGGATCAACAACACACAGAATTAACATCAGGTAGAGAAGAGAACATTCAAAACACAAAGTGTATTTAGAGCAGGTGAGATCTCCATTAAATGATTATTTGTTTTTTGTTCTGTGCTGTCAAGAAACCAATGTTTCTTTATTAACAAAAGCAGGCCTAATTTTATAATTAAGATGGGCTTATAAAATCACTAACCCTGTATAAGCACCTTGCTGTTTAAATGTGCAGCTACAGCTTATGTAGGCAAACATCAGGTCTCTTGAAAGCAGTCAGCTTAAACACTAATAGCAGTATACAAGGATAGCTGCTTTATCATCTTAATATCCTTGAACAAGTGTAACTTCTGCACTTTAGGTCTACAACACATCAGACATTATCTGCCGAATACTTATCCAGTATGTCATAGCGTACTCACTTTGGCATCTGTGTTGTCATGGCTAGACTGTCAGAAGTATCAGGGTTAGCTGTTTTTTCTCATGTTTATATGAACCTCAGTATAGAATATAGACATACCTTTAGAAATTAAGTCTAAAACTCTAGCCTGGAATAGACATGCATTTAGAAATTAAGTCTAAAACTGTAGCCTGGAATAGTACCAACCTTTGTCTGAAGTAGTGTTGGAACCATCCTAATCTCAAAGGCTGTGAAATTCTGTTGCCATATAATTAGTTTTTGAAAACATAATTAGTTTTCATAACGGTATGGGATTAAACACTAAATGCTGCATTAATATATCAAAGGTCATTGTGTTTTGTACAGTAAATCAGGATACTTGGGTATTCCTATACCACACAATGCAGTACCATGTAAGGAACATCCAAACAACCTAGTGCGTACATAAAGAACTGTGCAGCATTATACAGAGATATACACTTGGGTCTTGGTATCAGAGTAACCTCTTAACAGGATTAATTGGCTCTGGCACTGTACAATGTTGGCACAAAAGTACTACTTCTAGTTCCAGACCCAGCTTGTGCTGGGGTAGCTTGAGTATCTCTGTATGGGACTGAGTGTAGATCTTTACAGGTCATGAACCCAGTCTTCATTTTTGTATATGAAGTTACAGTTTTTTAAGTGATGTAACAGCTATGCTTTTATACTGAACCTGATAATAACTTATTTATGTATACATACTGAAATTATTTATCATATGGTGGATGATAATGAGCTTCCAGCAGAAACCTCTGGGAGAGGATGTTTCACCCAAACATTAACTTCATTAGAAAGATTCAGCGGAATGAATCAGCACATATTTTTCTAGGAGTAGTTTAAACAAAGATGAGTTGATTTCTCATTTACTTAAAAATTTAAGAACAAAATAAGAATGGCATTTTGTGCAATCCACTGCTATATTCTTAACTATGATACCCTGTTTTGTTTATTATTTGAGGTGGGAGCTAATTAAAAGTTGTCACTGTTTTTTTGCTTGTGGAACAGCTGGAATAATAGCGTTCCTTATGAAAAATAAAAATAAAAAAAATAAAAAAAACAACAAAAACCCCAAAACCAAACAATAAAAAAAATCTAACAAAACCACATTCAGACCATTTTACTGCAGTGGTAAAGAAAACACTAACCAAGGCCATATGTTGTGAATAAAAGTATGGGCATATAAACAAGATATCTTAAAGCTGTCTGTGTAGTCAATCAGAACAGGTAGGATACCACGTCAGATAACTAACTACTCTTTTACAACCTCCAGATACATTTTTTATCCTCTTTAAATATGAGGTATCTGATATGTGACCATAGATGAATAAGCTGTATCACATTTACCATATAGTTAGATTTGCCTACAGCTTCCTATATTTGTAATTATATACAACACATAGCTAATATCTTATTGATTCCGACTTTTGCTCGCCTCATGTTATTGTACTAGCTGCATGCTAAAAGTCAGACCTTGACTAGACCTTCATATAAGAACTTGCAATCTATTTCTAGTTATCTTATTGACTGGCCATTATGTTTGGATCAATCATCATAAACCTGACTAAATGGCATCATACCCAATTTACACAGCTGAATGTAAAGATTCAAAATGTTCCTTAGTTCCCAGTGTTGGACAGAGGAACAGAACTGAGGCACACTTTCCTGTTCTCAATTACTGAGTTCCACTAAGGTCTGGTAACTACACTACCCTTCAGCCAATTTGCAGCTGATGAAATTAAATCTTCTTATACTTAATATTTCTGGAAATTGTTGACAATAATGAGACAGAAACCTTGCCTTAATCAACAGCTTCTAAAGTAACTTTTTTGTAGTTGCAAACGTTCATCATCCAATAAATACCAATGTGACAGAGTCCTCAGCATGTATATGTGGGGCAGTTGAATCTGGAAGTGTATGTTTTACATGTGCAGCTGAACCAATCTGAACCAATAGTTCCGCTTGTCCTTTGACATTTTTGGAGGGAGTAGATTGAATTTGGAAATGCAATGTGCACTTAGCGCTGTTAACAACTAAGACCTGTTTGACCATTGGTAATAAATTGTTTAATTCTTATCTCAAACGAAAGCAGATCAAACAATGTTTTTATATTAAAGAAATGCTGGTGGCTGAGGTGTTCAGTTTATTTTATTCTGAATATGAAGAGGAACGATATCTTCATTATTATATCTTCAACTGTTCGCTCTTAACAAGGTCATCTCCTCTCTTGGTGACAATCTCACAATTCTTCAGTAGTAATTTTAGCAACAAAAAACTCCAGACATGTCCTGGAGGGAATTCATACTTGTGCAAATAGATTTAAAAAATACAGGTCTTAATACATTTAAATTTAATATGTGTTTTTAAACATTTTTGAATAATCAAAGGAGGGAATAGCAAAGCAAATCAATAGTAATGGACTGGTATGAAAGCCCTGCAATTTTTAGGCTTCTACCCTTTTTCCTATCCTTTTTATTGTTATTGAGATACTAAAACTCTCAGGGCAGAAGAAGTCTAACTTGTAAAAATGGTTACTGTATTTTGGATCTTTATGTTGTTTAGACTATTGCTGGCCTTTAGTCTCCAGCCTCTTCTTTCTGTATTTTTTTTTTTACATTTATCATATCAAAACAATTAATTTCACTTCTGTTCAGCAACAAGATAAGCTTTTTTGCCTGTTTTGATCATGTGCCATGTGTTATGAATTTACATGAGTGGCAAATATCTAGTAATAGGACTATAGCATGAGGAAGCACCTGTTCTACTGCGGAATGATACAGCGATAATTTAATACAAATAATCCTCCCAGTGTTAAGAAATCAAACAAATCAAAATAGTGTTGCTATCTTGAAGGCCTCTCAACAAGCACTCTTTAACCTTTGTTAAACGTCTTATGTTTACTATGCATCAGCTTTAAAGATCTAGATAAATGAATTAATTCACCTTTATCCCCTTGGGAAACACTATTGATTTTTATGAAAATGAATTAAACATTCACTATCAATTAAGTTCTGTGTTTGCTTTTTAGAAGAGCTATCTTCTCACTGAATGAGAAATTTACCTGCCAGCAAACACAATAGGCTGTTGTATTGTCCACATATTGGCATACATATTGGATAAACAAAACCCAATTACACTCCTGCTTAAACTGCATCAAGATTACACATTATGTTCAGACCTCTTTTTTCAAGGAGCAATGCCCAGCTAAATTGCATCATTTATCCTAGGTTTCTGTATTGCTTAAAAATGTAGAAAATTAAGTTATTGAGAGGCTTGGTCTTCACAAAAAATAATAAAACAAGAAAAAAAACAAACCCCTCTTTTTGGCTAGATGTGGTTAACATTTTATTTTTGCCCACTGACGACATCAGTTTCCCTTTTTTATTTTCTGTGATGATAAGTAGCTTATTTGGACTTTGCATTATGAAAATATTTTTTTCCTAGAGCTGTCTGGGCAGCAGTTCTGGAGGACTCTTTGGGACAATCTTGAGCGCCTCTTCTTATTCTTTCTCTCTTTTGATCCTAGATGTCTCTTTTACTCGTTATTGTGTTCAAAATAATAGCGTGTAGAAGTCTGGATGTAAACCAGAAAAATAGCATTACTTTTGAGAGCAGATGATTAATACAAAAGCATGGACTGGAAAGAGACAACATCTTTTCAGAGCAGGAAATATATTAGAAAAATTACACAGGTCCTGTAGCAGATTATGTGGTAGTGTGACCTCAATGAGCGACACGTGCAAGAACAGCTGAAGTAAAATGTGAGACAGTTCTGAAGGGCAAAGAGGTCCAGGAAGGCTCTACATTCTTCAAGAAGGAAGTCTTAGAGGCGCAGGAGCAGGCTGTCCCCATGTGTCGTAAGATGAACCGGTGGGGAAGATGACCGGCCGGGATGAACAGGGAGCTCTTGCTGGGACTCAGGAAGAAAAGGAGAGTTTACCACCTTTGGAAGAAGGGGCAGGCAACGCAAGAAGAGTATAGGGATCTAGTTAGGTCATGCAGAAAAAATATCAGAAAGGTAAAAGAACAGCTAGAACTTAATCTGGCCACTGTAGTAAGAGACAACAAAAAAGGTTTTTACACATTAATAACAAAAAGAGAGCCAGGGAGAATCTCCACCTCTTATTGGATGCAGAGGGGAAGATTGTCAACAAGGATGAGGAGAAGGCTGAGGTACTTAATGCCTTCTTTGCCTTAGTCTTTAACAGTAAGACCAGTCATCCTCAGGGTATTCAGCCCCCTGAGCTGGAAGACAGGGATGAAGAACAGAATAAACCCCCCGTAATCCAGGAGGAAGCAGTTAGTGACCTGCTACACCAACTGGACAGCCACAAGTCTATGGGCCCAGATGGGATCCACCCGAGAGTGCTGAGGGAGCTGGCGGAGGAGCTTGCCAAGCCATTCTCCATCATTTAGCAGTGCTCTTGGTCAACAGGGGAGATTCCAGATGACTGGAGGCTTGCCAATGTGATACCCATCTACAAGAAAGGCCGGAAGGAGGATCCAGGCAACTATAGGCCTGTCAGCTTGTCCTCAGTGTCAGGAAAGATCATGGAACGGATCATCCTGAGTGCACTCAGGCGGCATGTGAAGGACAACCAGGGGATCAGGCCCAGCCAGCATGGTTCGTGAAAAGCAGGTCCTGTTTCACCAACCTGATCTCCTTTTACGACCAGGTGACTTGCCTGGTGGATGAAGGAAAGGCTGTGGATGTTGTCTACTTGGACTTTAGTAAGGCCTTTGACACAGTCTCCCACAGCATTCTGCTAGAGAAACTGGCAGCCTATGGCTTGGATAGGTGTACTCGTTGCTGGATTAAAAACTGGCTGCATGGCTGAGCCCAGAGAGTTGTGGTGAATGGCGTTAAATCCAGCTGGCGGCAGGTCTCAAGCAGTGCTCCTCAGGGCTCAGTTTTGGGATCAGCCTTGTTTAATATCTTTATTGATGATCTGGATGAGGGGATTGAGTACACCCTCAGTACGTTTGCAGATGACACCAAATTAAGTGGGAGTGTTGATCTGCTTGAGGGTAGGAAGGCTCTGCAGAGAGATCTGGACAGACGGGATTGATGGGCTGAAGCCAACTGCATGAGGTTTAACAAGGCCAAGTACCAGGTTCTGCACTTGGGTCACAACAACCCCAGGCAACGCTACAGGCTTGGGGAGGAGTGGCTGGAAAGCTGCCTGGCAGAAAAGGATCTGGAGGTCCTGGTGGACAGCCAGCTAAACATGAGCCAGCAGTGTGCCCAGGTAGCCAAGAAGGCCAATGGCATCTTGGCCTGTATCAAGAATAGTGTGACCAGCAGGAGTAGGGAAGTGATCGTGCCCCTGTACTCAGCACTGGTGAGGCTGCAGCTTGAGTACTGTGTTCAGTTTTGGGCGCCACAGTCTAGGAGGGACATTGAGGTGCTGGAGGGTGTCC